>OZ025290.1:241886441-242407316 GCA_964019185.1 Maratus speculifer | reverse complement strand
GTTCGTTCTCGAAAAAATTAAAAAGTAAATTACAAAACGATTTTAGCTTCAGCCAACATATTCTGCTAATACGCACTGTCTATTAATAGTTTTTTTTTTTTTGGGGGGGGGGGCGGGCAAGGTAAATAGCAATTTTAGATTAAAAAACAGCAAAGAAAATTATAACATGCATTTTTTTTTTTTTTTTTTTTTTTTTTTTTTTTTTTTTATCTTACTCCTTTTCTAGTTATTCTTTATTAATTTATAAATTTGAGTGTGTAAATCTATTCTATTAAAACAGCCACACACAAATAAACAATTTGAATGTGAAATGAATGTTTTTAGAATTTCATATTGTTAAACTTAAAGAAAAACGTTTGAATTTTTAAGTCTAAACATTATTAAACTTGTGGTTAAACATACAACTTTTTCTGTTTTACTTAAAAAAATGAAAAAAAAAAAAACCCAAAGATTTTATAATTATATTTCTTTAAAATACTTGCTTAATTTTTAAAATTAAATTTCAGTCTTTACCCAAACGCGTACCCAAGTTTTAAAGTAATTTATGCCTGAATGCACAGGTATTAAACAGTAATTGGACCATAGCAATTCCTAGAGATCAGTCTAATTTTCTTGAACATAATCAAATCATGTTGTATCAAAACATTTAAAGCTTAAAATGAATGGGAAATTATCACTTCAAAATATTCGTTTTAAGGTGCGTTCGTAATTTTAAATTTTGTTCGTCCGTTAGTTTGTCCTTCTGTCTATTTGTCTATCCACATATAACAGAGCAAAAACTACCCAACCAATGTAGTGTAAAAATTGTTTATTATTCATTTACCAAGCTACACAAAAGAATTCCGTTACATAACGATAGATCGGAAAACATTGTTTTCGGCGTATTTCAATAGAGTTAAATTATTTAATATATAATAAAATTGACATATGTTGTTGAGCCTAATAGAAAGTAATAACAGTATTTACAGGAACTCACAAAAGATTTCGAATATTATACTGTACCAGAAATACTGTATGCTACAGACTTTTGCTGGAAGTGCATTTTTTGTTGTGATATAAGTTTTTAACTTATCCGCATAAAATACAATTTAGAAAATGAAATGTCGAAAAATAAAGGAAATATAAAATCGTAGGCGAATGTAATTAAGTATTTCTAATGCTTCAATTGATTCAGTTATTAGAGAACCTCTTTATTTCGATGGTAGGGCTCTTTTACAGGGCAGAAACTAGGGGGGGGGGGGACAGGGGAATGTGTTCCGGTCGCTAGAACGAAGGAACGCCAAATGAATATTTTGTTTGTCAAATTTCTCATGTTATATGTTTGGCACGGCATTGCTAAATTTGTTCTGTCTGAGCATGCCAAAACAAAAACATTGAAGAATCTAAGGATGACATGGAAAAGAAGAAAAATTACTACTCCATGAATCCTGCAAAAAGCGGATTTTTTTTCCGATCCTTTTCGATTTCATTTTCGAAATTTTAATAAATAAATATTTGACAAAGCAGATTACATCATTCAGTATTACATATATTATGATTGCATACTTTAAATTTTAGAATAAGTAAAATTTACTTTATAAATATACTTTTCGGAGGGGGGGGGGGGTGGCGCCAAAATCCTTGTTTGTCCCGGGAATAAAAAAAATCAGCTTCTTCCCTGCTCTTTCATACTGCTTGTTGTTTTATATTATTAACGTTGGAGAAAAAAAAATATATCGTTTGAAGAAAAGTGAATAATCGTTGTAGAGTTTAAGAAATTTAATCTTCAAAAATTTGTATTAGCGCTAGAAAACGTGCATTAGATATACAACTCTCAATGCAATTTTGTCCAATTACTGTAAAGAATAAGTGAAGGTATATTAAGATAAATAACACTCGATGTTATTTTTATCAATTTATTTTCAAAGGGCAATTATGAGTCAATCTAAACTAAAATACATAGCCCCCAAATGTCTTTCAGAAAGAGACATTAAAATCGCATTCTGGGCTAGTTTTCTCCATACAGACCCCATTTAGAGAGTTCTTTATTGAGGGTAAAAGTGTGTAAGAAGGAGAAGACGAACCAGTACACGCATAAAAAATATAGAAAACCACGTACCGAAAAAAAAAAAAATCGAAAAAAGAGAAATCTGTAGGAGAAATCAAATAGCTCTGATGCTCCAATCAACATCCTAGATACTTGGATAAACACCATTCTAGGAAAAGATTTCTTCTGAAAGGAAGAAATAAAAAAAAGGCCCAAAAGAGAAGAAAAACAGAAAAGATAAAATCTGACGCGTTGGTGTTTCCCTAGCTTTGGACGCTATTGCCGACAATAAGAGGCATCTCTTCTCCTGCTTTTCGAAGCCCTATGCGTCAGAGATGAAGCCATTTAAAAGAAGCCTACCCAGGGCGGGGATAAGGACGGGGGGGTAAAAGTTGTTGATGGGGGGGGGGAGAGAATATCAGTTAATTTGCTGTCGCATTTCCCAGAAAATCGATTCTGTGACATGCGGTCACGTGAGTCTTTAGCCAATCGATGGCTATTTCATCTATGGTTGATGTAGTAAGTATATATATTATAGATATATATTCCTATCTCAACTTTTTCTATGTCTGTAGTTTCCGCGTTCATTAATGGGAAGATGAGTGCATGAAAGCGGAAATAAATGGAATAGCGAAAAGAACTTTACCCCAGCATCAGCTTGCTAAAGAGAACGATATGGGAGCGTGCTTGAGTTTTCAGTAACAGTAATAGCATCTGTGTCAACGTAGGCGGAAATTAGAACGTTCTTAGAAAACCCTTATAAATTTAAAAGCTGGTTTGTTTACGAGTTATTGTTTGATATCTGAACCAATAGCATGTAAAATTAGCTATAATTGAGTGCTTAAACAAAAACAACAACAACGACAACAACGAATAATAAATTTCAAGATAGGAACATTTAAGCATAAAAAATTAAAATTATGATTCTTTATTACTTAGAAGGTGGAACAAATATGTAAAAATAGGTTTTTAATATAAAAACCATCGTAGATAAAATGAAGTTGCAAAGTTGACCCTCAAGTGCTTTCGCCAGAATCGCACAGTCATCTCCAGAAGAAAAATTCTTCAGCATCTTTTTTTTTTCCATGATGGACGTCTTAAAGAATATTTTTCCCTGATGAAAATCTAAAAGAATCATCACCCCCTGATGATAACTGTTTGAATCAATCGAAAGCACCTGTGTGTCGATTTTGTAACATCATTTTAACTTCTATGATGGTTCTTATGTTTTAAAACCTTTATACATTTTTAGCATCTTTTTAGAGTTAAAAAAATCATAATTTTGATTTTTGTGTGTTTAAATGTTTTTATGTAACTATTTATTTTAGATTTCGAGATTTAGTAAGTAATTTCGATGTGGTCAATAGTTCTAAATACCTATATATTTTAATTATCAGTAAATGTAGATTCCTTTTTTCAATGTAATATTTAGGTGGTTTTTTCCTTCAAAAATCAACCAAAAAAAAAAAAAAAAAAAAAAAAAATGGATAAAATAGAAGTTTTTTTCCCCCAAACTTTCAAGAAACAACTGCGTAAGTTACGATAAAAAATGTACAAGAAATTCGCTGTGCAAATGATGATTGCAAATTAACAATCTTAAAATGATCTAGCCCAAAATTTAGTTTTCAACTTTACACAAAATATTTTTTAAGTTTTTTGAATTTCAAATAATTTCTTTTTTTTCTTTCTATTTTCCTTTAATAGAAAATTATTATGTTTTAAGAATTAATCTAAATCTTTTTATTGTTTGATACAAAAAAAATGTTTATTTCTAGAAAAAAAGCTAGATATTTTCGAAAATAATACATTGTACTTTCAATTTTATTTTAGGAAGATATTTTACTAAATTATACTCTGATTTTCTGTTAAATTTAGGCTATTTAAAGCAATCATGTGTGCAAGCTTCCATGTCATTTTTATGAACAAAAACTTATTATTTGTATTCAAGTATTATATATGTGCGCCTTTACTTCTAAATCCAATAAATACGTATATTTCTAAAACATACATTATTTTATTACCAATAAAAATATATGTTTTTTAAAACATTTGCTCCATAAAATAAAAAATAAAAAATGTTTTAACACTCGAAATAAATTCTTATTAGGCAAAAATAAACGCAAGGGGGAAAAATCAAAAACATAAAATTCGTTTTCGGATAATTTTAAAAATGCAAAGAAAAAAAAATCAATTCGTATATTATACTGATTTATTTGGTAAAAAAAGGCCTAAAAATGCTCCTGGCAAAATAAGAGAAAATTAAGAAAAATCCATGATATACAAAAGTTAATTGAATTTAAAAAATCATGCCATAACTGAAATTCATTTTTCCTTCAATTAGTATTCATAGACAGTTCTGTAAATGAATTCTTTTGTGTGTCCCTGTAAATATAAAAAGATTGCGATGCACATCATATTCAATAGTAAATTTCTTAAAGAGCATCACAGTGTTGTATATCAATTTTAAATGTTTAACCCTCTCATGCATACGGGCCTCATATGAGGACAGATAATTATTGCATTATTAAACAAAAAACTTTTGAGCATTCATTTATGGAGATCTGATTTCTGGAAAGATAATAGCTAGCATGCAGCACAATAATAAAATTATTTTAGAATGAGTCTTTCATTTATCATAAAAAATATTTTTTGTGAATAATGCAAAATAATGCAAAATAATTTATGCATGAGAGGGTTAAAATCGTTTAACATTATTAAAGAACGTTGCAAGCCCCCCCCCCCCTCTTTATAGACTGTAATGTAACAGAATTCTTTTGAACGTACATGTTAATGAGCTACCAATGCTATACGCTCAATTTTCAATACAGAACATGCCATTGTAAACATAATAGCATATATCAACTGCATGACATTCAGAAGTTATTTACGCGACTTACATCACGGATGAAAGACAGTCAGACAAACAAGCCAACTTCACAAATTAAAAAAAAAAAAAAAAAAACTAATTTTAATTTAAATAAATCGAAAGTTGTATATCAAACCTGGCAAATGAGATGCGTTTGTACTATAACCAGTTTTATAAATATTAAGATCTTATCGTAATAACTGTTGTACATTTATGAAAAAAATGCATGAAAACAAAATGTATATTTATGCATATTAAATTCAGCAATACAGAGGAAATATGACTCCAACTTAAGTAGGATGTAATCATCATGGTAACCTAGAATCATTATCTGCAATGGGATACCATTACTTGCGTATGGTAGAATTAATTACACATGAAGGGATTTAATAGAATGGGGAAAACTTTTATTAATATATTTTTAAGTTGCTCGACATTAACAAATTATGAATGAGTAGACAAAATTTTGCAATGATTATCAATATTAAACTTCAAATCATTCAATTGAGTAGTTCTTGCGCGGACAGACAAACGGGCGGGCCAGACGACGACTATAGAAGCTTTGTATTTATATACAGTATATCACCAATAAACCGGGCTTCGATTAGTCGAGATTTCTGTTAACTAGCCAATAACAAAGCCTGATTTTGTTTCCATGGCCATGTAGTCCTATAGATCCCCTCGTGCAATGTATTAATGGACAATTACATCCCCAAATCCCCATACTACTTGACTGGCGACAGTGTGAGGATTTCATTTTTAAATTTTTTGACCTGTAAACCATAACTTAAGATATTTTTTTTTTTTACAGTGTAAAAAATGTATGTAACGTTACTCCATAAAAGTGGTGGCAGCTGCTGCCTCCAATTTTACGGAGAGATTTTTTTCACTTTTATATTGGCATAATTTAAACATATATGGTGAAACGTTACGTATTGTTTTTTATGTTATACCAGTTATAACGGTTACCTGGTAAAATTGGAGGCAACAAGGCTGCCACTAATTTTATTGAACAACGTTACACAATTTCTTTACAGTGTATCATCCAAAAAATGTTCTATTTTATTATTATTATTATTATTATTATTATTATTATTATTATTATTATTATTATTATTATTATTATTATTATTATTATTATTATTATTATTATTCTAAGAGACATTAAATTTACGAGCATCTCAAGTTTCTATATACTGTTTCTATTAACCGAGATTTCCAATATCCGAGTTACTAGTAGTCCCAATTAACTCGGCTAATCCAGTGCGTTGTAATTACGAACGCACCTAAAAACTATTCTCACTCCGCATGGGGTCCTTATTTAAAATTGCAATGTAAAAGATCTGAATTGTGAATTTAAGGAGACTTTGTTCTTTCCAGACCACTCTAATCGTCGGAAAACTGATGCTGACGTCCAGGCGCAATTTTGGAGATGATAGCAGAAGAAAAAATAGAATTTCTCAAAATATCCTCGGCTACGATAGTCGCTGGCTCGGTTGCGTAGTAACGCGGCTTGGATGAAATTATATAAATATTTCCACCAGGCAATTTCTTAAAGCTCTCAGACTCTCTTTGTTAGGAACCAATTAAGGTACCTTAAATTAGAACGACTTTTGGATGCACAGAATAAGAGTACATTTGTATTTCGATCTTTTGCGTCTTTAGTCCATCTTTCTTTTGCCGCCATTGCAGTTTGCCGAAATCAAATCAGTGCCAAAATTAAAACAGCATTAACAGCAATTTGCTGTTGTAAAACACAACTATTCGTTGTTGTATGTATACTATAAATCTTCCGAAACGTCAGTTGGAAGAAGATAAATGTTGATTGAAAAGGATAATAGTAGGCTTTGATAGCAGCGACTATTAAAATAATTGGAAATAAAATGGTATGGGTAGCATTTAAAAAGTATTGTTTAAAAGTATTTGCGGTTTTTTTCAGAAATAACATTGATGACGAGCGGATTTTTTTACAATGAATAAGTAACCTCGAAGAAATTTTGCTTTCAAACAGGAGTGCCATAGACACACGAATAAATTTTGTGGAGACCAGACGATTATTGGAGAGTATACTGAAGTATACGTTGTATGCCTCCTCTACTTTTTAAAAAACTACGTATATTCTCTGCTTATCAAAGAAAGCTACAATGTGTACTCTAGAAATGGACGTTCACGACTATAGTGTATAAGCTTAGTGTGCACTCTCTGTTTCTTTTATTACTGTAGTTCTGAAAGAGATCTCAATCTACCTAAATTAAAAAAAAATCCATATCCTTTTAAAAGAATTTCACTATAGATCTAGAAATTTTTATGGAATAATATTTCATAATATTCTTTATCTTTAATGATTTAAAAAAAAATAAAAAAAAAAAAAAAAAAAAAAAAAAAACAATAAAATTTATTTTTTTATGATGAGTTAAAACAAATAAATAGTACTTAGCGAAAAAATATGATTAAAAGCAAAAATGTTCCTTATTAATTTTTAATAAGGCATTAGAAAAAAAAATTGGAATGAAAATGATTCTAGTTTTATTTTTTCATTATTTGTTTTTAATACTGGGACACGAATGAAACTTTTGTGCGTCTAGAAAATACATACATTTATATTTCTAGCTTTTAAGTTTTATTTCTACTTTTTTACTTAGTATAAATAGTGTTTTGTTGTTTGAAATACAACTATTCGTTGTTGTTACATATTATTAAATCTTTCAACCATTCGGGCTGAAGAAATAGATGTTGATTGCAAGGGATAATAATAAACTTTTACTGTAGCAATTATTAAAATAATTGTAACTAAAAATTGTGGATCATTTCATATTATTTTTCAAAATCCTTCGTTTTTGCCTCTCCAAAAATAACATCGATTTTTTTTTTTTTTTTTTTTTTTTTTTTTTGAGTTAATAACGCCGGAGAGATTTTTCCAACATGAATGCCTTATGTTATTGGTAAAATTATCCAAAACTAGGAAATAAACGTTGATTTTGTTTTAAACACAACTGCATACAATTACAGATTAATGTCACTTGACTATGGATAATTCATCTTTATTGCATAGGCTAATTGCAAAATGATTTCTTTTAAATCATTTTTTCATGATGCTGAATAATTAGGAATTTGACGATCTTCATTGCACGCTAAAATAAACTCCTTTTTAGAAATCATTTTTAGTATTTTATGAAATGTACATCAGCCAGTTTTCATGGTCATCATATAACGATTTGAAGAAAAAATAACACATAATTGATAATTTCAAATATTCCATGCTGGATTTTGAACGCATTAGTCACCCATTAATTGTGTTATTCAGCAAGAATTTTGAACAAAATTCGATCCGATTTTTGACATTTAGTTCCATTTTTGCACAACGATAACTTCGTGTGATGGGGAATTTTAGTGGTGCAAAATCCACGCGGCGTTTCGTGGATTTTCAAAATTTTCAGCACTTGAAATTTAATTTAAAACACAAAATTTAAGCAAAGTCTTTGTTCAATTAATTTTTATAATGTTAGAAATCGTAAAGCCTTTTTACGTAAAGACTAAAAAAATATCTATCAACACGCTAAGTTTGCAAAAGTCGCTCAAATTGCGTTTAATACTTTGGTACAGAGGTAACTACTTACAGAAAGAAAAAAAAAATGTCGAGATTTCTTCCAAATTGCTTATTTTCTGATTTATTTTTAAATTAGTTTTTGATATCAAATTAGCAAATTCTCTTATTTAGAAAGTACAGAATGTGCCGTGGTTGTTGAGTTTTTGATAAATTAATTGCAGAAAATATTGCAAAAAACTGCTGACAAAGATGATGTTTTGAACCGAATTTCCGAAGAGGGAGATCTGAGAACGAAAAAAATGATTATACTGAGAAAGTAATTGTTTATAAATAAAATTCTAGTTAATTGAGCGAAAAATGAAATCACACAGTATCTTATACATATCTTCAAAAATCACCACAGTAAATTTCATGTTTCTACTTTTAAAAATGAGTCAGAAAACGTATCAGAAAATTTCGAGTTGTTGAGCATGGAAAATTATTTTTTCAAATACCCCCTTAAATGATAAATTCTGGGTACACTTAAGGCAGAATATACGATACGTGCAAATACTTAAATTATAAAATATCTTCTCAAATACTTTTTACTTTGTTACATGCATAAGAAGTGTGACAACTATTAATGTATCTTAAATTGGAAATTTGGAAACGATACAATGTAACTTCGATTGTTTTAAATTATTCAGGGAAGCAAATAACATACGCAATATAAATAACATTTTATTGTACTTTTTGTCTCAATTCTTTTTCTTCTGCTCCTTTTATATCGTATAAATAGCAATTTAAACTTGTTACTATGCCATTTCTACAAACACATTTAGAGCAATTGAGAAACAGTCCTTTTTAAATTAGCCTGCTAAATGATCGAAATAAACTTCTCAAAGGCGGTGTATAGCATCGAAAAGCAATTGAACAATTTACGCCCATTTAAAAGCATATCCCTCGCGGCTGCAGCCCCCCCTTTTTTTTTAACTGGAGAATTTTTTTCCTAAGATCTCACACGCTTCATAGCGTTTTATTCCCAGAAAAAATTTAAAGAATAAAAAGAGAGAGAAAAAAAAATCCACGACAACTTAATCGCCATTTAAAAGTCCCTTGAATAGACTCACAAAGACAGCTACAGTAATAAAGTGATTTTTAAGCTACTATTCTTTCCTTATTGAGTTTTTAATAGTATGCTGAACGTCGTGCGCTTGCTTTATACTTTTTCTTCTCTCGTTTTTTTTCCCCTTTATTTTTTTTACTGAACCGGGTAATTTATTCTTTAATAGGATCAGATTTTTCTTTATTATTTCAGTCTTTTTAATCTTTTTTTAATCGGAAGATTTCTTTTTATGCTGAAATTTTATTTATTCGAAGAAAAAGAATCAGGAGACCAAAAGGTAAAAAAACGGTAGGGGAAAGAAATGAGGCTAAGAAAGGGGAAAATTCATCCTTTGGGGATAATTTTCTTCCGTTCTTTCTTATAATTTTTTTTCCCCTACAACTTTGCGTGTATGTGTAAAAGATGTTGAATAAAGAACTATTTAGCACGATGTCTCGAATTATCTTTTACTATGCAAGGGGGCTTTTGCATGGGTTAAATAAGAGGGAGACAGAAAAAAATCTAAGGCAAATATTCAAATAGATAAAAAAAGAGCTGATAAGGGTGTTTTTCATTTTATTATTTTTTTTTCTAAAATGGCAAGCTGTGTAAAGATTAACATTCGTATTATTTTCAGATGTATGAAATATTCGGTTGAATGAAATACTCTGAGATTTGTTTAAATATTTTATGAGTAAACCTCTGAGAAAAAAATCTATTAAAATTAATTTATACGAAATGAAAAACAGTATTTTTATAATTGTATTTCACTCATTTAAATTGTTTAAGGGCTTGAATTAAATTTCATTTTAGTTTTAATGTTTTTTAATCTAATTTTCTAAATAATAATGGAAAAAAGAAGTCATTCCATTTCTACTTTACAAGATTTCAGATTTTCGGCCAAGGCTGCGGTAAAAAGTTTTTTCTTTTTTCATTTTGATTAGAGATTAAGAGTGTTTTAATGTACTCTGTGGAAGTACACTGAATTTTCTTTCTTTTTTATTTTTTATTTAGGAGTAACTTTAATAATAGTGTTGAATGAAAATAATTAGGAACAATGGCGGAGTAATTTGCTAAATAACTTATCGTTATGTATCGTAAACAATCGTTATTAACAGCTCAATATTGCCTTTATAGAGAGTATTTAAAATTATATCATCAAAACTGGCCACTGTGACGGAAATGAAAATGCATATTTCGGTGATCGGGGAATATTCAGTTTCTGTGATAGAGAGAAATCCTTTAATGCGTTGTTTTCTTCGAGCTTTTGATTTCCTTGTGTAAATACTTGTTAGGTTCTTTTAGAAAGACCCTCCCCCCCCCATGGAGGGCACCCCCTTAGGGCCTATATCTCACGTGTTGTTAAATGGCCACCATAAACACAACCGACAACCAATCTTTAACATGCTGAGTGCCACGGTGACTGACACTGAACTTTCCATTTAAGCCGCATTATTTGCCGGTGACTGATAGAGTAAAATATGATATAAAACTTAAAAAAAAAAAGTAATTTTTAAGGAAGTATAATTTTGTAATAAATAAAAGTTAAGTAAATTTTAAATAACTTTTCAGTAATTACTAAAAAAAAAAAAAATATTTTTTTAAACTTTTAATCGTATTTTAGACGGCGACCAAATGGAAAGTTCAGTGTCAGTCATTGGCGACTGACGATGCATTCAACGTGTTAAAGTTCCGAATATAAAACTGGATAATTTAAATTAATTATTAGTTTTCAGTTATGCAAATTTAGCCGAACAAACTGCTAAGTACATTGCACTATGAAACAACTTAAGCCGTAGAAGATATTCAGTAAAGTTCATTAATGTAATGGGATACATGTAGCTATGTTTACAACCTTTCTTTTCCTTTTAGCACCTTCTATCAATGATGAAAAGTGCTGATGCATTTGGTTTACCTGACAGCATGTCCATCTGTCAGCGCTCTAACTCCCGTAAATGTACTCAGATTTTCATGCAATTGATAAAGCTTATTTAGAGTCATCAGAGCATATTTGGTATTGAATATGAAGTATGTTCGATTAATGGTTCATTTACAGGGACACTGAAAAGAATTTGATTACATTATTGTATAAATATGGAGGAAAATCGTTTAAAGAGTATTTTAATAACATCATGCTTTTTCAAATGTATTGAAACTATATAAATAACTGAATTTCACGTTTAAACAGAGCCTTCATAGCTTTTTTCATTAATTTACAAGGATACACAAAAGAAATTGGTTTTGCGCAATTATTGCTGGAGAGTACGTTTTAAAAATCCGTGTGCGCTTTTAAATTTAATTAGTTTCTTTGAATAATTATCTTTATATACAAATTTTATACCTCAAATACAGGGCTGCACAAAAGTATTCGGATACCATTCTCCTTATTAGAGGAAATTGCTGAGAGGAAATTTTCAACTGAAATATATGTATTTCTTAAATGAACTAAATTTATGAATGCATCTTGTTAATAGATAAAAATCTCATATCATATACAGGGCTGCTAAAAAATTCAGATAATTTTCCGATTATAGATGGGAACAGCTAAAATTTGGTTTTAACATGCGCTATACCTTTCCATATGCTGAACTGAGACGCAATATTTTAATTTTTTAAACGGTACAGCTTTGTTACATTGTTCTGAATGTGGAAAGTGTTTCATAATCTATGCTTGACGCATGATTGTTTTCTTTTTTGTTTTATTTTAACTGCAAGAAATATTGCATAACACTGTTAAAGTTTAAGGATAGGAAAATTTATTTTTCCCCTTTATCAACTGCAACCGGTTTGATAAACTTTAAAAGGAATGGCCATATATTAATAGCCAAAGAGATGATGTAATTATATTTTTGAAGAAAAAGGAATATTTAATTAATTATATCCGCAAAAAAAGTTTATTTTTATTTTTATTTGGTGGATAGTTAATGATATGTGATGATTTAGAGACTTACATTATTACATATCTCTCCCAATTTCTCATCAAAATAAAATAATTAGACATAAGAAAGAAATTTTTATTGTATTAACCAATATAAAGAAACCCATTATTTCACTAATAACGTTTCAAAAAAATGAAAACACTGACCGTAAATTACAAGTAAACGTAATCAACTCATCTATAACGGATTCGTTCAAAGTGTGAGCCATTCTCTTGTTTGGGTATTTTGGCAATAATTAGTAAATTGGTAGTAGTACTTGCATACATTGGATTATTGACTTTAAATTATATTGTATATGTCATTATTCAAGATGAAATTCTCAGTATTACAGGTAATATTTGTTTTTCTAGTTTAAAATACTATGTTAGTACCAAATAATGATTAAAATAATGGGTTAAAGGCATATCGTTACACAATATTAATAAAATCCGTACAATAAAGTTTTAGTACTATTCATCATCTGAAGCATAATTTTGTTCCACAGAAATTTTTAATAAATAATTTAAAAGCATCTTCAACTGCGCAATTAAAACAATTTCTGTAAATTAACTGATAATCTAATATATCTAATTATCTTAAGCTTATGTAAGTATACAGGGATCATGACTAAAGTGAAAATTCTGTTAAAAAATAAATAAATAAATAAAATAAAAACAAATTGGAAATTGCAGGTCAAGCGTAGAAAAGGAGGGGCCTTCGTAATATAACAAAGTTTAAAGAATATTCAGATCTTGATGTAATAGTATGCAGTTTTTCGAATATAGCAAAATATCCTAAATCTTTTATGTGCCCCTGTAAATGCTATCTGCTTTCTATTATACAGTAAATAACTTGTAGTAATCTTCAGTAAATTATATAAATTTCATAAAAGGTTAAATAGTTTCATACAATTAAAACGCGCCCCAAGCAATGTTCCCCCTAAACCATTATGTAATGAAATACTTTTGTGTGGCCCTGTAAATGAATAACAAATATTCTTTACATCACAGATTGTCAAAATGTATATTATAATATATACTTCATAGGTGCATATCAATTATATTTTGTTCGAAAGAGTGTAACACCATAAAAATGTACTTGAAACTTTTTTTCGCATTAATTATAATGTAACGAAATACTTTTGATTGTCTTTGTAATTGAACTATGCATCGTATTTTTATAAATTTTTTAAATGGCTTGACAAAATTATGTAATAATTCCCTCTTCAAATCATGCCAATAGTGTTTATACCATAAATATAAAGATTATTTTTTTTTTCATCTGGAAATCATTTGTTCCCACTTCTTGCCCCAGGAGCTGACATTTTTTAACCGACTTCAAAGAGGAGGTTATGATTTCGACCTGTATGTATTTGTTGTTCACGCATAACTTTTGCAAATATGAACCGATTTTGATAATTCTTTTTTTGTTTGAAAGCGTATGAGGCCCATGTGGTCCCATTCGAATTTCACAAAAATCTGATAATTAGAACTTTTTTAAAAATAAAAACTTTAAATTTCAAATTCATTTTGAAGCAATCAACCAATTAGAAGTGTTCCTTTTGCATGCTTTTATGTTACACTTACATAGACACACGATCTTTTCACTGTTAAAAGTTTGAAGTTTTTGCTGCATCGACACTCCACCGCTTTTATAGAATATCTCTATTTTGACCAATGAGAATTCACCATAGTACAATGAAGTAATCATTTTCTATAAAAGCGATGGATAGACGACAAAGTAAAAGTTTCAAATTTTTAATAGTGTTCAAAGTGCAAAATCCTAACTGGACGAGGGCCAGGATTCACATAAATTTTGCGCTGTTTGCAAAACGAGATTTATTAACAAGAAAATTTCTTTAAAACATTGAAAAATTTGCTAAAATTCAGGCTTCTGATTCGTTAATCTGGTTTTGCTAACAGCGCAAATTCTACCTGGATTCCGGACAAGTTCTCCTATGCAAGAAACCGGAAATATAGCATCTAGGGGATATAGTGTGGAAATCGGCTATCTCAGGGCGTGTTGAGAGCAACTTACAAAAGTAACCAATGTTACCGACCGATTGTAGAGCAGTACGAAAGCAAATTGTGGCATCAATGAAAACTATTCTGTTGAATTGTAGCTGGCGTCACACTTCGCTTTGATTTTCATTTCGTACTTGTCTACAATCGGTAAGTTGTCGGTAAGTAACCGGTATGTTGTGCTGAACACGCCCTATGTAACACTTAAAAAAAGCGCTAAAATGTTCTATTCTTTAAATGTTCAACAATGCTAATGAAATTTAAAGATAGAAGCGACATCTGCAGGATATTTTCTAAAAATGCAAGAAATATTGCTAGTCTAGATAATGTATCACGAAAATGCCACATATGTCGCTGTGATCGACACTTTGGAATTCAGTAGCATCGTTGCACATTTAAAGGATACAAATTTTTAGCACCGCTTGCATTGTAAAAAATTGAACCCTTTTGCTGCATCGTCACTCCATCGCTTTTATAGGAAACGATTACTTTGCTCTACTATGGAGCATTCTCATTGGTCAAAACAAAGAAATTCTATAAAAGCGATGGAGTAACGATGCAGCAAAAAGGTCAAATTTTTTACAGTGTCGATAGCAGATTTTCACTCCCTGTATTCCAGACTCTATCCTTCGAACAATAAAAAGTTCTCAAAAAATGAAGGCTTATGATTGGTCAATCTTGTTTTGCTTAACAGCGAATTCCTTCTGGATCCTAACCACTGTTGCAGAGACGCTGGTTTTTTTTCAAAGTACGAAATCTTAGCTGGAACAATTCTCGTATCCACCAAAGTGAAAGATCCAAATCGATCCATACATGAGAATTCGATATCGAAAAGCTGAAAATTAATCTCTAAAGAGCTTTACACGTTAAAACAAGAGTGTCTGTGTATCATAGTGCTTGTTATGCCGGATTCACAAAGAGATAAAAGTACATTGCTATGTGCTAGATTTACATTTGGACACATATAAATGGCGAAAAATTTTGATAAGCTTACCATTAAAGTTAAGCTAGTTAACTTCTTTCACCCATAAAACAAACTCGTTCCGCCAAGTTCTGGAATAAAAATTCTTAAAATTTTCTGTACTTTGAAAAACCGCGTTTATCAAAGAACATTCTTAACTTCAAATATTGCTACTTTCATATAGACGCATGTTGAATCATGGTTTGATTTTAATAACATCTTCCTTTTTAGTCTTTATGACTAAAAAGGGTATGTTAATACATACGAACATTTAGAATTACTTTGCTATGCATTGAATCATAGAAGCAACTTGACGCGCTCTGATTGTGTACGCGTACTTTAAACTCTAAAAAATCTGACCCTTTTGCTGCATCGTCACTACCCCGCTTTTATAGAATATCTCACTTTTGATCCATGAGAATGCTCCATAATAGGCTGAAGTAATCGTTTTCTATATTAGCGGTGGAGGGACGATTCGGCTAGGTGGGAAGGCCTACCAAATATGGTTTTAGCCTACACAAGTCCCACCCATCGGTGGATGGACGATGCAGCAAAAGGGTCAAATTTTTAACAGTTGGTTCGTTGGTTATATAGGGTTTAATGGCGCAAAATCCCTTAAGGGACATGCTGCGCCAACAATTTTTTTAACAGTGTACCCTGTTTAAAATATCTTAAAAAATTACCTCTGTTTTTAAAGACTATCTATTTTCTGACCAATGAAAACGCTCCATAGACGTTTTTAGATCGCTCTCATTAGTCAGAAAATAGATAGTCTTTAAAAACAAAGGTAATTTTCCACAATAATTTTAACGTATACTGATGGATTGTCAGCTTTTCAATGCCCATTTACGAAGTCTGTAGATTTCAATGCGGACCTTAAGGCACTACACTAGTCTCAGAAAAAGACCCGGATGTTAGTGTAAAGATTATGAGTGTGTTCTTTTCAAATATCTCGCTCAAATTTTAATATATTTACATGATTTTTTTTTTTGCATAGGATAGCCGAGGATATTCTACAACCGGCCTAGTTTTTACTTCTTCGATTTTGCTTATGCATGTTTTATATAATGATAGTTTCAATTTAAGAACCGTTTAAACCGGTTTTGAAATTTAATATAATTTTTAAAAAAATCTGAAACCAAAATTGAAAAAGTAAAAACTAGGTCGTTGTGGAATATCCTCAACTATCCTAGGCAAAAAAAAATCACGTAAAAATTTTAAAATTTGAGCGAGATATTTGAAAAGAACGCCCCCATAACACTTCACATTATCATCCGGGTCTTTTTCTGTGCCTAGTGTGGGGCCTTAAAGTTTGCTGAATGCGATAAATTTCCGAAATGTTAAAGCTTAAATGGACAAGTTCTCGCATCCACTAAAGCGGAAATAGACATCGATACCAATCGACATCCTTAAGTTGTTGAAAATGTGAAAATCCTTTCGTATATATTTTGCTCCGGAGGAAAAAACTATCTCTACATATCAATGCAAAATAAAGTGTATAGATATGTGTAGCAAAATTATCTTTAGATTCAGATTTGGTTACCGGATTAGACACCAGAATGATTCCAGATATTGTTCATGTACACTGTTAAAAATCTGCTGCATTTTGTTGCAACGCACTCCCCTGCTTGTATAGAAAACGATTACTTGGCCGTGAAATGGAGCTTTCTCATTGGTTGGAATAGAGATATTATATACAAGCGGTGGAGTGCGTTGCAACAAAATGCAGCAGATTTTTATCAGTGTAGGATTCCTCGATGTGAATATGACGACACATGGAGCACAGTATACGATTGATTGAAAAGATTCTGGACAAAAATGAGTCATCAAGGGGGTCCTTGTGGCCGAGTGGTTAAGACACCACGCTGCTAATCTCTTCAGAGCGTAAGAGATTGTGGGTTCGAATCCCACTGGCTCCGTTGCACACACTCTTTATGTGTAGCTCCCGGTTGTACCTTTCTTGTGTCGTAATATTTCCTTGTGCTATCTTGTCCTTGTATGTCCACGAATTTGTAAAATAATATGGATTATGTATTTATGTCTGTGCAGAAATACAGGATCATTCGGCGTACAATCGAATTCTACCAGGAAATCATCATCAAATTTTATAATAGAAAATGCCTAGCATTGCGATACATTGTTAAAAATTTAACTTTTGCTGCATCGTCACTCCATCCCTTTTATGGAATATCTCATACATACACTGTAAAAAATTTTACCCTTTTGCTGCATCGTCATTCCCTCGCTTTTATAAAATATTTGTCTTTTGATCCATGAGAATGCTCCATGATAGACTGAAATAATCGTTTTCCATAAAAGCGGTGGAGTGAGTTTCAAATTTTTAACAGTTTAGTTGGGACGATTTTTGTTAAAATCTTTCTTTTTGCTTTTTCTGACTGAAGGGGAAGTACTTTTGACTACACTAGAAAAGCATTTTACTATTCACAGATACATGAAGTCATTTTGCTGTTTACTCATATATGAAAGCGCTTTGCCGCGCGCTTATGTGTAAGGACACTTTACTTGAGGCAATGTCACCTTTCGATAACCACTTCCGATGTCCGTACGATTAGATGTTGACTTTAAGATTTCATGAATACGGTAGCTTTTCGTCGTGCCGGATCTAAAGAAGTTACCACATCCAGAAAACCTAAAGATTCCCAACGATACTAACCGCTATTGTAAGTGTCTTTTGAAAAGTAGACAATCAAACAGTGACAAGTAAAGCGAATACATCAGAACTCAGCAAAATGCCATCATATGTCAGTACACATAATTATGTATTACGGTATAAATAACTAAAAAGTAGGAAATAAATTTAACTTTTTCAAAAAAATGTATAACCGACTCCAAAAAAAAGCGCTAAAAAGAATTAAATAATTCTATAAAATTCTCTAATGACAAATCGTTATCCAATAACCACACATTGACTATCATGTACCGGTATAAAACGGTTAAATTTAATATATAGAATTTAATATCTACCAAACATAGGTTTTCCAGAGAATATTTTTTACAAGAGATTAATTTACATATTTTTGATTTAATTTTTGAATATATACATATAAAAAGTAAGGAATTACTTTTTGAAGTTGGTGCCAAACTATCTTAAGTATAGTAAGAACTGTGGATATATTATGTCTAGTACTATAAATAAAATGGGGAAATCATTATCGATTATAATTGTTTGGCACCAACTTCAAAAAGTAATTCCTTACTTTTTAACCGACTTCAAAGAGGAGGTTATGATTTCGACCTGTATGTATTTGTTGTTCACGCATAACTTTTGCAAATATGAACCGATTTTGATAATTCTTTTTTTGTTTGAAAGCGTATGAGGCCCATGTGGTCCCATTCGAATTTCACAAAAATCTGATAATTAGAACTTTTTTAAAAATAAAAACTTTAAATTTCAAATTCATTTTGAAGCAATCAACCAATTAGAAGTGTTCCTTTTGCATGCTTTTATGTTACACTTACATAGACACACGATCTTTTCACTGTTAAAAGTTTGAAGTTTTTGCTGCATCGACACTCCACCGCTTTTATAGAATATCTCTATTTTGACCAATGAGAATTCACCATAGTACAATGAAGTAATCATTTTCTATAAAAGCGATGGATAGACGACAAAGTAAAAGTTTCAAATTTTTAATAGTGTTCAAAGTGCAAAATCCTAACTGGACGAGGGCCAGGATTCACATAAATTTTGCGCTGTTTGCAAAACGAGATTTATTAACAAGAAAATTTCTTTAAAACATTGAAAAATTTGCTAAAATTCAGGCTTCTGATTCGTTAATCTGGTTTTGCTAACAGCGCAAATTCTACCTGGATTCCGGACAAGTTCTCCTATGCAAGAAACCGGAAATATAGCATCTAGGGGATATAGTGTGGAAATCGGCTATCTCAGGGCGTGTTGAGAGCAACTTACAAAAGTAACCAATGTTACCGACCGATTGTAGAGCAGTACGAAAGCAAATTGTGGCATCAATGAAAACTATTCTGTTGAATTGTAGCTGGCGTCACACTTCGCTTTGATTTTCATTTCGTACTTGTCTACAATCGGTAAGTTGTCGGTAAGTAACCGGTATGTTGTGCTGAACACGCCCTATGTAACACTTAAAAAAAGCGCTAAAATGTTCTATTCTTTAAATGTTCAACAATGCTAATGAAATTTAAAGATAGAAGCGACATCTGCAGGATATTTTCTAAAAATGCAAGAAATATTGCTAGTCTAGATAATGTATCACGAAAATGCCACATATGTCGCTGTGATCGACACTTTGGAATTCAGTAGCATCGTTGCACATTTAAAGGATACAAATTTTTAGCACCGCTTGCATTGTAAAAAATTGAACCCTTTTGCTGCATCGTCACTCCATCGCTTTTATAGGAAACGATTACTTTGCTCTACTATGGAGCATTCTCATTGGTCAAAACAAAGAAATTCTATAAAAGCGATGGAGTAACGATGCAGCAAAAAGGTCAAATTTTTTACAGTGTCGATAGCAGATTTTCACTCCCTGTATTCCAGACTCTATCCTTCGAACAATAAAAAGTTCTCAAAAAATGAAGGCTTATGATTGGTCAATCTTGTTTTGCTTAACAGCGAATTCCTTCTGGATCCTAACCACTGTTGCAGAGACGCTGGTTTTTTTTCAAAGTACGAAATCTTAGCTGGAACAATTCTCGTATCCACCAAAGTGAAAGATCCAAATCGATCCATACATGAGAATTCGATATCGAAAAGCTGAAAATTAATCTCTAAAGAGCTTTACACGTTAAAACAAGAGTGTCTGTGTATCATAGTGCTTGTTATGCCGGATTCACAAAGAGATAAAAGTACATTGCTATGTGCTAGATTTACATTTGGACACATATAAATGGCGAAAAATTTTGATAAGCTTACCATTAAAGTTAAGCTAGTTAACTTCTTTCACCCATAAAACAAACTCGTTCCGCCAAGTTCTGGAATAAAAATTCTTAAAATTTTCTGTACTTTGAAAAACCGCGTTTATCAAAGAACATTCTTAACTTCAAATATTGCTACTTTCATATAGACGCATGTTGAATCATGGTTTGATTTTAATAACATCTTCCTTTTTAGTCTTTATGACTAAAAAGGGTATGTTAATACATACGAACATTTAGAATTACTTTGCTATGCATTGAATCATAGAAGCAACTTGACGCGCTCTGATTGTGTACGCGTACTTTAAACTGTAAAAAATCTGACCCTTTTGCTGCATCGTCACTACCCCGCTTTTATAGAATATCTCACTTTTGATCCATGAGAATGCTCCATAATAGGCTGAAGTAATCGTTTTCTATATTAGCGGTGGAGGGACGATTCGGCTAGGTGGGAAGGCCTACCAAATATGGTTTTAGCCTACACAAGTCCCACCCATCGGTGGATGGACGATGCAGCAAAAGGGTCAAATTTTTAACAGTTGGTTCGTTGGTTATATAGGGTTTAATGGCGCAAAATCCCTTAAGGGACATGCTGCGCCAACAATTTTTTTAACAGTGTACCCTGTTTAAAATATCTTAAAAAATTACCTCTGTTTTTAAAGACTATCTATTTTCTGACCAATGAAAACGCTCCATAGACGTTTTTAGATCGCTCTCATTAGTCAGAAAATAGATAGTCTTTAAAAACAAAGGTAATTTTCCACAATAATTTTAACGTATACTGATGGATTGTCAGCTTTTCAATGCCCATTTACGAAGTCTGTAGATTTCAATGCGGACCTTAAGGCACTACACTAGTCTCAGAAAAAGACCCGGATGTTAGTGTAAAGATTATGAGTGTGTTCTTTTCAAATATCTCGCTCAAATTTTAATATATTTACATGATTTTTTTTTTTGCATAGGATAGCCGAGGATATTCTACAACCGGCCTAGTTTTTACTTCTTCGATTTTGCTTATGCATGTTTTATATAATGATAGTTTCAATTTAAGAACCGTTTAAACCGGTTTTGAAATTTAATATAATTTTTAAAAAAATCTGAAACCAAAATTGAAAAAGTAAAAACTAGGTCGTTGTGGAATATCCTCAACTATCCTAGGCAAAAAAAAATCACGTAAAAATTTTAAAATTTGAGCGAGATATTTGAAAAGAACGCCCCCATAACACTTCACATTATCATCCGGGTCTTTTTCTGTGCCTAGTGTGGGGCCTTAAAGTTTGCTGAATGCGATAAATTTCCGAAATGTTAAAGCTTAAATGGACAAGTTCTCGCATCCACTAAAGCGGAAATAGACATCGATACCAATCGACATCCTTAAGTTGTTGAAAATGTGAAAATCCTTTCGTATATATTTTGCTCCGGAGGAAAAAACTATCTCTACATATCAATGCAAAATAAAGTGTATAGATATGTGTAGCAAAATTATCTTTAGATTCAGATTTGGTTACCGGATTAGACACCAGAATGATTCCAGATATTGTTCATGTACACTGTTAAAAATCTGCTGCATTTTGTTGCAACGCACTCCCCTGCTTGTATAGAAAACGATTACTTGGCCGTGAAATGGAGCTTTCTCATTGGTTGGAATAGAGATATTATATACAAGCGGTGGAGTGCGTTGCAACAAAATGCAGCAGATTTTTATCAGTGTAGGATTCCTCGATGTGAATATGACGACACATGGAGCACAGTATACGATTGATTGAAAAGATTCTGGACAAAAATGAGTCATCAAGGGGGTCCTTGTGGCCGAGTGGTTAAGACACCACGCTGCTAATCTCTTCAGAGCGTAAGAGATTGTGGGTTCGAATCCCACTGGCTCCGTTGCACACACTCTTTATGTGTAGCTCCCGGTTGTACCTTTCTTGTGTCGTAATATTTCCTTGTGCTATCTTGTCCTTGTATGTCCACGAATTTGTAAAATAATATGGATTATGTATTTATGTCTGTGCAGAAATACAGGATCATTCGGCGTACAATCGAATTCTACCAGGAAATCATCATCAAATTTTATAATAGAAAATGCCTAGCATTGCGATACATTGTTAAAAATTTAACTTTTGCTGCATCGTCACTCCATCCCTTTTATGGAATATCTCATACATACACTGTAAAAAATTTTACCCTTTTGCTGCATCGTCATTCCCTCGCTTTTATAAAATATTTGTCTTTTGATCCATGAGAATGCTCCATGATAGACTGAAATAATCGTTTTCCATAAAAGCGGTGGAGTGAGTTTCAAATTTTTAACAGTTTAGTTGGGACGATTTTTGTTAAAATCTTTCTTTTTGCTTTTTCTGACTGAAGGGGAAGTACTTTTGACTACACTAGAAAAGCATTTTACTATTCACAGATACATGAAGTCATTTTGCTGTTTACTCATATATGAAAGCGCTTTGCCGCGCGCTTATGTGTAAGGACACTTTACTTGAGGCAATGTCACCTTTCGATAACCACTTCCGATGTCCGTACGATTAGATGTTGACTTTAAGATTTCATGAATACGGTAGCTTTTCGTCGTGCCGGATCTAAAGAAGTTACCACATCCAGAAAACCTAAAGATTCCCAACGATACTAACCGCTATTGTAAGTGTCTTTTGAAAAGTAGACAATCAAACAGTGACAAGTAAAGCGAATACATCAGAACTCAGCAAAATGCCATCATATGTCAGTACACATAATTATGTATTACGGTATAAATAACTAAAAAGTAGGAAATAAATTTAACTTTTTCAAAAAAATGTATAACCGACTCCAAAAAAAAGCGCTAAAAAGAATTAAATAATTCTATAAAATTCTCTAATGACAAATCGTTATCCAATAACCACACATTGACTATCATGTACCGGTATAAAACGGTTAAATTTAATATATAGAATTTAATATCTACCAAACATAGGTTTTCCAGAGAATATTTTTTACAAGAGATTAATTTACATATTTTTGATTTAATTTTTGAATATATACATATAAAAAGTAAGGAATTACTTTTTGAAGTTGGTGCCAAACTATCTTAAGTATAGTAAGAACTGTGGATATATTATGTCTAGTACTATAAATAAAATGGGGAAATCATTATCGATTATAATTGTTTGGCACCAACTTCAAAAAGTAATTCCTTACTTTTTATATGTATATATTCAAAAATTAAATCAAAAATATGTAAATTAATCTCTTGTAAAAAATATTCTCTGGAAAACCTATGTTTGGTAGATATTAAATTCTATATATTAAATTTAACCGTTTTATACCGGTACATGATAGTCAATGTGTGGTTATTGGATAACGATTTGTCATTAGAGAATTTTATAGAATTATTTAATTCTTTTTAGCGCTTTTTTTTGGAGTCGGTTATACATTTTTTTGAAAAAGTTAAATTTATTATATGTATATATTCAAAAATTAAATCAAAAATATGTAAATTAATCTCTTGTAAAAAATATTCTCTGGAAAACCTATGTTTGGTAGATATTAAATTCTATATATTAAATTTAACCGTTTTATACCGGTACATGATAGTCAATGTGTGGTTATTGGATAACGATTTGTCATTAGAGAATTTTATAGAATTATTTAATTCTTTTTAGCGCTTTTTTTTGGAGTCGGTTATACATTTTTTTGAAAAAGTTAAATTTATTAACCAATTTCAATCTTTCTTCTTTGTGTTTCATTAACTTCGATTTTTTCTAACAATTTCAACCATTTTGCGTTACTATTTGATTTCAGACTCTTCCAAACTGTTATGTATAAGGTCCTTTTGCTGAAACGGTTCGAAAGTTTCCGAACTGAAAGATATTTTTGAGTTAATAAGCGAAGTATTTGTTGATCATCCCTTACTGACAAAATCTTTTTCCTTCCATATCGTTTCATTTATTTGAATCCCTTTTTCTAATTATTTCATTATAAATGGTAATTTTAGAACGCTTCATTAACCGAGCTATTTCTTGTTCAGATTTACCGGCAGCATTATAAAGCCAAATTTTTCTTACTGCCGTGGCAGACAACTTTTACCCTGCGGCATTTTCAAATATATCGTAAGTAAATGCTATCTAAACCTGCACCTTTGCTTCTCGGGAATGCTTTCACGATATACAAATACGAACGTTTTATAATGATTCTCATCTGACGAATAATATGTTAATTTCCCCATGCGGTCTTATGATTTCTTAACAGTCATATAATTTATGTTTTTTTAAAATTAGAAGATTAAAAAAAATGTAAATTAAGTTTTATTGTACCAATGATAACAGAAGACGTTCTACGATCAATTTGAAATACATACGCTAAAAATATGCATATTGTGTCTATTTCAGAAATGCACCAATTCATTAATGGTCTGGTGTTAGAATTTCTTAATACACTATACTAGGGATGCTACGTAAAAGCGATCTAATATTTAGAATAAATAAGTACAATTGAAAGGCTGTGTATTACACCATGTACTTTTTGTGCAGAATTTCTTTAATTTCACTTTTCTATTAGATTTGTCATTATTCCATAATGAGAAAAACCAAAGGAATTATCGTAGCAGGCGGTATTCTTGCATTACAAGTTTAAAATTTTACTTAATTTTTTAAATAACGAATAACTCAAAACTTAAGAAGATAAATGTAAATAAATAAATAAATCGCTCGAACTTCGAACTTTCTTATTCATAACTTCTGTTTATGTACCATATACTGGTTAAAAATGCCACTTATTGTTCTAAAATATTATTTATGAAAGAAAAGCATCATTGCTTTTCAGTGGTAACATAAAAAAAAGTACTTATCATGAAAAATTTTAAACAAATTCATGGCCATTTATCAACAATGGCGTTTTTTCGACCGCTTCTTATACTCAACATCCCTCATTTGCACTTTTATTTTTAGGGGCAATTTTATGCGCGAATCAATTTTGAAAGAGTTTTACATAAACCAGATCATGCCTGCGATAAATCTACAGCAACGCCAACTAGAAAAAGCAAATAGATTTTAACTGAGCTGTAATAAAAGCAGCTTCTTCCAAAAACAGCGGGAATCCCTTTAGAGAATTAGACACCAAACAAAAGCCCCTGAAAAATAATCCATGCCATGTTTTTTCCCGCAGCTCAGCAAAAAAAAGGACACATAATCGCTTTTCATGTTTTTGAGAAAATAACAACTCAGCTCCATTAACTATTCAAAGCCTAGTTTTTGCTTGCAAACTTTGTTATACCTGCGACATAAAACGCTGCCTTCCATTAGACAGTTGCTGAAGATAATCCTCGAGGTATAACGAAGAATTTTAAGGAAAAAATTACGCTGAATAAATAGGCTCCAAAACTAGCGAAAGAACTATGGAATGTTTGTTAGCAGCAGTCTTTTTTTTCCTCAACTCCCGCTTCGCGTAATCGCGTTTTTGAGTTAAAACTGAGTCTTTCACCTTCATCTCCCAGAAGATCTCTTCATAAAAAAAGGATTCCATGAAATTTTCATTTCAATGCTAAATTATTAATTATTTTTGTTCCCAATATTTGCTTTGTTTCACTCGCATTTGTCAAAGCATATTATCTTCCTACTCCTCCCCCCCCCCCCTCTTTCTCTCCACGGTATTTTATTAGACAACAGATGGCGTTGATGGTAATACCTGGATACCCTGGTTACTCAAATTCAATCTTTTCTTTTGTCCAACTTCAAATTAGCAATATTAAGCTTTTAATTTTTAGAGAGGGAGGGGGAAGGGGTAATCAAACATTAGTATCATTTATTGACGAGTCTCTATTTTTCCTTTATTTGGAACTGCCGGGATATTTTTAAGTAAGTGATTTAAATTAAATAGAAGTTTTTCAGGAAGGCATTTATTATTTTTGCGTCGGAATGCCGTTGAGTGCATTTTAAATAAGTAATTAATTTGAAATTATCGGCTGGTGAAAGACGAGTGTATTTATGAAGTCTCCTTTTAAAAAACTTTGAAAGTAGTTTTTTCTTTATCATTACGGAATTCAAAGTTGATAAAAATTTTTGTTGAAAAGATAATTATGGTGATTAATTGTAAATAAATTATGGGTATTCTTATTTCGTACAAAAACCGCTATTTTTAAAGTATTAATTTAATTTATCGCGTTTTTATCAGCGATGAATGAAAACGCCGCAGAATTCTGTGAAAAGAAAATATCACGGCAGGTTTTCATTGTTATGTTTTTATTGTAAACATTTCATGATTAAAATATATATCGATATCTTTTTGTATAAGCGGTTTTTATGCAATTTCGAAAAAGAAAATTCTATTTACGAATTAAAGTGAAAATAATTTACCCATTTGCGAATTAATGTTTTTATATATTTTTTTTTCGTTGAAAAATGATGTTTAAATAAAAGAAATAAAAAGGAAATGCAAAAATGTTTTAGTATTATGATGTTTAACTTATCGGCCGTTAATTTTCAAAGTATATATTTATATACATATATATATGCACGTCTGTAAATAAATATATATATATATATATGTATATTTTTTTAGAAGAAAGAAAAGAAACAATTGGCGTCAAAAAAGTCAAATCTTTATCCATAATTGCGGAGTAATTTTTATGCATAAAAGTATGCAATTTACATGAGTTGCTAATTAAAGGCTGAAGAATCAAATAGCGTTTTCTTTTTTCTATAAATGTGTTACTTTTTCAGTGGTGGATTTCAGAAAACTCTATGGTACATACAGAATTATATGGTCTCATTTAGCCAAAATTTCTGTGTCCGATTATGTGGATTCAGGGAGGGAAAATTGCCTAATTTTTTAATGTTTTTCTAAAACAAACAAATAAATAAAAGTGAGAATTTCAACTTTTATTTAAAAAAAAATCCTCATAGTATTTTACTCACTTTCCAATGATTGATGGTAAGATTTTAAAATGTAATAAAATCCACCTTCTCAGGTATATTCCCTGGTAGGTTGTACATTTTTTCTGCTTAAAGTTTATAAAAATAGTTATCGAAATAACACAAAGGTGCAAATAACAAAATTGGCAAGAATTGATATTTAAAATGAAAATAAAAGTTTAAAATGTCACTATGGCCGAAAACATTTCAAATTTAAAACTTTTGGAACAGAATAGTGTTAAATTTTTTTATGTATTAATATAGCTTAATATTTAATATGTATTAAGCATATATTCTGATAATTAATATATATTAATCATACTCTGTAGTATGATTTTTGAATCGTAGTAATTAAGTATTGATTTTGAAATACAAGTTTTGTTAAATCGTGTATTTGTCTACATCGTAAAATTTCAATTTCTCCGATTTTAAATCTATAAGGGAAAGAAAAGAATAATTGTAATTTCTGGAGTACTACAGTCGACTTTTTATTGCAAAAATAGAAACAAAAGGTAGGGTATGAATTATTACTCTGAATATGAAATTTTAGACTATCCCATTTGTAATTACACCGGTGGTTACAAGATATCTGTTGATCTATTCCTTACTATAACGCATACAATTTATCGCACTGAACATATACTGCAAAAACAGTATTTTAAAATTGTTATTGTTATTTTCTGTAATTTTTCTTTTTAAAATATTCATTGTTTTTTAGAAAAAAAAAATAATAATTGAGTCAGAATAAAATTTATAACTATGGAATAAACTAGAAAAGTATGAATTGTTTTTTTCAACATTTTATAAAATATCAACAAAAGAAGCTTTTTTTTTTTTTTTTTTTTTTTTTTTTTTTTTTTTTTTTTTTGTCCCCAGAAAAATTAATTTGATAGATTGTTTTTTTTATGATATTTTATGCGTAATCTTAACATGTTGTATTTTCTGAAAAAAAAAAATCGTTTCTAAAAAATAAATTGAGGAGTTAACTTATAACCTCAAAATATGCCATTTCAGAGCTTAAAAATTAGTGTCAATTTATGCACAAAAAAAATACTGTAATTAATTCATATTTTGTTAGTTTTTAAAATTACCAAGTAACTTTAGGATTGTGCTAAGCAGTTCCTGTATATCATACAAATGCTGTCAGAGATATCACCGACTACCAGCAGCAAAACACACATTCCTACAATTGTTGACAGATACCCTTCAGAGTGATTCATGAGTTATGTGCCAAAAGAAGATGAACTCTTGACAGCTCCTTTGTTTTGAGCGTAACCAGACGAACTAAAAGATGTATGTTCTAATGATTAAGTAGGAATGCAATTTGAGTAAAAACCCTACCTGTGTTTCTGTTACGTTGAGAAGCTTTGCCATCTCAGCTCTTTCACTAGATGATAGATACTTTTTGATTTCAAACTGCTTTTCTAGTTCAAAGATTTGTCTCCCTGTAAAAGTTGTTCTGGCTTTCTTCTTTTTGTTCTTTTCGCTTTCTGGATCGCTTCCACCATCTTGCTGCTGCTGAAGCGGCTGAGACTGCTGTTGCTGTGCTAGAGACGCTGGTGTGCCCGGTGTGCCTGGTGTCTGTTGGCCAGAGCAGGCCGTTTCTGTTTTCTTTTCCTTCTTCCTTTTTGTTGTGTTTTTGGGTGGTTTAACTGGAAATAGAGAAAACAGAAGATATGCATAATTGTTATATTTATGAATTTAATAAATAAAAATAAAGTAAATAAAATATTCAAAATGCTACTGTAAAAAAAAAAAAAAAAAAAAAAAAAAAAAAAAAAAAAAAAAAAAAATTTCAATAAAAAATATTAAGGGGGAATTAATCAAGAAATTATATGTATGTTTTAACTAAGACTTAAATACGATGGCGATGTTAAAAATATTGGCGTTTATAAAATTTTAATATGATTTCTCCTTGGCAATTTATTTAGGTACCGCACCTAAATTAAAATACCTATCTTGAAAAGTACAGTATAGCTTCTGAATAACGGTTATGAGTGGGACCTGTGAAAAGTGATCGCTCTCCAGATAGATGTTATTTACAGGTTTCATTTAAAAAAAAAAAAATCAAAGTTAGATAAATTTAAATAGAAATCCGCACAGTCATTGTAATCAATCCTCATTTTTTTAATACACTAAAAAAATCAGTAATTCAAAGTTGCTTTTTTTTTTTTTTTTTTTTTTTAAATATTTGTTTAAAAAAAATGAGAATATCAGTTGTTTTTCTACACAACTCATCAACATTATGATGTAATTCGAAATTTTAGAAGATTTCAAAAAATTTTAAAATTATTGGCATCTTGTTAATACTGAAAATTAGTTGTGATTCTATAATCCATTTTATCTTCCTCTTTCCGATTTTTCATCGTTTGCTGTATGAAATCAAATGCAACAGTAACTCGTAAACATTTGTTCAGTCATACAAATTATCTAACCTTTATGTTAGTTATGCCTGCCATTCTAAGAATATTTTCTAAGTTTTCCACATCATCATTAGCCTTCATTATCTGTTTGCTGCCATATCAAGTAAATTTTGTTTGATCTGCTTCACATTTCGGTTTGCAAATAAATATGAAAATGGATCAGGAGTCGTAACTTTTTTTTTCTCGTGACTTCTGAATGGCCGTTGTTGAGAATTTCTTGTTTAGAGGTTCGTACTAATGTTAATGATATGGAACGTGTTTGATTCCGTAACATGTGGCCGATATTTGGAGGTTGTCATTTTTTAGAGGTGGTCATTCAAGAAGTTTTCAGGGTACCCTTAAATTGTCTTAAAGATTTAGTCCCTTTATTGAGACATTATGTTGTTACATTGACTAATATTAATACCATTATTTTTATATTAAACGAAAATAAGTGTCGTTTTTATTGCTTCAAGAAACAGTTACAGTTAATATTGAAACATTCTATCATTTCCATCCACAATTAGATCTTGAAGAAAGAGATGGAGATATAAAAAAAAGAGATAGAAAAGATGGTAAAAGGAAAGTTTCATAACCCTTCAACGCAATAGACAATGAGCATTAAATTTATGTTAGTTGTGATACACACCCTTATATTTTTTTAACTTTTCTATGTAAATTATTGTTGTTAAAATTCAAGAGTTCAGTATAATTCCACGAATCCACAATATTTTTGAAACAAATCCTTTAAGTGAAAACATAAATTTTTCTCACGTTAAGAATCGACAAAATTTTTAGATGTGCGTAAAATATTATAAATTACAGATATATAAGGTACCCTGGGGTAATAACGCCACGTTAAGGTTCTACCAATTTTCACGGCTTAGTTTTAGATTATATTTTTCAAACAAATATAGGATCTGATACAGCAACTCATTGACTATCTATATAAAATAAAATAATTTAACAGATATGTATTCATAAAATGAAATGGCGTTTTTTCTTGACCAATGCTATTTGGCGTTATTACCCACTTATATGGGTAATAACGCCATGCAAACAAAACTATGAAATAAGATGAAATAATTGCATGTATATAGCCCAATTCTAAAAATACAAACTCTACAAACTTAGAAATTGACAAATTCATTCTAAGCTATTGAAAATGTTCAATGTTTTGTGAAAGTGTAAGAAAAATAAAGGTGTGGTTTGGGAGGGGGGGGGGATGAGGCAAAAGAATATCAGACCGTGAGCTTCTTTTTGCTTAAAAAGGACCGCTTAAATAGAAATATGAGAAACATTGCACAGTTTTAACTGTGTTTATTTGAATCAGTATTTAGGATGTAGCTCGGACACTGTAGGGAATCAACCGGGATATTAATGCCAAGGATTGGCATTATTACCCCGTTATAGTTATTGCGCTGTACATTTTAAATTACAAATTATCTCGAGAAGATATCCAAAATATTCAACAATATTTTGAAAGTCCATGAAATATACTACAAATTTATATATATATATCCATGTATTTTGGGGATATGGAATTTCTTTTGGTTTTGTTATATATATATATATATATATATAAGCCTGCATTGTTTAATTTATGCCCCTTTTGAAGTTGTTTCTTGAAGTCGCAACTTTTTTTTTTTCAGCTACTTAGAAAATCAACCAGGCCACACCATAAACATAAAATAAGCATAAAGAACTCAGTGCTTTCCACATTACCCATTTTACTCAACGAGATCAGTCTGGGAATCTCAGCAACCTAATACTTTTAAAAACACCCAAGTGCGTGAAAAATAGCACAGACAAGAAGTCAAATCATCCTGATGATCTTCCGTAAAGTTATTCCGAAATCTCTCTCTGCCAACCTCGGTAGTCATTCCCTCTTGTTTATATTGGCTGACGAGTGGAAATTCCACTCCCTTGCTAACGAAGTAGATTACGTTTCTGGATGTTCTGCGACACCCTAAATCATTTCGAGAAATCATTTCTAAAGCCCTGGCCGTGGCTTTTCGTAGACGATTCCGGAGAATGCCCGGAACGACAATTATTCAGTCCTGAACTAACAGCCGTTGAAAACCGAATCCAAAATAGCAACGGGTGCCACTTAGAGTTTTATATATTTTCTGACTCGGGTCTCCTGCCTCATTAATCAAAGCTCTGTTTCGGAGTCTCTGGCATACACACTCACTCCTTCGGTTCTCAAGGCATCCATTTTTTTTTTCTTTTCTTGTATGCCGCTCTCTGTCTTACTTACTGTCAAAGAGTCTCTCTTTTCTGTTTTGGGGGAGAACTTAAAGAGTTGTCTCTTTTCGCAAAGACTCATTGGTTCTGACCCCCTTTTTAACTCTGAGAGTTTAAATTGTGAGCTGGATGATTTCGAAAGCAGTATTTAAACACGTGAAAAATAGGATTGTGGGAAGTAGAGGGGAAGGGTGTGTGTGTGTGGGGGGGGGGTGCGACGTGGAATAGAGAATTGATTGTGGTACTGATAACAAGGAGAGCATTACCTGAGCTATTTTAAATTATCAGACGGGAGCCGTGGTTGAATCGGATCATTAAAGGAGACAGGACGGAAAGCTATGAGGGCAGAAAAGAAAATAGATTTGCTCCTGAGTTACTTATGGACTAGATGTGCCTATGATGGAAAAAGAAATATGCTGACGTTGCTTACTCTTAAATTTCTTAGAAGTTATTCTTTGAAGAATTAATGGAATGCTTATATTTGGAGCTTTTGTTGAGGAATGATAATATGAGTTATGAATAGTATGTCTAAAAATATATTCTCTTATATAGTTTATTAAGTATTGGAAATTTGCAGCGAACCTTCCAGAGAAGACTTTAATCAGAAACTGATGTACATAAAAAGCTTATTTACAAGGAAAATTGGTTAATTTAAAGTGATTTTATGTTAATTATAAGCCATTAATGGAACATTAATACTCGAGAAAATGTATGACATTAAGTGAAGTTTCACAGTTAATAGCAGATTAAATTGGCTTTGTTCTTCAATTTATCTATATACAATTGATATTGCGACAGACAAAAATACTATAAGGTTGTTATGAAATATACACCCGTTATTTTAAGAATTAAATAGCTTTTTAGGTACGTTCGTAATTATATAAATACTTAGCACCTATAGTCGTCGTTCAGTCCGTCTGTCCGCATATAACAACGCAAAAACTACCCAACCGAATCATTTGAAAATTAAAATATATAATTGTTGCATGATTTTATCGAGTCATTACAAATTTTATTAAAATAGGTGTATAGTTCAATTACAGGGACAATGAAAATTATTCCGTTACATTAAGGCCAATGGGAAAAAATACTTTCTAGTGTATTGTAATGATGTTACACTCTTTCGAACATAATAGATTTGATATGCATCTATGAAGTATATACTAAAATATACATTCTGCACAATCTGGGATGCAAATGATATTTTTTTTTATCAATTTACAGGGCTACACGAAAGTTTTCGGATACTGTATCCGAAATGCTGTATATTATTATTCCAGGATCTGAATAGATTTAAAACCATGTTATAATATGAGTGTACCACATTTGCTACGTTTGACGTGCGATTTCGAACTCGCTTAACTTTACTAGAAATGTAATGACTATTTTAAAAAATTACAACAGCGTTTCCGAAACTGCAGATTGAGGTTAATATTTTGGTGGTTCTCAGAAACATCAATCAATTTTTGAAAAATATATTATTAATGTCATCTGCAATAAATATATACTGAAAAAGTATATGGCAAAACTAAGAAATTGTGATGATAAACAACGGTTTGAAAATAGTGTTTTAATGAATTTTGTGGAGGAAGCGATTTCAACGTCTAAATGTAATGCGTTTCAACTGTGATATGGATTCTCGTTTTGGTATAAAACAATGTTTTAATCCTTCGGGTCTGGTGTACTATTAATAGTACATGTCTTTTTATTGAGTAATATTTTCTTTTAACAAATAGTTTTGTTTACTGTTTACATGTGATAATTTTAGTACGTGTCTATACATTTAATATACGACTTCATAAATATTTAGGCATTTAGTAATAATAATGATAATAATAAATATTTGCTTATTCACTTTGATATTATTTGAAGTTCTTTTAATTTAAATATGTATTTCATTCGTTAAATTTAAAATAAATGTTACTTTCCTAAAAGAGTCATGTGTAAAAAATCGCAAAAGATATTAGAAGGTTATAATATCAGTTTAAATCTTATGGAAGTACAGTATTTTCTAAACTTCTCCATAAACTCTTCCTTAGCCTATTGTCGTATGAATACCAATTGAATAATAAGCAAAGCAAACAATATTCGTTATGTTTCAGACAATGGAATATTCATTAAACTTTAATTAATCTATTTGTATAGCTAGTGCTAATGTTATTAACGTAAAAGTATTTTTTTTTTCTAAAAATTGGAAAAAAAAAAAAAAAATCAGACCTGAAAAGGTTAAATTGTATTAACTCTTTAAACTCTATTTTAGTGATAACTTTTTGTACACAAAAGATAAGGTAATTGTAGTGTGTGACTTATAATAAAATAAAGTAAAATAAAACAGTTCCGTAATTCTCTAATTAAACTTAAAAGAAAAAGGAAGGAAAGTGACTTCTTTTAAAGTAACTTTACATTTTTTAGTAGAGATACTAATAAATAAAGATGGCTATCGAAATCTTTAATTCATTTCTATGGAATCACTATTGGAGTAAATCATAGTTTCAAGTTTAAATGGAATCCTTCACTAATGCTTTATGATATTACTTCAAATCAAGCTAAAACAGATGATTGGTTCCAAATAAGGTGACCCATAGAACATTGGAAGAAACTTCATAGATCTATCTGTTAATCACAGTAGATGATATTTCTTTCAAGACCAGATTCCATTGCTCAAAATTCTTTTTAAATAGCGAGTCGTTTTGCGCTTTTCTTGAGTTTGAGTTGGGATACGGATCGACTTAAAATAGAATTTTCAGGTAGACACGACATGGACAGGATTCTCAGGATTTAAACTACAACTTATAGATTGGTTTAATTTTATAAATTTGGGTTTAGACTTTAAAAAATTGCTGCAGTTTAAATACTAGATGAATTACACTCACGAATTTATTTCTGTATGTTTTTTCATCAGTTTTTTCAAATAATATAAATACCTACAAAAATATCGTGTCCTTCGTATAAAGTACATATATTGTATATTTTTTAGTTAAAACGTTATTATTTTTTATCTGCTATTATTTTTTGGATATTTTTCCTTTATTAATAAATTTTCACTGTCCCTTTAAAAAAAAATAAATAAGACTTAAATTAAATTATATTTTAGAAAAGTCTTCTAATTGAATAATTTTTCTAAAATTAAAAAGTGCAATTGAGATGTAATCTTAAAAATTATTATTATTATTACTTTTTACATCAAATTATAGAAGCACAGTTTGCAAGGAATATCAAAATTATACTTTTTTTTTTTCAAAACTGAATTCATCAGTATCTCACGATCTCGCCAACGAAAATTTTTACATTGCTTGGATTATTTTTAAATGTTCATTCTGATATAATAACTGCAGATTATAATAGAATTATATATATATATACATTATTTGAATTAGTTTGTTAAAAAAAAAAAAGTTTTATTCGTAGAATATTATGCAATCGTTGTGTTTTATTATTATTATTATTTTTAATTTAATAACATCTCCTTTATAAAATTTAGCTATCAGTTAATCAGTGAAAAACTTTAAAGAAAAGAATCAAATTTTCTGTAACAGTAGAAATCACCTGAAAAATTTTTACCCCTTCAAAATGCAACTTTTATATGTTTCGTTGACCATAATATAGAAAATAAGAAAATATTTTCTAGCAATTACTCGAATGATAATTACTAATGATGTTATCATCAAAATTACTTGCACTAAAATGCATTCAAGAGTGAATTTCTAACAAATATTTTTTTTTTCTAAATATTACAAAGATATATCTTTCTTTATCTGATGAAATACTACTCTTGTGCTTTCAATATTTATACACTTTTTATTAAAAGTAATTTCATCAACTGATAATCATTTGATTCGGATAAAAAACATTTAATAACAAACCGCATTTCAACAATTCAATTTCTTGAATACCCCGTCATTCAGTTTTGAAGTTAAAGAAATTATCTATGTTATTTTCCACTCATATTACTTCAAGCTATCTCAAAACTACAAAAGCACCTTGATGATTTTTCCCCCCTTAAAAATTTTTACTAAATATGACACAATGCATTAAATGTACACTCCAGGATAATTTTTGTTAATATCGTCAGCTATCGATGACTTGGCACTGCTTCTAATTTCTCCCTAAATAAATACCCGACTTAATCTCTGGGCTCAGCCTCTTAATTAACTCCCCTTTATGGCGTCCCGTATAAATAACAATAATGGAATTAATAACCAGAAATTAAAAACACAGAAACACCCACTTTGAATCCAACTTTTTGCCGACACTCTTATTAATCAAACGCTGTCGCTTAAAAAAAAAAGAGAAAAAATGAGAGAGAAAGAGAGAGATGACTGTGAAACAGAAGCTATTTTCGACCGACTTCCAGTGCTTTTGCTGCGACTGTAACTTGAGATAAGAGAGCCGGCGAGATTTCTACCGAACTGATAATTTTCTTCACTTTACGGCAAGAGCAAAAAGTTCTCTACGTAAGAAATGGGATTGTATATAGTAATTATCTTCTTCGATAAACTTAATTAAGAATATTTTGACCTTTTTTTATGAACCCGATATAATACATTTAATACGATAAATGCTATCACATCGCTTTTAATTAAAATGAAATGCCAGTAAGCACAGAGAAAAGAAAGTTTTGTTTATTTGATACCTTTCTCCATACAAGGCTTTTCATGTTCTTATGTTGCTTGTTCTAAATACATTTTGTTTTCATAAATTTTCAAGAAAACCTTAAACCAGGAGTTGATTAAATGCATCCACATTTTTCGCAATTCTTAAAACAAATTGTTATTGTTTCAAGCTCTATTTTATCTGTATAGGTCCTTGGCTTCCACTTTATGCTTTTTTTTTATACGCAAATCAAGCAAATTCCAATTATTGAAATGCTTTTATTTTTCTGATTCGAGGAAGTGCATAATCGGTATTAATAATTAAGAAGTTCTCATTAATAAGTATTTTTAAAAGACCGGGATTATATTTTAATTTTATTCATATATGCTACTTCTCCCTTTGTCATTAAATAAAATTCTTCGTTTTGATTGTGCAATAAGATAACTTCACACTTTTTGTTTTATTTAAATGATTATTTTTGAAGGAGACCGTTTATGTTAGAAGATTGATATATTTTTTTTTTCAAATTATGTAGATAATTAATAAATAAAATTGTTGCTTAATTTATGCAGCTTTCTTCTGTCCAGTAGTTTTGGATGATATTCTTAAAGACTTTATTTAAAATGTTGTCACTGCGTGTCTGTCACTGGTCTATCCACTCCATCAAACTATGAAATAATACAGATTATAAAATTTATTAATATGATACGAATTTAAAATAATTTTTGTTTTTATTTACAATTATTTCTAGAATATAAATACAAAACTAACCCAAGATAGCCAGAATTTTTAAACAATCTTAAACCAGAAATTAGCTACTGAGTTTTTTTTTTTTTTTTTTTAACCTGTTGCTGATATTGTGTCAAATAGTCAAATCCCGCTCGTGGTTATAGTCTGTTATGTGACGGGAATGTAAGGCAGAAATCACAGATACATTTTTTTTTCTTGATCCATTGTAATTTGACCATAGTAACGCCAGTTGCTCTTTCTTGATTCTTGACGCTGTAATAATACGATGTTTACATTGAAATTTGAAAAGATGTCGCAGCAATCGACTTTTTGCATTTCAGCATCGTTGCACATTTAAGGAATTTAAATTTTTAGCACTGTTTGGATAGCATATTTCATACTACTTATTTTACACAAAAACAAAATGCGAGAATTCTGATATTACAAAGTTTTAGTTTATTGAACTGATTTCCATGGTTTATCACAAAATATAATGGGCGCATTCTCTAAATGAGTATTCCAGTTTGACATTCAAAAGAAAAGTCTTTAACTTTTCTGAATTAAAAGGACACTTGTCTCAACTAAGAAAATGATTTTGAAGTAAAATTTGACTTACGTTTCTTATTTGTTCATGATTCTTATCACATTTTCAGTCTGACAAATTATCAAAACAAAAGCACATCATTATAAAGTTTAGGTAATTAGTATGAAATACATTAAAGTCTTATATATTAACAATCGCTTACGTATACAGTCACATTCATAAAATATCACATCTCAAATGTCATTCAAAAAACACAAAAACTTTATTGAATTTTATTTATCTGGTTTAATGTTATGATATATGCCACTAGAAAAACATATCCGTATATTTACGACCTTTAAAGTAATTATGAATTCATAAATGAGCAATTCAAATTTAGCAAGTGAACCAATAGAGTGAAAACTGTCAAGCCAAGAATCGAACCGGGAACCCTCGGAATAGAACTCCAAGTACACTACCATATCAGCTTCGAGGACGATGTTCAACTTAACATCTCTCACTCGCATATGTTGGTAAGACTGCAACTACAGCAAAAGACTTTTAAATATTACTTATAAAATATTCAAAAATTTCAAACAGAATTTCACTGCTGAAAATTAATTGAAAAATTAACTGAAATTACATATGAGTGGATATTCTTTCGGGTAACGAAATAAAGTTACTGATAATAATTTTTATTTTGGATTAAATTTTTATAACAGAGAATAAAAAGCGGATTTCATACCATGGAAGCATTTTTTGGAAGTTTTTACTTATATTAAAAAATATATATAGTTATTTTCGACTAAATTCAAAACTTTTAAAAATCTAGTAACTGTTTCCGTAACACCTTGAGTAACGGCGGCTCTTAAACCAATTTTATTCGTTTGACACCATTTTTTTTTTCCCAAATAAAAGCTATCTTATTTCAAATAATCACGAAAACGCTCCAACTAAAGAGATTTATTTGTACGAAAAACAAATTCTATATGCATTTTTTGAAATTACGTATATGCATCCATGGTTCCAAATGGCTTAATGAGCTATGCCAACTTACAATTTTTTATTTTGAAATTTGTTATGAAATATTATAAGTCCCATATTATCGAACGAATTTCTATTAAACTGCTTAAGGGTGTTCTCAACTGCTCCGCTCAACAAGCGCAAAACGTTTTGACACATTTACAAATTCATTTTTTAACGGAAAGATATAAAATTGGAATGTGTGACTATGGAAGAGATTTCGAATCAAACCTTTTTTTTTTTCCATTTAATGATAATTAAATTACCTATCGAGTTATAAGATATTTCGATGACGTGATCACCTGTTTTTCTCCTGCTTTTCGACCGGTTTTTCTGCTTTCGTCGGGAGTGCTCAAAAGTGTCAACTTTGAAGGCTTGTTATGAAAAATCTATTGTGATTTTTAAAAAACAGAAGATTGAGTGCAATTAGACGGTTTCTGAATAATAACACCTGCTATTTTCATGCATTTCTAAACAAAAACAAATTAAAGCATGTGTCACAAAGTTGCCCTTTTTGATTTGAGAACACCCTTAAGGTATTCTTATAAATAATTGTATATTCATTTTTATAAATATATAACTTAGAGAAAGAAGACTTTTAAAGTATGGAAGCACTTTCGCAGATTTACGATGTTTTTCAAAGTATTGCGATATTTTCAACTGAAAAAGTGCTAAATGCCTTCTAATTGTTTTTGCTAATGAGTTACGTCAACTTACACTTAGTTAAACGGGTTATGAAATACAACGTTTCAGTTTGTCGAGTGCATTTCTATGGTTTATCACCAAGTATAATCCGTGCATTCTCTGAGTGCGAGTTTCACTTCGACATGCAAAACAAGAGGCTCAAACTTTTTCTGAATGAATCTAACAGCTGTCAGAACAAAGATCCTTTTTGTCTAAAAATAAACTCAAAAGATCCCTTGCCACTTAGCTCGACCTCGCTTCTGTCTCAATTTATCATGCCTAGTGTTTGAGTGAGACTTTTTTTACTTTGTACTGGACCCCCAGAGATTGTTTCTTTTTCTGTTGTTTAAATTGTTTGCGTTTTGGTTGTAGAAAAGTTTGGCCGACAAACAGAGGAGCTTTGATTATTTAAATGCTGAAGCACCAACAGAATACTTTACTTTGTACATACGTCTCAAATAAATCTTGTTTGGCTGTTTTTGAAGGTTTGAATTGTCTTGTTACATTGCAATCGCGTGTCTTGAAACTGAGCCAGGAGTCAAAATCCTTTTTTACTTCCGTATATTATCCGGACGAACTTAATGACAGATTGGATATGGAATTTCATGACTGGGCGGTTTGAGGGCTTTCCTATATTTTGGCAATTCCAAGGCAGTGTTAACACTTTTAGTATTTAAATTTTTATATCAAATAGGTAACACACATATTACTTAATGGTTTTATATATATATGTATATATATATATATATATATATATATATATATATATATATATATATATATAAGGACGCTGGTCCAATAAATCGAAGTGAATTGGGATACATTCTTAAGTCCAAAAAGTTTTACAGTATTCTTATTTTTTTTTGGCAACAGCTGCATGTAATCATAGCAGTCTATTTTTTGCTACATCATTTTAGATGTAATTATAGTGTATGGTATGTTTTTTTTCTATTTATCCATTTTAATCGTGTATTATAATTTTTTTTCTGCATTTTATTTTTCTTTTATGTGTGTTGGTAAACCCGAATTCGCATTACTTCGCTGTTTTAATGGTTGATATGAAGATGAAACCACACATTTTACTTCTAGTTCTATAGTATTTAGAGTCTGATGAATCTACTATAGTTTTACAAATTTCGAATATTTTTCTTTTAATTCATTTTTCCATGTTTTATTGATACATATTGTTTTAAAATTAATGGTTTAATATATATATATATATATATAGATATAGATACTTTTATAAATACATCCAAAGTTATTCAGACAATACCAATAAAAAAAACAATGAAACCAGAATTTTTACATTCATATTATTAAAAACAGTTGAAGTTTGAAGAGAAATAGAAGGCAGATTACCAAATTACTAAGAAATATGTGGATAAATGGACATTATATAACCAGAGTAATTCATATATTACCATACAATAAACCAATGGAACCAGTATTTTTACAATCATCTTATTGAAAACAGTTGAAGTTTGAAGTGAAATAGAAGGCAGATTACCAAAATAATGAAAGATAAATGGATAAAAAGGCAGTAGAAGGCTTTTCCATTAAACTACTTCATCAGGGGTGTATAGTTTAACAAAAAAGCAAAAACATCCAACCAGTTTCTGTTATGAGTCGTGCTAAAAGCTAAGAATTCGACTCACAATACACCCGACTGGCTGGAAGCTATTCAGATGACAAATTAGTAGAAAGATACACATAGAAGAAAATAAAATCAATATGACAAAATAACAATAATACATTATTCCATTAAAAAAAAAAAAGATATATATACTAAGATAATTTACCATTACCCATATCCTAGCAAGATTTGTAGTGCAATCAGATACAAACTACATGTGACTTACTAACAATCACGGTTATGGTCATAGTATAAATCACATAGATAATAAAATAAAGTTGTAACAATAATTATAAAAATTAGTAAAACATATATTATACTATATAATTCATAATATATTTAGAAAAAAAAAATAGATGCTACTATTAGAAATATTATATTTTTATTTTAAATCAATTATCAAAATTACTATATTAATTAATTAACTCGAATATATTACTACAACTTCTAGCGGAAAATTATTTTAGTTCTGCCATCTAAAAGATTAATATATTAATTAAATTATATGCTTATGGTGCTGCCCTCCATTATAGGAAAAAATAAATTATTTATTAGCTAAGAGTTCCCAAGAAGAATTTCTATTCTAATATTTTACAAATAATTTCTTTAAGACAAATACAATAGACAACCATAGCTTATCTCAATAACTTGATCATTTTTAAGTTATGCATATTAGTTTTTAGGTAAACATAAACTTTAATACTATGTGTAAAGTTTTTTTTTTTTTTTTTTTTTTAATAGATAATAATTAACCATTGCGTATTATCCAGACAACACCGCCCTCCTCCGTAATCTAACATCTAACCCACCCAACCATCCTATTATTCATATTTTTTTTTTGTATTTTTTATTTTTTTGTATTATCTTTATTTTTTATAATTTTTTTAAATATTTTTTTACGCAATGTGTTAATTATTTTTAAGATCATGTAATAACTTATTATATATTAAAGACTATAGGAGTTTTTATCAATAACATCATATGGTAATATTGGTTGAAGAGAAAATAGACAGTTAATACTTAATAAATGTTTATACAGATAATATTTTTTTAACCAAATGTAAAGGATAACCATATCTTATAGCAGTTTCTTGTACAGTTTTTAAATTATGCATTTTAAAATTATGTGAACAAATATTTTTAATTCTATGGGCAAAATTAAGTAATATATTGACATAGACAGATTTATGTAGGCAAGAATTATAATGAGTAAAGAGGTTTACTTTAAAAGGAAAGTCATTACGTTTGTCATAAATATCAAATAGAATTTTATTATCAGAAAGCGTAATATTAAGATCAAGAAAGTTAATTGTATTATTATGCATATCATTATAACTGTATTTTAAATTTTTGTGGTATTTAATTGGTAGCGAATAGTTAGATGACTTTTTAGAATATAAAATTATTATATCATCAAGATACCTGTATAGAAAACAATTAACAATAGAAGTATTACGTTCATAATAATGTAAGTAGAGATCAGCACAGATGGATGATACAATCCCACCTTGTGGAAGACCGACTATTTGTTTGAATATTGTATTATTAAATAATATATAATTATGATAAAGAATAAATTTGGTTAAAGATTTGAAGTAAGATAAAGATACATGTATGTTTAGAGAATTCCTATATTCCTTGAATAATAAATTTATGATCCTGAACATATCTGCAATATCAATTGTATTAAATAAATCATTAAAGTCATATGTTTTGATGTACTGAATGTTTTGTAAATTTTTGATATTATTTACAAGATGTAAACTATTTTTTATACTGTAGAATTTATTATTAGTTTTTGCAATATCTAGCATTTTTGTAAGTATTGTTAATAATTCTTTACCTGCATTATTGTTATAAGTATTACACCCAATAGTTATAGTACGAAACTTTATAGGAATTTTATGGAATTTTGGAATAACCACAATGTAAGGATAGTTATAATTATGATTCTTTAATTTTAGTAATTTATAATATTGAGCTATATGTCTATTTTTAATAATAGTATCAATATCTGTTTTAATGAAATTTGAACTAAAATTTATTGCTTGATTTAATAATGTAGAGTAATAATGTTTACATATGAAAGCATAGTTGTTAGGAGATTTATCGACATATGTTATGATAAATTTATTTATATTTCATATTATAAAATGCAAGTTTAAAATCTCAAGGATAGAGTGCATATCTAAAAAGTGAACAATTAACAATTAGCAATTAACTATAAACAAGATACAAGCAAGAAAATTTTTTTTGAATTGAAACTAACTAACTATATATATAAGCTTTTTATAAATAAATCCAATTCAACATTGATATTTAGGAAAAATTAAAATTCAGTAAGAACAACTGATAAACAGTATTCAAACATATTAATGTCAATGGAAAAAAATCTCCTATTGAAAGCAAACAATACAGATCACTACTAGAATTATGAAGTTCTATGAAATGATTATTAACAGACAAAGAAATGCAACTGGATGAAAAAACAGCAAAAAACCTATGTTGTAAATCATTCTTAAGGGGTACATAATTTACAAATATAAGTAGAAACTAGCCTTTTTCTGTAATGGATCAAGCTATAAGCTAAGAAATTTGATCCATTATGCACCCTACTGACCACAATATATATATATATATATATATATAAAATAAAATAAATAAATAAAATAAATAAAATTAACAAAATAAAATAAAATAAATAAAATAACTAAAAGTAAAACATGAATTAAGAATTTTGAAAATCATTGATGAAGGATTGAGAAAATATTAGAGCAATCATTTTTATATTTCTGAGCAATGAAATTGGTTCATGCTTCACCTAAATAGTTTTTGTGCCGATAAAAAAAAAAAAAAAAAAGTCAATTTAGGCTTAAGAGTATATATTTGAGGGTGTGAATGGACAAAGAATCGAAAACACGTCGACATTTTTTGCAAGGTGAGTGAATAGATTTTATTGTACAAATACGATATATATTACAAATAATATACGATATGGACGATAAATATATATTACAAGTACTTGTCAAAAAAGTTTTATCATATTCTTATTTTGAAACCGTTTGTAAAGATGATTTTTAATTATATTCCCTGAGATTTTGATGTAATAGTAATAAACAAGCGCAAAATATTTACATTGGATATAGTAAGCTGTCTCTTCATCTTCCAAAAATGATTTGAATAGAAAAATGAGAAATCTTATCACAATGAAGTGAATGACGATAAATGCAATGCTATTTTTAAAATATTCGATAAGATGAGTTACGCAATGAAAGTTATCGGAAAATTACAGAATTCTCTATTAATCTGTCATATCATTTCAATGTTTGCATCAATGTTAAAAACCAATCAGATTTTTAATATAATAGATTCTTCCTGTATCAGTGTACTGAAAAATTAAAATAGCAACCTTACATATTTATTTGAATAAATTCGCCAAGTTTAATATTTTCTCCAGAAACTCCATTTAAAAGTACGTGTCAGAAAAGATTTTATTAAAGGTATGTTTAGAAAAAGTTTTTAAGCGAAGTGTTTTAATGCATGTTTAGTTACACCCGAAGAAATTTTGACGAGACACTCATAAACAGCTGCAGAATCTTTGCAGCTAGCTACAGTTTTTAAACATACCAAATATTCACTATATGTTTTTAAAATGATTTGGCTATAAAGAACAAAAAAACTGGACACAGCGTTACTTAAAAATACTGGATGAGATGTGTTACGTTATTAGAAAATTACAAAACTCTGGAATCATCAGTCATACCGTTTTGGTTTTCATCTCTTTTTAAAATTGATCATACTTTTAACCCAAAGATCAGTATATAACTATTTCCATGCAAATTTGTTTGTCTGTTACATACTACGATTCTTGGCTACCAGTATTTTAGAGCGGAAAAATGTGATTTATTTTATCGGACATACCTCATCAATTGAATAAGGCAAAACGATCTTTTCGAAAAAAAAGGTGGCCAACAAGCATAGCGATTTTTATCTGTGTAACAGACAAACAAATTCGCATGGAACTAGCCATATGCAAACAACTGTGTAATTTTGTTACTTAAATTCTTTAGCGCATTGATACTAATACAAACTATGTGTTATACAAAATTCAGCAAATATTTATTACAGATCAGCTTATACAAAAAACTGTGGGAGGCTAGTATTTTAAATTTTTAGCTCTTTAATACTGGCTCAAAATGTGATCTATTGTATTAAAATAAAAATCGGATTGATTTTGATTGTATCAAGATTAAACGTGCTGAAAAATTAAAATACCAGCTTTAAAAAGTTATTTCTATAAGCTCATCCAGTTTAATATTTTCTTCAAAATCTCTATTTAAAAATATGTGTCAGTAAATGTTTTATCATACGCTTGTTTTGAAACAGTTTTTCAAGGTGTATTTTTACTTACGTCCCCAGAGATCTTGACGAGACACTAATAAACAGCCATAAAATCTGTGCAGCTATCTGTAGTCTTTAGATATACTCAGCAGTCACTTCATCTTCCCAAAATGATTCAAATAGATAGAAAAAGATAAAAAAATAGACACAACTCTGCTTAAAAATACTCGATAAGATGTGTTAGGTTATTCAATAATTACAAAATTCTCGAATCATCGGTCATATCATTTTGATTTTTACTTCTTTACAAAATCGATCATACAGTTATTAAAAACCAGCGAGTAAAAACAACTTTGTGAGGCTAGTATTTTAATTTTTTATCACATTAATACTCACTCAAACTGTGATCTACTGTATTAAAATAAAAATCAGATCGATTTTGATAGTAACAAGATTAACGTTCTGAAAATTTAAAATACCAGCTTTAAAAAGTTATTTGTATAAGCTCATTTAAGTTTAATATTTTCTTCAAACTCTCCATTTAAAAAGACGTGTCAGTATACGCTTTATCGTATGCTTGTTTTGAAACAGTTTTTCAAGGTGTATTTTTACTTACGTCCCCAGAGATCTTGACGAGACACTAATAAACAGCCATAAAATCTGTGCAGCTATCTGCAGTTTTTAGATATACTCAGCAGTCACTTCATCTTCCCAAAATGATTCGAATAGAAAGAAAAAAAAAACCTAGTCTTAGAGAAGTGAATGATGATAAAAACTGGATACGACGGCACACTAAAAATACTCAGTCAGATTTTTCCTCAGCTTCGAATGTTTTCAGCAAGTCTTAGAGCTATTCATCACATCGGAGTTACGTGGGACTAAATCTTTTTAGCTTGTTTTGATTCGGATCAAATGAGTAAATTTATATCGCCGAGTGTTTCCCTCTGACAGTCATTTCGTGAAATGACATTTTCACTATATTTAAAATACTTGGAGTGAATTCGTCGACGAAATGAGGATTGCGAAAGTGCATAAATAACTGCTTCTTTTTCAAAAAGAAAAAAAAAGTTAAAAGTCAACCAATTCTGTCATCATTGTTTTTACTTATTCTTAGACTGTCTTACCACACTGCACTTCAAAATAATTTACTTCATGTCGTTTTTTACCGTTATTATTTACCTGAAATTCTTTCCTTTAAAAAAAATATGTTTTAAAAAGATTAATGTGCTAAAAAAATTAAAATACGAGCCTTAAAAAATATTTGTATAAACTCACCCAGTTTAATAAAAGTTTAAGAAAGGATTCCATCTTTTATAGTTAATTAAAGCTATTTCTGAATTCTCACATACATTTTTGTAATTATATTTATATATAAAGAGGGGGCTTACTTTAACATCGAAAACAGCAAGAAAATACATGTAATATTAAATGGAAACTAAATGATTAAAAATACAATTTACTGGTAATTATAGGCCCAAAAAACAAAAATATTTGGATAATATTATGAAGAAGGCGATACCTCAATAATTATATTTATTTCTTAATCAACATAAGAAAAAATAAAAATCTCATAAAAGTAACTAAACAACAACAACAACAACAACAAAAAAAAAAAAAAAAAGAAAAGAAAAACTGGGTACGAAATTTTTTGAAAATAGCTAGTAATATTTTCAGCAAGTTTTAAAGCTACTCATCACATCGGAGTTACGTGGAACTAAATCTTTTCAGCTTGTTTTGATTCGGTTCAAATGAGTAAATTTATATCGCCGAGTGTTTTCCTCTGACAGTCATTTCGTGAAATGACATTTTCACTATGGTTAAAATACTTGGAATGAGTTCGTCTACGAAATGTGGATTGCGAAATTGCATAAATAACGTCTTCATAGTGCAAATTTTTTAAAGCAAAAAATTATTAAAAAAAAAAAAAAAAAAAAAAAAAAAAAAAAAAAAAAGTAAAAGAAAAAATATGACAGTTAAAAGTCGAACAATTCTGTCATCATTATTAAAAAAAAATAAAATAATAACAATAATAATAAACTAGATTCGAAACATTCTTAAAAATAGCTATTAATATTTTAGTTTTTAACCTATTCGTCACATTGGACTTACGTGGGACTAAATCTTTTTAGCTTGTTTTGATTCGGATCAAATGAGTAAATTTATATCACCGAGTGTTCTCCTCTGACAGTCATTTCGTGAGATGACATTTTCACTATAGTTAAAAAACTTGGAGTGAATTCGTCTACGAAATATGGATTGCGAAAGTGCATAAATAACGTCTTCGTAGTGCAAGTTTTTTAAAGTAAAAAAACCAAAAAGAAAAAGAAAAAAATATATGACAGTTAAAAGTCGACCAATTCTGTCATCATTGTTTTTACTTATTCGTAGACTGACGTACCACATTGCCCTTTTAAATAATTCACTTCATGTGGTTTTTTTACAGAACTTATTTGCTTGAACTATTTTCTTTAAAAAAATATTTAATTTTTTTTAATGTATAAAAAAATTAAAATACCAGCCTTAAAAAGTTATTTGTATAAGCTCAGCGAGTTTAACAAAAGTTTTAAAAAAAATTTCAACTGTTCTAACTAATTAAATCTATTTTTGAATTTTCACATAATTTTTTGTGACTATATTTATATATAAACAGGGAATTTTTTTAACATCACAAACAACGAGAAAATAAATATAATATTATCTGGAAACTAAATAATTAAAAATACTATTTACTGGCTATTCACAGTCATTTTGTGAAATGACATTTCAGTATAGTTAAGGGGGCTCAGGGGTTGAAAACTTTTCAGAAAATCGATTTTTTTATGATCTAGTTTGATTATTCAATTAATTTTTAACTCAATGCAAAAAACCGCATAAAAATATTTCCATTTTTAACGGAGTTATAAGCATTTATGTATCAACACTTGCATAGCCGCACCCATATAATTTCAACTTTAAGTCGCGTTTTCTCAAAACTTGATTTTTGACGACTAACACCAAGAATAAAAAAAAACTATTTGATGCAATGACTTAATTTTTTTTGCATGCAGATAATATCATTATCTATAGAATAAATTAATGTATTTTAGATAGTTTAATATTTTGAGTATTTTTAATGAAAAAAAGTTGTATTTTTTAGGGTTTTTTAAATTTTCAAATTTGAGAGTTTTTTTTTTTTTTTTTTTTTTTTTTTTTTTTTTTTTTAATAAGGCTTTTTTTGAGTGATCGTTATATCTTTAATTCATTCTATAGAGTAAAGTTTTCGGATCATTTTAAAACAAAAATTAGGTTCTTATGTCAATTCAACGTTAAGCTATCTTGGTGTTGGTGATATAACACATAATTTTTTTTTTCGAAAATTGTGTTACATAAATTTTGCTATATTTATTATTATATTACATTGAAGTACTTCATTTTATAATTTTATAAGACTACAAACATACCTTTAAAATATCAGAAAGTTTAAATTAATTACACTGAATACTTCTGTTTTTATATGGACTCGAAGCGAGAGCTCTGTTTACATGTTTTTCAGTATCGATAAACCCCTGAGCCCCCTTAAAATACTTGGAGTGAATTCGCCGACGAAATGTGGATTGCGAAACTGTATAAATAACTTCTTCGTAATAGCAAGTTTCTCCAAATAGAAAAGTTTTAAAATAATGATAGTTAAATGCCCTCCAATTCTGTTATCATTTTTTTTTTACTTATTCTCAAACTGTGTTGCCACAGTGCACTTTAAAATAATCCACTTTATGTCGTTTTTTACAGCGATTATTTATTTGAACCTTTTTCCTTTAAAAAACATTTAATTTAGCTTTTAAAAAGATAAATGTGATAAAAAATTAAAAGAATAGCCTTAAAAAGTTAAATTGTATAAGTTCACTCACTTTAACAAAAGTTTTAAAAAGGATTCCATTTGTTACAGTTATTTAAAACTATTTTTGAATTGAATATTTTTTTGTAATTATATATATATATATATATATATATATATATATATATATATATATATATGTATATATATATATATATATATGTATATATATATATATATATATGTATATATATATATATATGTATATATATATATATATATATGTATATATATATATATATATATAAAGAGGGGTTTTCTTTAACATCGAAAACAACAAGAAAATAATTATAGTATTAATTAGAAACTATATGATTTACTGCCAGTTATGTGCTTGAAAAATAATAATGTTTAAATAATAATAGGAAGAAAGTGATATCTCAATAATTATATTTATTTCTTAATCAACGTAAGAAAAATAAAAATCTCAAAAAAGTTAATAAAAAATAGAAAAAAAACTGGATACGCAATCTTTTGAAAATAGGTAGTAATATTTTCTTTTAACTTATGATATTTTCAAAAAATTTTAACCTTATTCATCACATCGGAGTTACATGGAACTATGGCTTTTTAGCTTGTTTAGATTCAGATCAAAGGAATAAATTTACATCGCCGAATGTTATCATTTGACAATCATTTCGTGAAATAACATTTTCACGATAGTTAAAATACTTTGAGTGAATTAGGCGACAAAAATGTGGATTGCAAAAGTGCATAAACATTGTCTTTGTAATGCAAGTTTCTAGAAAATAAAAACGTTTTAAAATAATGTCAGTTTAAATGTCCTCTAATTCTGCCATCATTGTTTTTAGTTATTCTCACACTGTCTTACCATACTACACTTTTAAAATAGTTCATTTTAAGTCGTTTTTTAAAGTTATTATTTACTTGAACTTTTTTCTTTAAAAAACATTTAATTTACGTCAAAAAAGTATTCCATCTTTTATAGTTAGATATTTTTAAATTTTCGCGTAATTTTTTGTAATTATATAAATAAGGGGGGATTCTTTAACATAAAAAACACCAAGAAAGTAAATATAATATTAATTGAAAATCAAACAATTAGAAATGAATTTTACTGATAATTATGCTTGCGAAAAATAAACATATTTGAACAATATTATAAAGACAGTGATACCTCATTGATTTAAATATATTTATTTCTTAATCAGCGTAAGAGAAAATGGAAATTTCAAAAAAGTGACTAAAGAAAAATAAATAAATACACAAATAAAAAGCTGGATGCGAAACCCTCCTGAAAATATCTAGTTATATTTTATTTTATCTTATGATATTTTCAGCAAGTTTTAAATCTATTTATCACATCGAAGTTACATGGGACTAAATCTTTTAGCTCGCTTTGATCCCGATCAAATGTGTAAATTTATATCGTCGAATATGTTGCCTCTGACAGTAATTTCTTTAAATAACATTTTAATGCCAGTGAAATGACTTCGAGTAACTTTGTCAACAAAATATAGATTGCGAACATGAAGAAATACATTTCTGGCATAAATTTAAGCACATAAATTGAGTATATAATATATTGCAGCACATAAATTAAATCATCATTGTTTCAGTTGGAACTTACATATTATAACGCCTACATCTCGCGAACAATGACCACGATAATTATTACTTACAGTAAATCTTATTTTTCTTTCCTATATATTTTTATGTTATATAGTAGTCATATTAAAGTCAATTGGGTAATATTTACATATAAATACTTAATATGACTGGACGTGGATAACAGCTATAATCATATTCAAAGATATCGTATGAGTAATAAATATGTTACGACCAATAATTTGATTACTTTAAGGATTATTATATTAAAAATGAACAACATAAATAAAAAATCAATCAGTATCGACTGAAATAATTTTTTTAAACCGAAAGATAAACCGAAATTTAGGGATCTTCCTATTTTTGGCCGAAAAAGAAAACGAAAATGTCCCCCAAAATTTTAAAAGTACACATAAACATGCATAATTATTTATTAATTATACTCGTTTATTATATATGCATAATTATTTATTAATTATACGAGTTTATTAATTATGCATAATTATTATTTAACTATATGTTTTTATTAAATATACATAGTATTATTAGTTGATTGTACATATGGACCCTTTTTATTTTCATATAAAATGAAAATGTAATTAATTTCTCAGCGACACAGAAAGATTTTCCAGTTATACGAATATTATTTATTTTTTGGTATACTTACACACCTCGATTTATCTTTTATAACGTTCTTTGTAAATGATCATACTAGAACTTCTTTAAACAGTATTCGGAACATCTCTGCGGTTTCAAACAAAAAATTCTATTACCGTTAAGCCTGCTTCCAGGCCCTGACTATCACATGGGCACCCGGGGCCTGTGCCCTGAGCATGCAATTTCTAAAGGACACAAAATATTCCCTATTTCATCTAATTTTCTAATATAAAAATCCTAATTATAGAAACAAATGTGATATTCGAGGTATTAATACAATGAAATAATAATATACATCTCTATGTTTAAAAGCACATTTCAATAATTAATAGAGTTTAAAAAAAATATTTATGAAATTATTTTTTTAATTTCTAGGAAAATTAATTTTTTTAATTGATACTTTTCAAATAAACGAAAAAAAAAAAAAACTTGTGTCAGAAAATTAACCAATCTAAGGGGGCACAAAAGATTGAAAGTGCCCTGGACATAGAAACTTGTTAGTCGGGCCCTGCCTGCACCTTTTAAAAAGCGGATGACATAGTTTAGTCATATATATGCATTGCTTGTTTTATAGTTTGCACTCACATTTTGAGTCAGTCCTGACTTATAAATATAAACAATGGAGCTCATATCAATAGTCTTATATGACTCGATACGGTTGAAATGATATATAAATTTCAAATATTTTTTCTCATAAAAGTAGAAAAAATCGTGCAGTAAAATTTTAATTTCTCTCGTGAATATATAAATTATAGTCAAAGTAAATACCACAACTAAATTATCAGTTTAGACGTCATAATTCTTATTGAAAACTTTCAATTTTTGAAATTACAAAATTTTATCATCTAAAAAGAACCAGAAAAAGATAGGAATGCGCAAGCATTTCTTTTTATAGTGGAAAAAAAGTCATAATTTACTTGAACCATAATCTCTTACAAAGCAATAACATTTTATTTTGCGTCTCGATGACCTTTTTATATCCTAATGATATTTTCATGGAGTATCCAGACTTAATGATGCATGGCAAAATATGTTTTAAATTTATACTTCATGACGACTCTTTAAATATAACATTCTTTTAAAGCTTATACTTCTTCCGCCGTGAAATAAAAAAAAAAAAAGGAAAGAAAAGGTAAGATAAAGTGGGGGGGGGGGGGGTGAAAAACATTTAAACGAAAAACGACAGTGAAACAAATGACTTAGCAAAAATATAAAAAGTTAAAAGAAAGAAAGAAAGAAAAAACTTTAAAATGTAAACATTTGAGTTATAAAAAACATCCTTGATAAAAAATGTTTTATTCGAAGATAATAGTATAAAAAAAAGGTGGTGAAAAAAACATTAACATCCAATTGGCCTAGCATTAAACAAAATCCGAGGATGGGGCTATTTAAGCTCGAGACCAATCAGAGGCAGTTAGAAAAGCAGTCGCCTAGAAAAGGGAGAAAAACTTGAGCGAAATGATTTACTTCAAATCCTTTCCTTCTCCCACTCTTTGTCCACTCCCGCTCCCACTCCTTGATTCTCTTATCCTTCATTGGTTACACAAAAGAAATAAAAAGGACGGAAAAAATGTGGGAAAAAATTGGCTCTTGCTTAAAGGGATCGCGTGAACAACTTACCTTGCGCCTTCAAGGAAACGGAATTGATAACCCAGCAGGTTAAATGTACAAATCCTTAAAGTAATTTTTTTTCTTTCTTCAATTCGTTGCTATTTTTTAAGGACGTTTTTTTTTATTTTCCTTTGTTGGAGAGGAATTTTTTTCATTTTTTGTTAATGTGTTTTTCGGTGTTGTTTCTTCTTTCTTCTTTTATCTTTTTTAAACGTTTTGTCGCGAGAAGCTTCGGATATTATTTCGTATCTTTGCTTAATCTATCGTGAAATTATTTGCGAATGCACATGACAATAAGGACATATTTTTTCGGTGTTATTACTTGAAAAACAGGAGGAAAAAAAATTCCGAGCAATGCTTAAATCGTTCGGGCGTGTTTTGGACATCATTCGCTTGCCTTGTTATGGGGATGACGTGATGAGAACCGTTGTCTCAGAGGTATATTACGTCGGTTGATATTTGCGTCATTATATGTTTAAAGTTTGGCTCCAGAATATGTGTACAACGATGGGAAAATCAATTGCATGATGTTTTTTATTTAAGACAATTCACGCATACTTTGATACTGAAATAGAATAAACAATGTAGAATAATAGGAATTATATAAACAGGAAAATGTTATACTAAAATCAAATTTAGTGCAATAAAAGTTAGCCTTTCATCTGGTTATCTTTTTTTTTTTTTTTTTTTTTTTTGAGGAATAACGTAGAAAAAAATGTGTTATAGAATATGTGTTATAGATGCATATTTTTGTTAGTATGTTTTAAAGTTAGGCAGCAACATTACATGCATCGGGAATATTTTCGCATAACATGATTCGCAGAATATTTTAACGTTGTGATAAAATTAGTACAGTAGAACAGATAAGAACCATATAAGCAATAAGAAATAGTAAATCAAATCAAATTTACTGCAAAAAATAACAGTTTCTCTCACCGGGTTGTCTTGTTTTAAGAGTAATTTGGTCACAATTGTCTTTTCGGATCTATTACACCCTTTTATATGTTTATCATTATGAATTATGTTAGACAGTAACATTTAAAATACAATAGAAAAATAAAAATTTAAATATGTACTTTTTCGTATCAGAACTTTTGATATTTTAGAAACAAAATTATTCTGCAAGGCACATAGGAATTAAAAAAACAACAAAAAATTAATTATTCAGGCAAAAATTCAACCCCTGGTATCTACACTTTAGTTGAGAACCCGCCTTTGGATTCCTTAACTTCAACTGCGAACAACTTTGCTGGTAATGTAATGATAATGAAATAAACACTTGATTCCTATACTTTTTTAATAATGAGTCAAACAGTGATACTTAATTTTTATACATATATATAAATAATTTTATTAATGAAACATGCAAATTAATGAAAGTATTTTTTGAAAAATCCCTGCCGGCTCGGCTTACAGACTAAGAAGGCAGACTTCGAAGTTAAGTGATTTCACTAATAAAAGGCAAATTATAATTAGAGATAAACCCAATTTAATAATTATATTTGGCCACTTATGGAGAGCTTTTAATTTCAATTTTCTGTAAGAGCTGGTTTTTTCTAATCATGTTAAGGCAACATTAACAAAATATTTTTCCACGGATGACATTTTATGCCCCATTGTCTTTATGTATAAGTTTGGAAAATGTTTGAGCAAAATTATGGAAGTTATCGTGTCCATAAAAAAGTGAAATAGGTAGATAGATAGATGGATAGTTGTATTTTTACTGAGAATGGTTTTGAGTTCTCGGAGTCATAATCGGTGTAGATATGCAAAAATATTTCAGAAATTCCACCATAGGAGAGAATGTAATAGGTAGTATTTCATACGAATCTACCTAAAAACGCCTACGATTTCAAATTTTGGTCGTTGAGAATTTGCACTAGCATGGAGTTCACTGGTTTAAAAATTTTTGATAAATTTTTCATAAAATATTTTTTATATAATTTCGCGCAAAATTTCGACCATAATAATATGTATATAGCGACAAAAAAAAAAAAAAAAAAAAAAAAAAAAAAAAAAAAAGTTTGCGCATAAGATATATTTATAATCAGGATATTTGAAAGAGAAAAGAAAAAAAATAATACCATTTCTTTAAAATTAGAATATATTTTTCATCAATTTTACATCAGGTACATCAAAAAGTGTGCTTTCGAATTGAAAAGCTTTTTCGCTTTCTTTAAAAAACTTGTTGTTGAACTGTGTCACTAAAAAAAAAAAAAAAAAAAAAAAAAAAAAAAAAAAAAAAAAAGAATATGCTAGTTATACAAATAATATTTCTACAAGTCTTTTTTTTTTACTTTTTAGTTAAAAAGAAGCATTTTTTAGTTATTTGAAGTAATTAATAATATAGGTTTGTGTAAATTTTGAAAAGAAAATTAAGTTAATAGATAATTGAGAAGCATCAGTGTTAAGTAATGTAAAGTGCTTGTAATTTAAGTTTATGCATTATCATCCAAATACTTTAACCAATTCTCAGATGAATAAAATAACAGTTTTTCTAAAAGAATTTGTTTAAAATTGCCACCTCTTTAATCACCAGCTTTTCTACAAAATATTTCTACTGGTGATATACATACTCAAGAGAAAAGAACTTACATTTAGTAATTTAAGTTTTTAGTAAAGTTTTTTTTTCAGTTTATTTAAATTACAGTTATACATAACTTAATCTAATAATAAACTTTTTGTGCAAATAATTACACAATTTTTTCTCATTCTAACAACCTAAATTATCTAAACTTTTGTTTAACCTCTGAGTGCATAGGGATAAAAAATAAATGAAAATCTTTTGCCGTATGTTATTTATGAGAGTTAATTTTTTAGAGGAAATGTTTTTGTTTAACAAAAATAAATAAATAAAAAACGAAAATTATTTTATTTATTTTTATTTTATTTATTGATTTTTATTCACTTATTTTTGCATTCGAAGTACAGGAAAATTTCTATTTTTTTACAACAGTAATTTTGCTGATTAAAAGTTTTATAACCTTTATAAAGTTCTATCATTCTATCAACTTATTATTGCAATTTGTCGTCTTTTGGAAGTACGGTTTTTCATACAATAAATATATCTAATGGAATTTTAGATAGGAATATTTAGAAGGTTTAAATATTGGGAAACTGTTTTAAAACATTTCTATTATCTGACTGTCAAGCCATTTGTTCATCAAGTATAGTCTTAAGCTTACTCAGTTAACTCAGAATTAAAAAAAATTAAACAATAATAAGGAAAAAAAAATCCTCAATTAAAATTTTTTCGATAATATGCTAAACGTGTTTTAGATTCTAGAATATTATTTTTTGGGTGAAAAATTATTATTATTATTATTATTATTATTATTATTATTATTATTATTATTATTATTATTATTATTATTATTATTATTATTATTATTATTATTATTATTATTATTATTATTATTATTATTGAAAGACCAAGGTCTAATCTGGATTTGACAGTAATTTGCAATTACATGAATTTTTTTTTAAATTTTTCTCCATGTAAATATCACATTAATGAAATTTTATTTCTACAAAACGGAGTTTTGTGTAATGATATTATTAATTATAATGTTATATAATTTACATTAAAAATACTTTTCTAATTACAATTTTACACTTGAGAAACATTTTTAATCAATTATTCGACGTAAAAAATCCTTTACATGGAATTTTCCTGCATAATTTTCTTCGTATCTACATCACTTTTATCATTATCACTATCATGTATTGATTATATAACAATATAATAAAACTTTGTATTTGTAAAAAGATCAATTCATGCAAAAAACGTAGTTGACAATTTTAGTTCAATAACGTAATAAATTCCTTTCGTTTATTTATTTATTTATTCTATTTTAAGAAATTAATTTTACTCAACAAAACTGTGTCTTTGAACAAAATTATAATTACTTCAACTATTATTGTCTTAACTGTATCATTATATTTTTATTGGTTTCAAAAACGTAGCACATTATAAATTATAATGCATTACGCTTACTTTTAAAATTTCTTAATATAATAAATACGTCGATGAACATTTTTATCTTTACCAGTGAAATATCATTTACTATAATATTACATTATTTATATCTTTAAAGTATTTTTTGTTACAATACCCATAATACATGTTTATTTATATTTAGGAAACTTATGTTACCAATTTTGATGAATAAAATGGAATTAGTAAAATGTTGATGAAGATTTTTAAAAGTGTTGCATTATGATTTAAATCAAATTATCATTAAATGCAGAATAATATATATGCAATATTAAGTAGCGCAAGAACTAGTTTTTATTCAATTATTTACGAAACTTCTATGTCCAGCTTGAAAATTTTCTGTTATTCAGTAGAGTTGGCTTTCAACAAAACTGTTACGCGTTTTCCTCATTGTCACTATGTTATGAATATAAAAAATGTGGCATGTTATAATTTATGAATTCACGAGACCTCCCTATAAAACTCCTACATGTAATAAGCATGTTAATGAACCCCAGGCAAAATTTTACATTATTATATATTATTCATGCTTAAAAATGCATTTTTGTTAAAATATTAACTATACCTTTTTGCTTTTGCGAAAGTTATTTAAGAAATTTTTCGAAATACAAAGTTATTTTATATGAAGAAGTTATAATGAAAAACTTTTGTTACTTGTGGTAAATAGTTAAAAAACCGTGGTAGTAGTGCAGATTCTTTGAAAAGCCTTGAAAAATTCCTTTCTGTAAGACAAAAAGAATCAGCCACATTATGGATCTCATATAAACTTTAAATTAAAATATATATATATATATATATATATATATATATATATATATAATATATAGAAAAGTAAATGATGTTTTAATGAACGTGCGGAAAGAAGTAACAACATATTTGCAAGTATCTCTGATCAGAGAAAGAATGACCAATAATCATATGCCACAAATTTTTCCTCTGATATATCAACATATTTAATTTGACGAGAGTCTATGAATCACAAGATATGCGTCAGATATTAATATATGTATGCTTTTTAACTTATGAAGATAAATTTGTAGAGTTAATATTGCATCAGATTTTCAGTATAGGATTTGTTCCGTGTGAAGATATATTTAATTTGACGAGAGTATATGAATCACGAGATATGCGTTAGATAAGAACATATGTATACTTTTTAACTTATGGAAATAAATTTGTAAAACTAACATTATGAAAGTACTCTTACAGTATGTTACACAACAAATTTGCTAACCGTATAAGAAACTCATTAGACAGGCAAGTTATTATTTCGCCGCGTATGACTAAGAAAGAAATAAATGCAATGAAAATAAAAAATAATTAATAAGCATAAAAAAGGAGCAGATATATTTCTATAAACATAATATTATCGTTAGATGAAGATGTAGTTGAACTTGCGTTATGATTAAATATTAGAATTTGCATGGGAGTGCTTAACGATATAAACAGCTTAATAATTTCTTTGATTTAAACTGTAAAAAATATCCATTAATATACACAAACTTTTCCGTAAAATTTTACGCAATAGTTTCATTTTCCCAAGAAAACAGTAGTATTTTCGTATTTCACATTTTGAGATTACAAATCTGGTAAGTGTTCCGTCAATTTTACCGGAAACAGTACAACTTCCGTTTTAAACAGCACAAGTTATCGGTATTTTTAACTGACTATTTCTGGAATTTACAGAAAATTTTTTCCGTTAAAAAAAGGAAGTAGTACTGGCGTCTAGATTGCCAGTACTATTTCCATTTTTTAACGGATTTTTTTTTTTTTTTACAGTGTATTAAGAATGATTTAATTCAAGTAAAGTGTATTATGAATTATTTAAAGAAATAAAATAAAATATTTTAATAAAGGAGAGGGAAATAATTAAAAACCATGCATGATATCACATCACAAATGTTTCATTTAAAAATTTTATTATTTTATTTAAATTACCCTTAAATAAAGACTAATATACAATAGATGAGATATTTGTATAAAAAAATTCGTTAATTTCTTAATTATACCTGTTTATACATTTAATTAGACGAAAAACGCAAGTAATAGCTTTATGTGAGTTATATACTAAATTTGTTTGGTATTACTCTGTTATCCCGTCGACCAAAATGCTGTCGCCAAATTAAAATTAAATGCCAATAATGGATGATCGTGAATGTCAATTCAATGACATTAAATACGATGCACATGTTTAAAACGTCATTAAGTGATTTTTATTTCGACTTTTTATTTGTATTTTTATTAATATTCTACTAATTATTTATTTTCTTACTATTTAAAATAAAAATTACGCCAATATGTATAATTTGGCTATTAGTTTGGCGATTTGTATAATTTGGCAAAATCGGTCGACGGGATAACAGAATAGTACCATTTGTTTTCTTGTATTTTTTCAATTATAAAATCAACATTTTTTAAAAAAATTACTCTCTTTTTAAATTTTTTTTTCATTATTTTTTCAATTGTTAGCTACTTCTCTATTTCCATGTTATGAGTTTCAAAAGAATGCTAAATTATAGATAGAAACTCATAGAGTCTTCCTCTAATATTTCTTGATACAATGCACACATAAAAGAACTCTTTAATTTTTAACAAACAAAATTGAATAATGCAATATTAATATGAAACCAATATTTATTATTCACATTTTTTAAATACTTTTGCATTTGTGAAAAATAATCAGATTTTCGGTATATGAATTTGTTGCGTGTGATGAACGTTTGCATAATGCTTTATCAAATTATCATTAAATACAAATTAAAACATTATAAAAAGTAATTTAGTATCAGTTATTCCTTGCGGTTTTTTTTTTTCAATTATTTATCACATTTTCTTGGTTCTTTTGAATTTCCAACTTTAAAAATTCACGACATTTAACAAAGCTAGCTCTTTCAACAAAATTATCATTATTTCAATTGTTACTAACTTCCCCATGTCACTATCTTATTATGAGCTTTAAAAATACGACCTGTTATAAATTATAAATTCACAGAGCTTTCTTCTAATATTTCTTGATACAATAAGTACATAAAAAAAAAAAACTCTTAAAAAAATGCAATATTAACATGATATTTTTTCATATTGATTCATATGATATTTATTCATGATAATTATTCATATTTCTTAAATACTTTTGCATTTGTGAAACTTAATCAGATTTTCGGATTAATTTGTTGTGATGAAAGTAATGCTTTATCAAACATAATACATGATATAATGCTTTATCAAATTATCATTAAATACAAATTATACAAAAAAAAAAGAAAAAAAATGAAATTCAGTATCAATTATTCCTTACGTTTTATTTCAATTGTTTCAATTATTTATTAAATTTTCTTTGTTCTTTTGAATTTCCAACTATAAAAATTCACGACATTCAACAAAACTGTCATTATTTCAATTGTTACTCACTTCCCCATGTCACTATCTTATTATGCGTTTTAAAAATATGACGTGTTATAAATTATAAATTCACAAGGCTTTCCTCTAAAATTTCTCGATGTAATAAGTACGTTAATGAACTCTTTTAACCGTTTAGCGTCTCATTTTAGTTTCGGGGACGCCACTTAAAGCTTTTAACTCCATCGGTTTCCAGCGGAATAACGCATCAAAAACATTGAGTTCCGGGTGTAAATGACATAAGTCATCTCCAAAATCCATTCTCCTTGTATGATTAATACTCGGAAAGTGATTCATTAAGCAAGTGGTAGATTTGTTGTCGAGTCCGATTCCGGCTTGACAACTCAAAATCTAGCTGAAATGGCTCAGGAGAGAGAAAAAAAAGGACGAGTGCAGGGGACATATAAATCAACACCAAGACAGATGGTGCGGACGCGTTCATGAAAATAAAAAATAAAATCGTTTAAATGCGATGCTCCCTTGCCGGAGATGCTTTTTAAAAACATTTATGCGTTTCAGCATGTCAGCGTTCAACAGGCACAGCTATTCACTAGCAGGAAACCGTCGGGGAAAAAGCACTTTGAGCGTGATGAAAATAGTTTTTAATGTTTCAAATACTTAGTTTGAAGGTAATTATTGCATGTTTAAAGGGGCCCTTAAATACACATGACAAAGTTTCAAGTAGATAGTTTAAATGTCAAAAAGAGAAAAAAATAAAAATCTGAAGGCTTTTTTCTTTTTTTATTTATAATAATTACAATAGTTTACTTTTTTTAGAGATCGAATTCAGATTAATGTATATTTTTAATGGCTTTTTACAAATTTTATTTTCTTGTTGTTTATGTTTAAGTCTAGTTTTAACCCTTTTGAGTCTGGTGTACTATTAATAATACATGTCTTTTCATCGAGTATTATTTTGTCTGAACAATTACTCAGATACTTTCTAAGAATAGAAACGACAATATATGGTTATGCCTTTCTCATTATAACTTCATTTAGGTTTTGACATTAAATATCAATTATGATAATAAAATTTTACTGAATTCTTTTTGCGCCGTTGGTGATTCCTTTAGCTTATACCTACATTTTACTCTTTAAATTAAAAATGTAAGTTACTTTTCTGAAACAATTATATGTAAAAAACGTTAAAAAAATAATTGTAGTACTCTCTCAAATTTCGTTGTAATACATTATTTTCCAAATGTCATTAAAAACTCTTCCTTAACTTATTATCATATAAATATGAATGGAATAGAACACAAAAATAAGTACATTCGTTAGATTTAGATAATGAGATGTCTTTAAACTTCAGTAAGTTGATTTGCTTGGATACACTGTTAAAAGTGAAGGTGACAAACCGGTGCTATTTGTGACCCGGAGGTGAAATTGCCCTATCGTCTATTGGAACCCTAGGGTGCCATAGAGGCTTGGATATGTGGTTGCAGTGCCGACAGGTCTCTTACTGGGTGATTGGAGCTAAATAAGGTGCCATGCACTTCGTATTAGCAGCAATGTGGCACCTCATCGGGTGACTGGAACCATGCGCATGCGCTGTGACGTGTGTTTTTCTGTTTTCTGTGACGGCAAATAAAATCTATGGCTATGAGTGAGTGAAGGTGAGCTCGATGGCCGACCGGTTAGAACGCTGAGCTTGTAATCAGACGTTGTGACTTCGAATCCTTCGAGGGCTAAAAGTTGGTTTGTATATATATATATTTTTTTTTTTTATTGGACACTCTGGATTAAGGGTGCCATCTTTTCACCCTAATTAAAGGTGCCATTCTGGCTCTTTTAGGGGTGTCACCAGTGAGACAAGCCGTTCACCCCTAAAAGGTGCAATGTGTCACCATTAGTTTTAACAGTGTAGCTACGATAAACGTTATTAAAATAAACGTAATTTTGTTCCAAAATGGAACAAAAATTCGGATCAGAAAGGGTTACAATAATTTTGACTTTATGATTCGTTAAATTGAATTTATGTATTACTGTATCAGGAATGTATGCACCATTTTTAATGTCTGATTTGAAAATATCCAGTAAAACATATGCACGACCGTAATATGTATGTTGAAATAGTGTAATAAATTAATTCATTAATACTAGAGAAACATTATACACACTAGCGATTTTACTGTAAATTTTTCATATATTAGCTGTATTCTAGCTAATGATAAATGTACATCTTTTTTCCTATAACATTTAGATAATATTCAGTTTTAGTGCCTTTCACGTTGGAAATCATATCTTGTATTTTGCATGGTAGATGCTTTATTTTCATTTTTTGTTTTGATAAATTATTTAAACTAAACTTAAATAAATAACACAGGCAGATTTATCAATCGAAATCGGTTTTACTGCATATCTTCAAAGCAGTAAAAAAATGTATAGTTTAGTTTAGAAATATTTTTTGTTATCTAAGTTCCCCTATTAAATCAGAAACTACAAACAAATCATAAAATATGACCAAATTATATCTATACAGCGCGCAAGACATAATTTATACTTATTATTTATATTTTATTATTATAATTATTTTGTTTTGAAAAATTTAAAAGCTACGAGATAGCTTATGCAGTTTTGCTTATTTACGTTTGTTTTACTGCATTCCTATTCATTGTAGAATTCATTTGCATGTAGAATAGTGTAATCTCCTACATTTTGAGAAAAGTAATAGTCATTATATTCAATGGCAGAAATCCTGAAATTAAACAAGGTGAGTGTTTTTAATAAAGAAACAGGTAATTCTATTTTTAATAAAGTAGCAGCCCGAGTACTGGGTGTCATTGATCTAGAAGTTTACCAAGTATATTTTATAGTTGTTGAGAACAATATTGTATATTTTCGTAGTTTTGTCTAATAATCTTTAACAGTTGCTAATATTAATAACTTTACTTATTCGTAATATAAATTTTCTTTGTGAAAAAAAAAAAAAAAAAATCACTAGTTTTGATAAATGATTTTAATTAATTATGTAAGCAGTTTTCGAAAGCTCATGTGTATTTAGGTTAATTTCAATTTTATGTAGTTTCAAATTTTTATAGTATATATTTACATAATTTTCATATTTTCTCAACCTTTAAGATTAAAAATGATTTTTTTATATTATATTTTATTTTGTAGGGTGGGGGTGGGGGTAATAATTTGAAAGTCTAAGAAATAATACAAGGTTAGCGTTCGACTGTAATTTGTTAAACTGCGGTTTTTTTTTTTTTTTTTTTTTTTTTTTAGTTTGGAATTTAATATATTTAGAACTTCACGATGCATAAAATATCAATGACTGTAATATTTTAGTATTTCCGTATTGCTACGTAATATAACTTAACTAGTTGCTGATATTTATAAATTTACTGGTATATGCATTTGTTTGAAAATAAGTTATCCGTTTTGACGAATAATTAAAACTAAAAGCTAATAAACTGCAGAGATCGATTTTTGGTTATTAAAATCTACTTTAATATACTCCTTCTCTGAAGCAAAACTGATTTCGAACTGTTCTTCTCCTTTCTATCTCCTTTCCTCACCTTAAATTATTAATAAAAAAAGATATTGGATGTAATAAATCATATCCTCACGATTCTTTACTCTGAAATTTCCCCGTCTAATAAGTACTCTAATGAAGCCTTTTAACCGTTTAACCAATCATTTTGCTTTCTCGAACACCACTTAAGGCTTTTAATCCATCAGTTTCTAGCAGGATGAACATTAAAAACACTCAGTTCTGGAAATAAATGGTCTATGTCATGGAATCCATTCTTTTCGCATGATTAATATAAAGCAAATGACTCTTTAAGCAAGCGATACATTTGCTGAATAATCCGATTTGGATCTGGCGTTTGAATTTCTCGCCAATGCTGAAAAACGTGATTAGTGGATGCCTTACAAATCAACACCTTGAAAAAGAATGTACAAAATGGATATAGGTATGAATGTAAGGGGAGGGTGGAGGATGTAGATTTTGAAACGGTGTAGATTTTCAAACACATTATAAATTTTAAAAATCGAAACTCCGAGGTAAATTGAAAGTACTTTTGATTATAGATAATTAAAGCCATAGAAAACCCACATGGAATTTCTTTATCCGCAAGGAATGCAAAAATGTTTCGATAAAACGTACAAATAATCGACTTGTATAATCGACTTGTAACGAGAATTCGCGTTTAGATGTTCGACTTGCAAAAGTTCTTATTATTTCTATATTCCATAGATTTGTCAAATACAAGTTTTTAGTTTTCATTTTTTCTAAGATCTATACACTGCATTTTAGGAAAGTAAATGAATATATTCGAGTAAGAAAAAATTCATTAATTATGAAGAAACTGAAAAACAGATACAAACTTTACAATTAAAGAAAGTAAAACTAAAATATATTTTCGATTTAATACATATGTTATAACAGTAAGTTCTGTATTAGAAAATTTTATATAAAGATCAATGACGTGTTTTTTTTTTTTACTTATCCAACTGGAAAGCTGCTGAGCTTGCTTAAAAATTATGGGGTTTGATGCATAAGATTTATATTTTCATTATTCGAACATTGAATGTACTATGTACAATCGAGGTGAGTTAAATATGCGAAAACAAATATACTCTCACGAGTTAATCTGTGAAGTAGGAACATCCTCCCAGGAATTAATATGAGAACTAGAAATGTAAATATTATGTATCAATATTATGCGATTTTGATAGTAGTACTGCTTTTTATGATGGTGTTCTGATTCGACTTGTGAACTAAAACGTGGTGTAACGTACACACGCATGCATATTCTTACAAAATCTGTGCTTTATTTCCATAAGAGCAAGATTCAAATTAAAATTTTTTACAGTAGATGATGGCTTACTCATGCAAAAGCATGGTGGGCGTTGATGTCAGACACGAATGTAGAGTGACAATTGTAGTGTTCTGACTCGACTTATGAACTGAAACATGCTGTGACATATACATTACATAATTTCATAAAATAACTAAATAAAGCAGTGTGCTTTATCTACATAAAAAAAGTTCAAATGAAAATTGTAAACTGAAGATGATGCTAATTCGTACGAAAGCATAGTGGAAGTTGCAGTGAGACATGAATGTTAGAGTGGCAACTATAATGTTTCTTGGATGCTGTAACGGTGCGATTGTGACTATGATATTTGTGATCAAAATGTTAATGATATGTATAATATAGTTTAGTTTTCTTAAATTAACCTTTCTTAAATCTTATTATTTTGAAAGAAAATATTATTGAAAAATTTTCAAATTAAAACAATGTGTTATTTATAAACATTGATATTTTATTCTGATTTGATTTTTGGAGAATTTTTGATTTTTATCAAGCTAACTTTTACTTAATTAGTAAAAAAAGGGAAATATGTAATCCGCGGAAATTATTTCTTCCCAAAAGACTTCATTTAAAGCAGGTATGTGATATCTAGCATGTGCTTTATTAATATCATAAATAAATTTTAAAGAAATGAAAAAATTGACGTTTTTATAACGAGCTAAGTCTAATGGTTACTACTTGAAGTCGCAAAATCACACTGTAGGGAAATTTGCGGTACTGCATATTCGAATGTTGTATGGAGTAGTAATTCTGATTGGTCAAAGTGTCGAGATAAACCCGACACATTTTTCGCGGCTCGCTGTAGTAGTACAGTACAGTAAAAAAATAAAAGACACATTATATAAGAATGCAGGATGTTAGACCACACAAGATAGTTTGAGGTGCACGTGCATGCGGGAATTCGTCAAAAGGATAGAATTTCCACGATTTAACGACTTTTGTGAAACGGGGTGTTTTGCAAGGGGCTAGTGAATTCTGGCTAAACAGTCAGTTAGCCAATAAATTTGTCAAAAATGTTTATAAGTTAGACTGGAAAAGATTGAATTTCCAGTAAACAAGAGTAAGAATCTTCGCGCAGATGGGAGTTCAAAGAAATAAATATGTCCACTGTGGTATTTGAATGTCTGCAAATTTAGTAGTGGGATTAACATGTTAGCCAAAAAATGTCGCATTCGGTAACACGATTCTCACATTACATCGTAAAAGGGGTTTTAGCTGTTTACTTGGATTTGTTTTCAGACCACCTGCATATGGAAATGCGCGTTACTTGAAAAATTATAATGATATGCAAGAGAGAGAAATTTTATAGGAGGATAAGATTTTTAGGAGGGATTTTCAGGCAGGGAGAAGTTAGTAAAAGGGGATATCGAAAAAAATAGCGGGAGAAAGGTTAGAGGAGAACGGTCTTAGAGAACTGCGGTTTTGGTGCTCTCTCCGGGATAGAGAATAAGTTGATGTTTGTGATATGAGCACCGGTATGGGGATGTGCTTGACGCCCGACGATGACGTTCCTAGTATATCTAAGAGGTGAGTGGGTTCCTTCCTGAGTTTTGAGCAACCTTATCATATTAGGCATCCTTTAAAATCCTGTATTATATTATTAATTATAATCACAATAAATCTATTGGAAGATTTACAATGTATTTATCATGATTTTAACCATAAATAAAATGTCGTTATTACCTTATGTCTGTAGACTTTATGTCTTCTAAAACATCCGACTCTAGAGCCTGGGAATCTTAATGTAAACAAAGAAAGTAAAGTAAAGCTAACAGTAGTCGGACAATGGTTACCGTGACCAATTTAATACCTTTAGGTGTTAAGATATTTATTTACTTCGGCCAATGTAAATTATTTAATATAAATAAGGATGCCTGTAATTGTTAGTAATAATTGAATTGAAATAATTAAAAGTATTGATATTTATATTTATAATGCCTGTATCTATTAAAATCTATTAAAAGGATAAATAACAAGTGTAATATTTATATTATTATTATAATTTAAGGCCCAGTTACAAGTAGGGTCAATAATGAATAAAAAAAATATTTTCAACTTTTAAGGCTTTTTATGAAATTATTTGATGGAAATTTCATTATTGTGAATTTTTGTGTATAATTTTAGAGATATTTTATCTTGTATTGATGGGGCTGTCGCGATATTTCTTGGTCATAAGAGATATGAAACAACTAATGCAATTGATGCTAAAAACGATTTTGATAATAATGTACTTAAACAAAACAAACTAATTTTAACATTTTCATATTTAAAAAAAAAAAATATATATATATATATATATATATATCAATTATACATGGTTTCTTTCTTTCACTATTTATGTTACTTTATTATCTATATTTTTCTATTATTTTCTTACATTATTGTCCTTTATCTACTAATTTCTAATATTTGTTATTTATTGATATTTGGAGTCAGATATTACTATGTTTTAATTATTTCTATAAGAATACCGGTTATGATTACATGTTAGCGAATATTCATTAATTAGTTGTTTTACTTTTCGTCAATAAAGTGCTTATTTATAAATTTTGAAAATGTCTGACAGCGAAGATAATGGAGCGCAGGCGGACGCGAAAATACGAAAACTCGCTGGGTTCCAGGCCCTTATTCCCCAGTTCGATAACATGACCGCCATAACCCCTAAATTTTTTATAGAAACTCTAGAAGAGACAACAAATATTGCAAATTGCTCTAATGAAGAAAAACTCCTGATTTTACGTTCACGTTTGCGCGGGGAGGCACTCACAAATGTCATAAATTCTCCTGATTTAAATTTAGAGAAAGATTATGAACAATTTAAATCAAAGTTTCTAGCCTACTTTGACACACAGTTTAGTTTAGCGGCTAGACAGCGCCAATTTTCAAATTGCAAAATGCTGCCCCGTGAACTTGTAAAAGTGTATGCAGCGAGAGTCGCTGTAGCGACACAAAATTTCTTTAATCATCCAGATTTATCTAATGACGGAATAAAAGCTATTGTGGAACAAACTAAATTAGCTAAATTTATAGAAGGACTGTCAGCAAATTATAAACATTCTGTAATACTCAAAGATCCCAAAAATTTCGACGAGGCTGTAAATTTTGTTCAAATGCTTCAAGCCAACGAATTATCTTCTTTCGATACAGATTCCGATCCTACCATAAATAATATAAATAAAGATGTAGCTACGGATCAAATCAAAGCATTAATTGAAGCGCATGCATTCCAAACTAGGGAAATGGTTAATTCGTTAAGTAAGGAAATTGAGAATTTAAAACTTGAATCGCAAAAATCCAAGCAATACGATCAACATCAACAAACAGCGGCAGAATATAATATGAGACCTCCTTACACAAAAAATTCAAATTACAATAATGATTATAATTATAATAGACAGAGCAGAAACTTTAACTCGAGGAATTTACCTCCATGCAATTTCTGCTCCAAAACATCACACGTATCGAACGACTGTTACTATAATCCTTCTAACAGAGAAAGTTATCGGGGAAGAGGATATCATTTTCAAAGAAACTCCCGCAGCGCTTTTAGGGGGAGAACACCTAATTCTTATCGGTCAAGACGTTACGGAAATCAGCAGAATTCGGAAAATGCTTGAGGGGGCGTCGCGCCGAATTTGGTCCACAAACAGATAGTCCCCTATATGATAAAGGACCAAAAAAATATCGTGAAGAAAATGTTAACACACAATTATTTGATACGAATTTTATTTCTAAGCATACACTACCTGTAACAGAAATAAAAATATTAGGAAACGTAATTACAAGTCTTATTGATAGTGGCTCAAGTATTTGTCTTCTAGAAGAAAGTATCTTTAAATCATTCAAAGAAGATAAACGTATTAAATATTTAAAAATAGATGCCCAAATTAAATCCATAACTGGTGATAGTTTAACAATTACTAATTGTGTTTCTTTGCCAATTCAAATAGGAAATAAAAATTTATTTCACAAATTTTACATCGTTAAACACCCTCTGTCTAATTATTATAGTTCAATTTTAGGTTATGACTTATTAAAATCAGGAGAGTATGAAATTTCTTTTATTAATGATACTTTAAAATCAGGAAATTCTATTTCACGAATTCGTGATGCACGATCAGATCCAGTAATTTCAAATACCACTATTTATGCTTACATAAAGAAGAAATTTACTTTAGAGCCTGGAGAATCTAAAGATATTGACTTATTGTTAGATCGACCAACAGAAAAAGGAGCTGTTGTTAAATTCTTTTCATGTTTAAGAAACCCAAACATAAAATTTGTTAACAATTTATGCACAGTAAACAATGACATGCGTTTGTCCGTAAGGGTCTCTAATTTATCATCGAAACCTGTCCCTTTCAATAAAAACACGCGTGTAGGTACAATTAGCTCAGAATTTGATAGCAGAGATATAGAAATGATAAAAAAACTCAGGCGCGATGAGCTAAAAATAACTGATTTTAACTTATCACATCTAGACACAGAAACAAAGGCTAAATTATCAAACTTATTAATGGAGTACGCAGATATTTTCAGTAAACGTTTATTTACTATTGGTAGAACTGAGGCAATTCAGCCTAACTTAATAGTTGATGTGGATAAAATAAATTCAGAGAGACCAAATCGGGTACCACACGCTTTAAAAAATGAAGTTAGGCGTCAATTGACAGAATTAGAGAAAGCCAATATTATAGAACGATCAAATTCCCATATTAGTTCTCCATTAGTTATAGTTAAAAAGAAAAATTTATCAGGGGATCCACTCAAGCAAAAATATCGTTTAGTTGTAGACTACCGCGAAGTTAATGCAAATCTCAAATATCCGAGATATAAATTACCAGTTACACAACATCTGTTAGATAAATTAAGAGGAAATAAAATTTTCACCACTTTAGATCTCAGTTCCAGTTTTTGGCAAATCCCCTTGAAACCAGAAGATAGGGATATTACTACGTTTAGCAGTCCTAAAGGTAACTTTCGATTTGTATGTATGCCACAAGGATTAAATGCCTCGAGTGAAACTATGTGTCAATTAGCTGACCAAATACTTGCGCCATTATCTGAGTTAAAAATTTCAAATTTTATTGATGATTACGCAATCGGAAGTAAAGATGTTGACCAGATGTTAGATAAATTAAGACAACTTTTCGAGAGATTTCGAACTTTTGGATTAACAATAAATCCTGAAAAATGTTCCTTTTTTCTACCTGAAATTGAATTTTTAGGGCATCGTTTAAGTGAACAAGGAATTCGTCCATTAGAATACAATGTTATAAAAATAAAAGAGTTTCCCGTCCCAACTACTGTAAAAAAAATACGAAGATTCGTTGGACTAGTTGGCTACTATAGAAAATTCATTAAAAATTTTTCAGAAATATCAACTCCATTAACTAATTTAACTAGAAAGAATGCCAAGTTCCGTTGGACTGATGAGGCGCAAAATTCATTTGATATATTGAAAGATAAACTTTCAAAACCACCGATACTTATTCATCCTGATTATGAAAAGGAATTCATTCTATCGACAGACAGTTCCAATCATGCTTTGGGTTCAATGTTAGGACAACTAGATGAAAATCAAATCATTAGACCCATTGCTTATTTTTCAAAAAAACTGAATCCTACGCAATTAAAATATCCAATAGTCGAAAAGGAATTATTAGCAATTATTCAATCAATTAAGTGCTTCAAACATTACCTATATGGTCGGCATTTTATTATCAAATGTGACAATAAGGCGCTGACTCAAATGTCAAAACTTGAATCACCAGGTGATCGTGTCGCGAGATGGTTCGCATTCTTAAGCGATTATAATTATACATTCGATTTGATAAAATCTGAAGAAAACATTGTTGCAGATATACTTTCGCGTGATTTCTTTGACAGTTCAATAAATTCAACAAATAATTCAAATAATTCTAATAAAATCACAGAAAACAGGCAACCTCTAGAAAATAAATCTGCTAAATTAAGCGAAAATGAAATTTGCAACAATAATAACGCAAGCTTAATTTCTGAAAAATTAGTGGAAGGAAATAAAATTATAGACGATGAGCATATGAAACAATGTACAGATCTTAAAAGTGGAGCAGGCCTAGAAAATTTAGGAAATTCGTGTTTTATGAATGTAATTTTGCAAAGTTTATCATATTTAAAACCATTGTTTTATTATTTTTCTAATACTATGTCAAATTGTAGAAATAAAATTAATTGCACTATATGTATGTTTAAGAGACACTTAGATTCCGTGATTGGAAAATCAGGGCAAATTGTAAAACCGCTCGATTTTCATCAGCATCTTGGTGATATCGGGAGCCAGTTTCGAATTTATAATCAAGAAGATGCTCACGAATTTCTTCAGCAGCTTATAAATCGATTACAGCAGGACAGTTTAAATCATACGGATATAAGCAAAGGAAATAACCTAAATAACAAGATTAACAAAATTAGAAATATATTTGAAGGTACTTTTCGAAGTCAGATAGAATGTCTGAGATGCGGAAAGAAAAGTATCACATTTGAACCCTTTGCAGATATTTCGCTAGAAGTTAAACAGGGCGTTTCAACTCTCGAAAAGACGTTAGAGGAATTTAGTAAAATTGAATTTCTAGGGGAAGAATATCGATGCTATAATTGCAGAACTTATTCTAAAGCAGTTAAGGATTTGTCGATATTTAAGTACCCAGATATAATTACGTTCCATTTTAAAAGATTCGAGTTCTCTCAAAGAAGTGAAAAAAAATTGACAAATTTCATTTCCTACCCAGAAAATCTTAATCTTAGCATTTGTAAAGTCAATGGGAGGAATAAGAGACCATTATGGTATAAATTAACCACTGTTATAGTCCATTCCGGAAACTCTATGCATGCAGGTCACTATTACTGTTATGTCAGAGACTCCTATAATAATTGGTACTTAATGGATGATTCTAGAATCATACGCGTATCACCTGAAACTGTACTTAATCAGGAAGCATACATTATTCAATATGTCAAGGATGAGCATGATACACAAACAGTTGAAAGTACAAATTTAGTAGGGGTAAATGCTTTGCAAATAGACCTCCCTACTATTGCAGAAGTGAAAGTAGCGCAACGTAACGATAAGAGACTTTCAGAAATTATTTGCATATTAGAAAATTCAGCTAAGCAGGGTTTACATAAATACATGGATTATTTTATACGGGATGGATTATTATTACATAAGGGTTGCATTCCAATTAATAGAAAAAATAGAAATGTTGAACAAGTAGTTATCCCTGATATATACAAACCACATATACTTACAGCAAAGCATATTTCTCATTTTGGCGTGTTGAAAACATATAATGCGATTCGGGAAAAGTATTTTTGGGAGAACTTATTTAGTGATACAAAACATTTTGTTCAATCATGCAAACAATGTACATCTTTTAAATCAATAAATAAGTTTCCGCCAATTCCGATTCAAAGACATTATATACCATCTAAAGTTAATCAATATATCAGTGGAGATTATATAGGGCCGTTTAATACTACAGATAGGGGCAATAAATACATTTTAACTTTCGTTGATCATTTTTCTAAGTTTATAAAATTATATGCTGTCCCCAGTACTACAACACTTAATTCAGCTCAATGCTTATTAAATTATTTGTGCACATTCGGAATTCCCGAAAAATATTTGACTGATCGAGCCACTTGCTTTACGAGTGATGTATTTAAAATTCTTTGTAAGAAATTTGGAGTGATTAAATTAATGACAACTGCTCAACATCCCACTTCAAATGGTTCAGCTGAAAAAATTAATCAAAATATAAAAAAATCACTTGCTATATTTGCGGAGGAGACAGCTCAGTGGGATGATTTTATTGATTTTTATGCGTTAATATATAATAACAGCATACATTCAACAACTAATCTAAAACCAGCCTTTTTGCAATTTGGTTATGATCAAAATCTACCAACTGATTTAATAAGTGAGCCGCGTGGAATAGAATATGTCCCATATCAGGATTTCGTAGCCCGTAAAGCGCGCCAATTACAGTATGCTAACGAAAAAGTCAAGAAAAGTCTACTTGAGTCTGCTGAAAAACGGGAAAATTATCAGCACCAGAAAGCAAAATATCGAAATTTCGAGCCCGGTCAACTTGTTTTTCTGCATAACAGAGATTGCGATCGATTTGAACATACCACAAAGAGACGTACATGCACCGGTGTTTTTAAAATAGTTAAAAAACATAATTTAGTGGACTATTCAATAATAGATCCCATGAATCACAATGCCAAAGAAATTAAGGTTCACGCTGATCGCCTAATCCCCTATGTGCAAAGAAAAGAAAAACTTGACCTTTTTCAAAATTTATTACCAAAGAAAGTAAAATTAGACATACAGGATATTCATAACCAAACTAAAAAAACTACTCCACATGCTGTATTCGAAGATAATTCTCAATATGCGTACAATCCCTTTTTATGGTCACCCTTAGAGCAGACGCCCCGTCATAACTCAATAAACAATGATAAGATAGAAATTAATCCCGCTCCAAGTCCAACAATTCATTTGGACAATATAAATGAGGATATTAACACCCATAATACAGAGCCCATAATTGACTCACCAAGTCTATCCGAGAATTCGGAAGATACAATTGTCTATTCTCCGAATGGGATAGCAAATACTCATATCGACAGTCAGAAATCGACATACGATCTTCGACCGATGGATCCACGATACGTATCAGATAGGTTCAAAAATTGGACATTTAAAATAGATAAATAAATTATAATTATTGTACTATTAAGAAACATATATATATATAATGTTTCTGTAATTATTAGAGGGTTTTGATAAAAAAAAAAAAAAAAAAAAAAAAAAAAATTATAATTACTATTGATTAAGAGATATTAAGTTTATTAAAATGCATTCATATTCCTCTGATATTCTTTTATATTTCGGTTTAGTGGTATTTTGCTATTGTATTTCTGTATTCATAATCATATTTTTTTTTACGAAGTTTGAGTTTTCTTCTAGGTTATGTGTAGGTATTAGGTGTAAATAAAAGTATATCTTAATTATTTGGTATATACTATGTTCCGTTCGGCTCAGTGATCTATTAAGTTGAAAATTATAATTCTATTTATGGGCATATAGAATTTTGGGTATCTCTGTAAATAATGTAAAAAAAAAAAATTATTTATAAATATAAATATAGATAGAGTAGATTGGTACAATTATAAATTACATTTTCTTTCATGCATGGAGAACCTCTGTTGTCAAGTACGAACTGTTTATCCAGGAAAGATAAAAATATGTGAATTTGTGTTCCATCTGTATGAGGGGAGAATACGCAAAAGATTGTTGAACTTGGTCGGGAAGGTGGTTGAGGAGAAATGCGATCTTGTGATCTCCCCAAAGAAAAAAAAAATAGGAAAAAGGGGGGTAGGATACGAGATATTATCGGTAAGGTGAACAAATTGCGTTCAAAAAAAAAAAAAAAAAAAAAAAAAAAAAAGAAAAAAAGTTTGGCTACCAGATAGGATATGTGGATGACTTCTGTTTTGTTTTCATTTTGGGTAAACAAAAGTGCGTTCAAAAGAAAAAAAAAAAGGGTAGAGAGAAAGATATATAAAAGATTTTAGCTTATAGTATACTTTTATGCATTAGAAAATATTGATAGTCATAAAATATAAGCGTGTTTTTTTTTTTTTGTAGTTGAATTATATGAAGTTGGTAGTGTTATTGCTGTTAAATTTTAATATAATATGATACATTTCTATTATACATATAAATTATAATTTACTTTCATTATAAAGGAAGTATGAATTTGGTTATATCTAGTATAATATAGTAGAATATCACTCAACTGTATTTATTGTTATATAGATGTTTGTTAATTCAATTTAAAGTGCCAATACATAGAAAATTGCATGGGTTTTATTTGATTATTATACTAAAATGGCACACTTATTTTTATGTTACTCATGTTATTTTACTAAATCGAACGTGTCATATAAGAAAATTAATATGACATTTCAAGTTATTATACTATAGAGTGTGCTTTGATATTTTGATAATTACCTGTTTATGTATATTAATTAGATATCAGGTGTCGGATTATATATATAAATAAATGCAGAAGTTTACTACATTGTTATGTATGGTGACGTAGCATTGAAATTTTATATTTAAGAAGATTAAGAGTGTTAGATATTGTAGTTGTATGACATGATTGAGATATTAGTTTTTTTTTTTTCTGCAATAACTTGTATTATAATTAGATCGTAATCAAATTCAATTTATTTCTATGAAACAATTTTTGCAGTAAGAACTGTATTTGTATAATTAGTCTATTTGGAATTGATTTAGATTTAAAATTATGACAAAATAATAATAATTAATTAAATTATAATAAGTGCCTTATTAATTTTAGCTAAGTTTTATAATCATAAACCAGGGTGATTTATTTGTTTTTTAGATAAATATTTATGATTGTTCTAAATATATTATTTTGATTTCTTTCATCATTTCAAAATTTTGTTCTTATTCTATTGAAAAGGCGTTCAGCAATTCTATTATACAAAAACAAAATTTATTTTAAACACATATAAAATAATACATTACATCCACTTAAACATTCAAATTTATAAATGCTAGTAGAATTTTCTATTTGATCATATGTTGTTTCATTTCTGCAAAATGGCCAATTGCGGGAATGTATTGTTAGGATGATTAAATGGGACTTTAATTTCAAGAGTATAACTTAAAAAAAAAAAAAAAAAAAAAAAAAAAAAGTAATAATATAAATATATGTAATGCTTAATTTTCTTTCATCATTTGTTCCTTTTACAAACAAATGGGAAAGAAAAGTTGACTTAATATACAACATGACGATTCCTTTGAATCATTATACTATTGCCTTAAGAGTTGATCTTCGTATTTTCAATTTAAATATAAATAATTAACTGAATTAAATTTGCTAAAAAAAATAAATAAATAAATAAAAAATAATAATACAATTGAGTTATTATTCGATTTTTTTTTAATTTATGCCATCAGCTGAATTTTAGTAAATTACTTTATTGTTTAAATTAATTTTAATAATATTTGGTTGCTCGAAATACTTAATTGTTAAACCCACTTTCCTGCATATATCAATCATTATTTTAAAACTATACTACACACAAATCCCTGGAATTCCGCTATAATCTACTGCCAGTGGAAAAGGAGCAGCTGAGGCTATTCCCCTCCTTGATGAACTTTTGTGGAATTTCTTCACTTGCTGCAGTCATTTTTCTACACTCAATGCCAGTCATGTAACCATACATCTGAATGACAACATATCATCATGCTACTGATGATTTGCTTGAACATTTTGCCTGCAATTTCATCACTTTTCATCCAACAAGCTGCAACTTGAAAACTTTACAAAGAATGCGCAGTTTTACCTGTTTGTGAAATATTTAGCGTTTGGTGATTCTTATATACATTTCCATGCAAGAAAAACATCACACAAATCATTTTCTTTTTATTGTGATTTGTTTAGGACGGCGTGTTTATAAGATGGGATACGAATATTCCATCCATATTTCAGTAGTGAGGATCGTGGAGGTGATACTGGAATTCTACTACTTCTGTTTACGTTCCATTTCAACACCACCTCCAATTCTGCAAATACTAATTAACTCATCGTATATCACTATTTCTAACTTTAGTTGGTGGAGGAACTTATTGATATTTAACGTTTTATCAAATTCAACATACAACATGGTGGACTTTACCTACAACGTCTTATATGGTTTCTATAATCGTTAATATACCTGCGGTTTGTGAGCGGACTTCAAACATTGGATTTATTTTTAATCATCGAATTTCACAAAAGAAGAAATAAAATCAAAAGGATATAATTATCTTAATCTTCAGATGCGTAGATGTGCATCTTTTACGATTGTTACTGTCAAGTTCAATCTTCGACTTCAACGAATGACTGTATTTTACTCTTCAAATGCGTAGATGTGATTCATTTACGACTGTTACTGTCAAATTTCGATCCTCGACCTCAACGAATGACTTTAAACAACATACTTTTGTGAATCGCTATAAGTGAAAAGAAATGACATTGTTTCCGTAAAAAACTTTCTTTCAGTGCAAAGATGATAAATTATTTTATAAACACTTGACTTCAATAGACATTGATGGTGATGCAAGTGTACAAAATTACTAAAAGACATTTGTTGAAAAATGCTTTCTTTACATGCATATTAATCATATTTATTAGACTTTTCTTCCAGATGCATTTTTCAAAACTTTTATCCAAACTATATTTACGTCTGTGCATCTATGGAGCATTTCACCTAACAAATTTGGTGTTTCTAATCAGGAAGAAATTTATTTCTATATTGCTAATTTTTCATTGTGTTTAATGTTATTTTGGTATTATTAATTTAATAACTAAAATTATTTTATCGCTACTTATTTATTTCCTAGTTGAAAGTTGGTATCATCATAATTTTCAAATTTATTATTATTATTATTATTGCTTGTTTTTTATAAATGTAATGTTTTTAATGCGTATTATTTCTCTTTTTACAATTGTAAGGATCTAGAGGATGCCTAATTGTTTTATTGGGACTTAGGTCTTTTTCTTTTTTTTTTTTTTGTGTTTTTTTTCTTTATGGAGAAAGTCGTATCATTGTCGAGATAAACCCGACACATTTTTCGCGGCTCGCTGTAGTAGTACAGTACAGTAAAAAAATAAAAGACACATTATATAAGAATGCAGGATGTTAGACCACACAAGATAGTTTGAGGTGCACGTGCATGCGGGAATTCGTCAAAAGGATAGAATTTCCACGATTTAACGACTTTTGTGAAACGGGGTGTTTTGCAAGGGGCTAGTGAATTCTGGCTAAACAGTCAGTTAGCCAATAAATTTGTCAAAAATGTTTATAAGTTAGACTGGAAAAGATTGAATTTCCAGTAAACAAGAGTAAGAATCTTCGCGCAGATGGGAGTTCAAAGAAATAAATATGTCCACTGTGGTATTTGAATGTCTGCAAATTTAGTAGTGGGATTAACATGTTAGCCAAAAAATGTCGCATTCGGTAACACGATTCTCACATTACATCGTAAAAGGGGTTTTAGCTGTTTACTTGGATTTGTTTTCAGACCACCTGCATATGGAAATGCGCGTTACTTGAAAAATTATAATGATATGCAAGAGAGAGAAATTTTATAGGAGGATAAGATTTTTAGGAGGGATTTTCAGGCAGGGAGAAGTTAGTAAAAGGGGATATCGAAAAAAATAGCGGGAGAAAGGTTAGAGGAGAACGGTCTTAGAGAACTGCGGTTTTGGTGCTCTCTCCGGGATAGAGAATAAGTTGATGTTTGTGATATGAGCACCGGTATGGGGATGTGCTTGACGCCCGACGATGACGTTCCTAGTATATCTAAGAGGTGAGTGGGTTCCTTCCTGAGTTTTGAGCAACCTTATCATATTAGGCATCCTTTAAAATCCTGTATTATATTATTAATTATAATCACAATAAATCTATTGGAAGATTTACAATGTATTTATCATGATTTTAACCATAAATAAAATGTCGTTATTACCTTATGTCTGTAGACTTTATGTCTTCTAAAACATCCGACTCTAGAGCCTGGGAATCTTAATGTAAACAAAGAAAGTAAAGTAAAGCTAACAGTAGTCGGACAAAAGTTATGTTAAACTTACATTCTTTTTCTTTTTTTTTATATTTATAAAAGTGGAAAAACCTACATTACCAAGATTTCTGGGGAAAAATTTATAGAATCTCACTGGATTGAAGCTGGATAAATGTACGAAGATTTAATAATTGATTTAATTGAATTTATATTTTTTGATAATTGTTTTAATTGTAGAAACCCAAATTGTCTCTAAATTTGGGTATTAAAAGGCTGGAGCATTACAAAGAGAAATTACAAAGTTTTTCTTCTGCGTTTTAACTTTATTATTGCTTTTAACATTTCCTTCTTTTTCCAGTTTTTTTAAATTCCTTGACGAATATTTTCTATCTCTCTCTATATTTGTATAACAAATTTTCATACTAAAGAAAGAAAAAGCTAAAGTTTAAAATCTGGTTTTACGATAAAACTTTACATTTTGTGTTTTTAAAGGTAATATCTAAAATAATTAATTAATATTAATTAATAAAGTAAATGGTACAGAAATGCAAATCACGGAAAAATAAAAGTACAGGAAATTCAATTTACTCGAATATTTTTACGTAAGTTATTGGAAAATGCAAATTTCAAGGATATAAAAATAAAAATATGCACACTGAGTGGTATTTTCTTTTGTTGTTAAATAAAACAAATAAGCATAATACAGGGAAATACATATGAAGTGAACAATCTTGAAGAGTAATGTTTGATTAAATTAAATAATTTGAAATTGCTTTGCTAATGCATGATAACGGCAATTCATTTCTATTCGGTAAGAATAGAATTTGACATGAAGTAACGCAAACTTTATAATTCGGAAATACTTTATGTTTTGGAAATATTTACATCTCAGCAAAGAATAATTATTAAAATCTTAATGTTTGGTCGAAATCGGAAAAATCTTTCACTTCAGTGAAAATGTCACTTTTCACGTGAACGCTCCCCGGTTATTTTGAACTTCCAATTTCAGGATCCCCAACTGATGTGGTATAAAAACAGCGATTAACAACAGCAGCGATTGACAAGTCACCACATCGAGTTGAGCAATCAAGCTTCTGCTGCTATAGCAATCGGTTACTATCAGAGCCCGATCAAGATGAAGTTGGGCCCAGGGCCTGTTAAAAAGTTGGGCCCCCCCTTACCTACTTATTTTCGGCGACACTTTCACAAAAAAAGGTTTATTTGACGAGTTGACAAAGTTATTTAGGTAAAAAGTGCATTGGGTAAAAGCTTCATTGAGTCATGAAGAATATTTAAATTTTATGTTTCATATTTTATAAAACAATATTATTTGAACAGTATTCGATTAAGAAAAAAAATCAATCACATAATTTGTGGGCCCCTGAAATTGGTGGGCCCAGGGCCAAGGCCCCGGAGGCCCGTGCATTAATCAGGCCCTGGTTACTATAGCAACATTTGGGATTCGGCTACAATTATCTGCCCGCAGTCGGGATCAAGTGCTCCCTCCCCTTCCATGTGTGCCTGTATGAAGATATATATATTATGGCGAGGGCGTTAAGAACTTTTTCTGAAGAGCAAAGTGGAAGATTATTGCTTTCGAGGGTGTTTGGGAGAACTAATAAAACTGATTTGAGGGTGAAACTGTAATTTCGTTTCTGGCGGTGTCTTTTGCCTTATTACAGTGAAACATAAAAAAAAAAGTATGGGGTGGCAGTTCGTCTTGTCTCAAAAGTATGAGGAAAAGTTTTATCATTCCAAAGAGTGTCGGAAGAAATATTTCTGAAAGTAATCATTGATGTTGGATACAATAAAAGTTCTACCTTTTATTCATTAACGCGATATGAGAAGTTAAAAAAAAAAATATTTTACCCAGTTTTGTTGGCGAACAAAATTGTTGTTTTCCTTTACAATTGTACTACTATAAGCTATTTCAAGGAAGTAAAAAGTTAAAGAGCTTGATGTGATTCGTGTATGATGTAGATGTTAGATGTGTTTATGTACAAGTGTAATCAAAAATAAAGGTCTGAACTGTAGAAAAACTTTAAAATTAATAATTTGTACAGTGCTTCGAATGAGACATTTATTCTCTCTATTTCTATCAAATGTAGTTTTGAATGAAAAAATGCTATATTTATAAAATTATTACTACTGTAGTTAACCATCTAACCGCCGCGAACTGATGATGCGTTTACTAAGCCGTAAGTTTCACTGCAATAGCAGCATTATTTAAATTAATATAATTCTAAAGATATAATGCACTTTTAAAACATTTTTTTAATAATTATTACCTTCAAGAATTATATTCCTTTGCGTCGTTAATTTTTTATGTAATGTTGGAAAAATTCTCTTTTTTTAGAATTTTTTAAAAAATTACTGAGTAAACAACAATACAATTTTGCCCCTTTGCTCGGCATTCTGCAAATATAATGCAGTTTTAGAACATTTTTTAAAAAATATAATTAATACTTTCAAGGCTTATATTCCTCTGTGTAGTTAATTTTTTTAAGTAATGTAGTAAAAATCCTCTTATTTTTTTTAGAATTAAAAAAATAATAATATTGAGAAAACAACATTTAATTTTGCCTTTTGTTAGGCATTCAGTAAATATAATGCAGTTTTAAAACATTTTTTTATAATTAATACTTTCAAGGCTTATATTCCTCTGTGTAGTTAAATTTTTTATTATATTCCTCTGTGTAGTTAAATTTTTTATGTAATGTTAAAAAAATCCTTAAAAAAAATAATAAATAAATAAATAAATAACAATAATAATAACTGAGAAAACAGCATTACAATTTAGCCCTTTTGCTCGGCGGTCAGGAGTTTAATGCCGTCGTACTATAACGAATAACAATGATTGGCGCACGAAACTATAATTTAGTATCTGACGATGTCTTTTGCTTTACAACAGTAAAACATAAAAAGAGTAAGAAATTTCCATTCATCGTCTCACTGGTATGTGGAGACGTTTTGTCACTCCGAAAAATGAGGAGGGAAATATTTCTGAAAGTAGTTATTATGTTCCATGCAACGAGAGTTTTACACTTAATTCATATGAGATGTGAGAAATTAAAAAAAAATATTTTATCCAGTTTGTTGTCTAACAATTTTATATTTACATGTATATATATATATATATATATATATATATATATATATATATATATATATATATTCTAAAATATAACATTTAACATTAGCATATAGGAACGAATTGAATACAATTGAATATTTATATACTTCTTATATGCATACACTGCATATTTGAACATGTATGAGTCATTCAAAAGATCTTTGCAACAAAGATAACAGTTTTCTCTTCATGAAATTTCAGATACGAATGTTCTTTTTCTATAACCCTGTTTCGCTTCAGTAAAGTCCACATTTTTTGTATTATGTTACTGTCCGTTTTGACAGGACAGGGATGACAAAGATGACCACCCTGGGTACCGACCTTTCCTTTTAGAGTATAAGTGCAATCTCGGGAAGAAGACTCAATTTCACTACATATGGTTTGATACATTAACAATGAATAGCTTTTACAATATTATTCAATAGTTAATAACACAAAGAAACATAAATTCAATTTGATAGTTTTGGCTCTGAAACTCATAAGAAATGTCATTAGTACATACATTGACAGGAAATGTAGTATTTTCTATAGATGCATTAACAATTATTTTGATCGGACACAGAAATAAATACATTGATCATAATGCATACATACCCACACACAACTAAATCCATATAACTTATCAATCTGTATATATAAGATGCTAAGGTATGTAGTGGAGAAAAGTTATTATTTCTCTTTTGTAGATGGCAACGAGTTCATTGTAATGATTATAAAAATTCACCAGCTGTCTAAATTTAAGAAAACGAATCAAGATATCGAAGTTCAAGTTTAAAAATTTCATAGAAGAAAAAATTCAAATAAAAATTATCTACTGATGATATAAGTAAAAATTGATTGAGTGTATGATGTTTCTCATATACAGCTTTTTTGACAAAAACATCTGTCATTAATGAAATGAAACCTTATTAATTAATTACTGTTTCAGTCTTTTTTTTTTATATTTCCTTTTATCACTACTTTCATCTTACTTTCGGCTCTGTTTTGTGTTCCAGAAGAACGATGTACCTTAAGTACCTCTAATACGTCCGGCTTAAGGGTGGGGGACAAAGAAAGAATCAAATCAGATTTTGTTAAATTTTTCAGATGCCTTAGGCACATCTTCTTCTTTTTATGTAAGGTTTTAATAATTTATATATAGGGCTTGATTAAACACTGAAGTTAGGAGAAGCACTCTTTTATTGTGGGGCTCTTTTTATTTCAAGAAAATACTTTATTAAATTCTGTATCCAGTCGAATCCACTTATCATGAACCTGGTTGGTTCGGTATATCCGAGGTTCATTATAAATGACTTACAACTTTTTATAATAGGTAATACTGTAAATCAGCCTTACTTAACCTACGGCACGCGATTCGCATGTGTTCCGGCAAAGTTTTTTGAGCGACCTGAGGCAATCATTACTCCATGTTTTTAAAAAATTGGGCATGAATAAAAGGTATTTAAGATCTTCAATATTGTATATACATGTTTTAGGGTAAAACAAAATCTTCTTAGTTATTTATAAATAAATTTTACGTCATTTGCTCAGTGAAAGTTTTTATAAGTAACCCTGTTTGCATTACATAGATGGATACATTTTTTAATTTTCATCAGTAATGAAATATTATTTAAATTACATAAAGTTTAACTATATATTTTCATATTTTAATTTGATGACAAAACATAGAAGAGTTCTTAACTATTTAGTATTGCTATTGGTATCTGTGTCATGTCGTATAATGTTGACTTGCAGTTTAGTGTTGGATTATGAAAAAGACCTGATTATCAGAAGGGAGAAATAAAGCCGATGTCAAGGTCCTTAGTACAAAAAAGCCCCGCTAAAAGCCAAAGATTAAGGTTTTTTTTCTCTGAAATGGGCAGAAATTGTGTCCAAAGACATGCTATAGAGAGCTGCTAATTGGATCATTGCTTCTGGTTTCCATGTAACGGCTGATCCAGCTTTTTATATTCATATTAAGTGGTGCTCTATAGTGATAAATTTTTTACCTCGATTTTGAAGTTCTGCCTGACAATAAACCTTTCAATTAGATGTCCCGTGTTCGTTCTACGATTTTTGTTTACTTGAAAAGTGTAATTTGATATAGTGATGCTTGCTACTTAGTAATATGTGAGGAATACTATCCTTGCCTTTAAAAAATTATCTTGTAAAATACATCATATATGAAAAATAATGTGGAAAATTTTTTCTGCTCCATTAACTATACACACATTTCAAATTTAAATTATAATTTTCAGAACAATTTAAAAGTTCCAAGTTCTTTATTCTCTAAATTCTTTATCGTTTTCCATACAATACATATTACATAGCATTTACAAAGCAAATTTCACTTGTTCAACATATAAATGTAGTTGTTTAAATATACATATAACATACTTTGATTTTTGTTTATCTTACAACTATTAAATCAGAAAAAAATCTTTTGAAAATGTTTTACCCCTATATTCACAAGTTAATAATTTTTTTGAAAAAAAAGTTGAGTGGAATTTTTTTGTCACAATTTCATATTATTATTGAGCGACCAATTTTTCAAAAAAGAAACTCGAATCAACAGCATGCATAAAAACTCGGGAAAAGTTTGACGAAAAACATAAATAATTTAGTGAAAGCAAATACCATAAAAAATCTGCCTGAAGCACTAATTGTTTTCCTGTTATTGACTTCTTGCTACAAAAGCATCCCAACTTAGCTTTGAAAACAATGAGAGTTCTAGCCATCCCGTTATTGATCCAAAGAATGAAAAAAAAATTATCTCCTACTTTAATGACTCATGAAACAGTGATTAAATAATTGACATTTTATTATCATTCGATTAAAAAAAAGCAGAGGTCTCATAAATTGTTTTTGTTATCGGAGTAGAAACAAATAAAGCGCAAAATAATATCAAAAGAAAGAAAAATGCAGGGTGTTGTTGTTTTATGAGTTAAGAAGAAAAAAAATGTTTGTTTTGAGTTGCCATGAAAAAAAAGTGAAATATTAAGATATTAAAGTATTCCAGTCATTTAATATAATAGTTTTACATACAAATTTTTCTAAGTAATAATTTTTGATTTTTGTTAAATTAGTGTATACGATTTACATACAGAACATACAGATTATAAATTTGTGTTTGAATATACATAAAACAAAACAAAACAAAACATGAATACCTTCAGTTCGATAGAGTTATTTTCACGGATAAAAACTAAGTAATTAGATTTCTTAATCTGAAATTTTACACCAATAAAACAAATCCATACAAATAAGCGCAATTTTATATTAAAACTCAAATTAGAAAAATTAGATTTTTTTTTATGTAGATGGTCATCTACTTTGTACTACTGTTTCTTTTAATAATGACAATACCAATGAAAACTATTTTAAATGATGAACGTCTTTATTCTCAGTAATATCTCAAAATATTCAATTGTTATTCAAAAAACTTTAATTAAATATCTAAGTCAAAGGGAGTTACAATTAACAGATTACGGTCGAATGTTTCTGCTAATAAGGAGTCCAATGTCATGATTAAGAAATTAATGCACATATTTATTATTTGTAAGATCATTGATCAGATGCTCTATGGCAGTACGTTTGTAAAAAAAAAAATACCTCTTTATTAGCAAGGATCTAAAAAATGTTAAAACTGAATTACATTTTGCGCTAAAAATAATGCGTAAAGTTTCCCAGTAAATTAAAATAGTATCAAGTAAAATATTTCTTCCAACATTCAAACTACGTATTTTAGTATGTTATGATATAATATTTTTTCTAAAAGTCAAACTACGTATTTTAGCATGGTGTGATATAATCTCAAATTATGCAACACTAACCTAGCAAGCTGCACGGTGTAAAAAAAATTTCGAACATTAAGTGAACAAAGGCTGATTTTACCCCTGGAAAATAATTTAAGATACTTATGAGAGTATTCATCATTTATTGACTTGTACCCAAGGTCCCTTTTGAATTTGAAAATAAGAACAGCTTTGGCCAAAATTCCTTATTTTTACATTTATTTTCGACTGTTAGACAAGGAATCCTTTTTAAAAGCCGCAGGCGGGATGTTATTTCTATTATATATTCCTACAAGAACTACAAGAAAAGTTATATTGAGATTTTAGTATTTTCCACTTGGTAACATATTCATCCTTTGGAGTAGTATACCTTTTTACAAAGAAAAAACTGCAACGTAGCAGTGAACCTTTCGATCCATTGGATTCGATTCCTTCCGAAGATATATATTCAAGAGAAAAATTTTCGAAATCTTCTCTACTCACCTTCAGAATAGAAAAGGAAAATATTAAAAAAAAATGGGAGAAAGAAATTTTGCTCTTTGCGTTTGACACTTCGTCCTCATATCAGTCGGAAAAAGTTGTTGAATACATTTCCCGGGGACCCGTCAATGATCCTTGCTTCTCCCGTAATCCGCAGTTTTGAAACATTTTCAGGAGGTTTTGAATACGAAAAAACCATTCCTCTACTCTTTGTGACTGCGGAAAATGCTGATGCAGAGCTGGTTGTAAATCAATCCTCTCTCCAAGCGCCTGTCTCTTTCTCTCTCTCTTTTTGAATATCCTGCGAGATGTAAAATAAGTGGTTACGGAGGGTATCGAGACCTGATCAGAATTCAGGAAGAGAGATGGGTGGAGGGTGAGTTGTTCTCCAGATGAATTCCCTTTTGGGTTTGAACTCGCCAACAATGTTCCCCCGCTTTGTCTTCTTTACCAGCGGTACTTTGTGTGAGATTCTCGTATCTATATATTTCAGGTTTAACTTTTTCTCTTCGGATCGTTCATATAGAATGCAGGATGTACAACTTGCCCAGTTCCCCTCTTTGATCCTATCAGGGAAGAGCTGTGAAATTTCCATTAGTTTGACGACAGAAGTCTAAAACTGTCAAATGCACTGGAAATTTGATTTAGCCCGGGAAATTTTGAGCCACATGCATACACTACTCACTTGTGCTATAAATCTTCAGGAATGAATATGTTAAAGGAAAACAAAAAGGTATTTTTCAACTTTTTTGAGTAATGTCTCTATCGAAAGAGAAACAATTCTTAATTCGAGACATTTACGGACAAATTCACTTTCAAAACTATATAAAAAGGAAGAAAAATCGTTGGTTTGAATTAATAATACTACAAATATATTACTCGAACTATAAAAATAAAAAATAAAGAAACGTGTGAGACCTGTTTGCATTAGTTGAATATCAGTACCAAAATGATTTTTTTTTTCTAAATTTAATAATTTTACTTGTTAACATTAATTACATAAAAAAAATTAAATCGTCAATGACGAACTATAAATGAATAATGAAAAAATATTATGCTTGGCAAATGAATTATAGTTCAAATATTTAAATTAAAATATTACTGAGAATTTTTATTTGATGTAAGGTATTTTTAAAGTCTTTTTTGAAAAAATTCCTCTACATTTATTGTTGTTTTTTAAATTCAATTTATTTAAATCAAATAATTTAATTTTTTTCAATTGAAATATGTTTGTTATAGAATACATGTTTTTTTAATTTAAATTATTTTTCGATTTTTTCCCTATTTGTTCCTTTTCAATATTTAAACAAATTGTTTTTACTTTTTGGTATATACCACGCAATGCTAGAAAGGTTTTTCGAAAATATAACACACTCAGAAAGCAAAAATCTGTGCTTTAAAATACTAAAACATCTAATTAACACTGGAGTGCGCATACTGTCAAAGCGCATTCTCTTTAAAAGTATAAATGGAAAAGCTATAAATTTCACGAAATAAACGTGCATATTATGCTTTTTCTACCTGTTTTATTTATTAAGTGGTATAAGTTTCTGTTATGACAAATTAAGTTCAAAAATCGATCAGTATATACAGTTTGTACAAAATAATAAAAACATAAAAACCTCCATACTTCTTGATCTTGACGTGGAATCACTTTGACTTTTAAAACTGACACATATCTTGCTGAAATGGACGGCAAGGAATTTTGTATGGTGAAATAGAGTATGATGCGCCATTCTCTTCAAACAAGTCATTTCGAATCTATGAGGGATTCTGTGCTGATTGTGTAAGATGAGAATATCATCCTAATATTAAAAGCAAATTAATAGTTATATTTTTTGTTAACAGTGGCTGTATCGCCTCCTAAAATACTATCCTCTGAAAGAAATATGGTTACAAATACAGGTCGTTATCCATAATACATTTCCAGAACAAATATCCTAATTAGAGCGTAAAGTATAATTTGTGAGGCAAAAAAAGATTATGGTTTATCTAGTGAAGCATGATTTTGTCTAAAGCAGCAGTTCCCAAACTTTATTGGTACGCTACCCACCTTTAAATAAATAAATAAATAAATAAATAATAAAAAAACAGTTTTCGCGACCCACCCAATATAAATGGGTATATCAACAGGAAAATTGTTATATCAATTCTATAAGCTTTTAGCTACCGTAACCAACGAAAAAAAATTACTTTGTGCGAAGGATACATCGTCAACAAAAATAAGATTTGGTAATCCCAATGTGTGTTAGTGGAATGGTACCTAAACCAATATACAAACTACAAAAATAATTAAAAATACGTTTAATTATTATCAAAACTGTGCTTTATAATCAGTTAGGTATCTCTCATTGGTGTTTACTGATGAGGGTATCTATATCGGGGTTAAAACTAATTAATTTTAATCTAAAGCCACTTTCTACACAGAGTTTGTACTGTACTTGGTTTTCAAAAACAGCAAAAAAAAAAAAAAAAAAAAAAAAAAAAAAAAAAAAAATCATGTTTACATCACAGGTATGTCATATTTAACTCCCTAACGAAATTCGATGCTGATTTAGATATTTCTGGATATTCTGCTCGAATATTCATCCAAAAAGGATTTCCCTTGAATTACTATTTGCTTTTAAATCTGTTATATTTCTTAAAGAATTGAAATAAAAAATATGCTTTTGTGCCAAACCTCTATTGTTCCGTGACCCAATAGTGGTTCACGACCCATACTTTGGGAACTGCTGGTCTGAAGTATTGCAGTAGCTACATGCAAAGTGAGAGATTACCTTAAGTGGCAACTTTTGTGGTTCTTGTTGCATCAACATAAAAGCCTCCTATGCACTATGAATGTACGCGAGGGTAGCTTTACTTTCAAGCGATCTCAGTAACCATTGCTTTATCTTTGAAATTTAAATTCAGTCTCTCCCTGCCTTTTAGGGTTGATAGAGTCAGATTTTCAACATAAAAGATGTACAACAAAAATTTGAATGCAACGTGCAACGTCCTATGATCACCAAATATTCTTTCTCCTATAAGCAAAGCATTGAGCGTTTCTTTTGTCATGAATATGGGCACCATGTAACTAACTGTTCTTTAGCATATGCTGGCCATAGAATTAGCATATGTTGGCCAGTTTGAATGCAGCATAAAAAATAAAATTGACATTATATGAAAATGATAAGTAATCAACTATCTAAATTATTCGAAATCAACTTGTAATATTTTTTTATTATTATGTCATACAGTCGATATCTTTCTGATACTTTCCTAGTGAAATGACCATATATTAAGCCATAAATTTTACTTCATAGATGAAATGAAATAAATAACACATAAAAGAAAGAAACAAAACAGGAAGGTTTTGCTAACTATATAAATGCATATATACCACTGAAGTGTGTGGAGGAAAAATGAAGTTAATCACACATAGTAATGTCCTGTGATCAATAATTATTTATCTTTCCGTCTTTTACAATCGTTGACGTATTTCATTCTTCTTCTACTTTTATACAAATTTTCAACTGTGCTTTGAAGGATTTTAATCTTTAACCCCCTCACCCCATTTATTTCCTCCCTGAATTATGTTTTTGAAAGGATTACATGAATTTTTGCTTCAATCTAGTACTATCAGTATCAGATTTTGCGCGCTGTGATTTGGCAAACTTAAAGCAAGTGCTCTTCTCAAGCTAACAAGTAAACTGTCATCTCAAATTTTACAAAAGGTAGACTATATATTTTTTTTTCTTCTCGACCCTTAAATTTTTATTGTCACTGTTATAAATATTAAAAAATATATATATTTAAAGCTTCATATTTTACTAGTGAAATGTAACAATAGTAAAATGATTCTTATATTTGTCTGACATTATCTGAATAAGAAACATATCTTCAATATCAAAATATTGCGTTTGGTCATGTATAATCGATCTTTAGTCAATGTACTTTCTCCAGATTTTGCTATAAAACTAAGTCTAAAATAAAATAAAAAAGGTTTCGAGTAAATATTTAACGACAATATTACCATAGTTGCAATCTTTCATTTTTTCCCCCTTCTCAAACATCTTTTGTGAAAGAAAATGTATTTAAATAGACGTGCATTATTTAGACTTGATACTTATTTAAATTTATTTATTAATAAAAATTTCCGAATCAAAACATGTTTATTTAATTTGAAAAAAAAAATGAAATTGGTAGTTGTCTGTAAAAAAAATAATAGAGGATTTTTTTCAATTAAAATTATCAGTGCCAAAAATCAGGAAAATACGCATAAAAGGTAAAAAACATAATATACTTTTAAGAATTCGAACTTTTGAGACTTAATTCTTGTGTACTTACATTTATTAATTTGTTCGTCTGATTTAGAGCCAATAACAAAATGCAGTTCTTTTACCATTAATTATAAAATTTCTGCAATATTTCAGAAGACTAAAAAAGTTTATTGTTAGTTAAAATTACCAACAAAAAATTAGATAGTTTAATTTAAAAATACCTTTTTAAACTTCAACTCCAAGTTTATGAAGCTGGGAATTTTAACAATTACTATCTGATTTATTCACTTAATTTAGAAAAGGAGAAAAAAAACAGAAGACATACTTCAGCATTTTTCATAGTTGCTTTTTTGTATAATCTACATTGCATTTATATTAAATCTTCTCGACAGAAATTCAAAACTTCACACACCCTTTTTATGTTTTCCACCTTTTAAAAAGAATAGAATTTAAGCAGTAAAAGCACATTTTTCTCTGAAATAAAAAACTCCCAATTTGCTGCATAAAAATATTATTTAAAATTAGAAACAAAAAATTCCCAGTTGCAAAACATAAATTAGTTTTATCAAGTCGCGGGTAAAAAATAAAATCTGAAAATGCCAAGATTAAGAGACTAGAGGTGCTTTAAAGAGAATCGTATTTCACAAGCAAAAACGAGAAAAATTACCGGAATAAAAACAATTTTTCCATGAGCGTCGAGCATTTTCTCTTCCCGAAGCAAGCAATTACTCATGACTGCAACTTTTCGCTGCCGAAAGGCCGTTTTAATACGACTAAAAAACCCCTTTTATTATGCTTCTTTTATTTTAAGCGAAATGAAGTTTGGACATAGTTCTGTAAACTGATCATTAAGCTAGGACACCATACTTTTTTTTGCTCTCTCCAGTCTCTCTACTAACTGAAAACTCCATAGATTTTTTCCCCCTTTAAACCTTCGTCTTTGTATAAAGTTAGATTAATGAGTTTGTAATTACTAGGTTATTAGCGGGAAAATAAAAAAAAGTCTCGTGGAAAAAAAAGAGAGAGACCTGATATGGCTGTTCGCCAGGCTTGTGCATAGATTTAATCGTCAGTTAAAAACAACATAATATGTCAGCGTGGCGCGAATGTCTGATATATGATGATGTCGATTGTGGAGATAGGATGGCCCGTGGAATTTTACAAGAGAGATATAAATTAGGTCTCATTTATATGCCGTTACGGCTGCTATGATGAGAGGTGGCATCATATTTACGGAAATAATGAGCAAAATACTTTCAATTTTGTATGTGTCACCTAAAGTTATATTAAAGAATCATGATTGACTTTACCATGAATATTTTCCGCCACGTCTCTCATAAATGTTTTGCACATATTTATACAACTATGCCTTTTTTCTTAGTTATTAAATGTTGGCACAGATGCCCCTGACGAGATAATTCGCTTGCTTTCAATTGTTCGTTATGTACAGTTATGGCTGCTTACAAAAAAAGGTGACATCATATTTACGGAAATAATGAGTAAAATCCTATAAATTTCATATATCTAAAACTATACTAAAGAATTAAGATTATTACTCGAGTTTCGCACAATGTTCACCATAAACGCTTTGAGCAAACATGCGTAACTTAGCTATGCAATTTCATAGCCTATTGAATGTTGTCATTGGTGTCCCTGACAAGATAGCTCATTTGCTTTCGGTCATCTCAATCTTGGTAAAGATAATAAATTTCTTTTGCTGTTTTAAACATTATATAATGTGCAACGCAGAATATCAATCAAGGCGTTATACTTTTTTTTTTACTCTTACAAATGAATTTTCATTCTCACCAGTATTTAAATTTTACATGCTATCATTTACTAGCCAAAAATTTAACAAACTTTTCTCTATAAATATAATGCAATTTTATTACAATCGATTGATACTTAATGTACCGAAAATTTATCTAGAATACAGCTTTGGCATCCTTCTGAAAAACACTTTTGTTTTTGCAGGAAAAGGGAAAGCTTTGCAACAGTCATTTAAAATTAAACAAATTTTCCAGAAATTTTTATGCATTCGATAAAAATAACTTCTTGAATATATTGAGATGTCATGGGCTTCTATCTTAGAATAACCTTAAGGTCTAAGGTAATTATACACTATGGCCTAGTTAGAAATAACTGGAATTTGATACAATAACAATGGTAAACAAAATAACAACGTCTATAGCATCAATGAAGCATAGAACTCTCAAATCGATTTTGACAGCAAAAACAACTTACCGTCATCAGTTCAAAAATGCAACACTGAAAAATTCCCTCCAAAAGGTTTGAATAACGGGCAGGTGTTAAGACTAGTTGCAAGAGAAATTACAAATGAGTAACTTATTTGTGTTTAAAGTACTTTCAAAATTATGAGATTGTCGAAAACTACAGATTGGGTACATATATCATGTAGATGAATTATATTGTTCAAAATTCGTACAGGTATTAGAAATTAATAAATTTTCGATCTGTAAAATATATAGCATCTTTTTTCCTACTGTTAAAAATGTCATTCAATTCTTCACCAAACCATGATGTCTAAAAAGTTGCCACCCAGCAGGTAATAGTAAAACCTTATTCCAAATTTGGTACTGTTTTTCATCTATTACAATGTTGAGCAAAAAATTGGTTCATTGGTTAATGATGAAAAATAAAATGGCTATGATATGCATTGCAAAGAAGGAATAATCAGGCCGGTATCTCTTTTTTTTATATGGAATGCGACATAATGCGAACACCCACGCCTGATCAAACCGAATTCTTAAAAAAACGCCATTTGAACCAGCATTCTAAGGACTGGAGAAGCGAGCAGAAATCGTACTCAAAATCAGCATTTTGATAGAGCGTAAATATTTTTTCGGATTCACTGTTACGTATTCATATAGAGTAGAATAGCATAGGATATCGTAATATTTATTTGTTATATCAATTTATTACATACATTAAAACATACTATTTTAATTATTAACTATTAATATACATGCCTTTTAATGCCTGTAATAAATTGGTAAAACAAATGAACATTATGATTAATAAATGACATCGTAAAAGAATACAATTATAAAATTAGTGTAAGATTGTTTCGTCATAATTGGGAGTTTTGAAAAATTAAGTGAACTATATTTTAGTATTTCTGCTTTTGTTCCCTCTACCATTAAATCATTGGACGTTGAACGCACACCTTTTACAGTGTATTAAAATGATGCTTCTAATAAATTATATTTATAATATAGTTTCATATTAAATAATAATTCATTAAAATAGGTTTGACATGTGTTTGTTTCTAACTGTACCATTAGTTAACATTAAGAAATTAAGGAGAATTTTGTAATTGAATCCGCCAAAATAGTCTTCGGTATTTCATAAGCAAGGGGAAAAAAAGTAAAGAAACTATTCGCGTTTTCACTTCGCAACTTTTTTGTTTATAATAAGAATGCGTCTTAATTCAGTTTCCAGTAAAATAAATAAATAAATGAAAGAAATAATAATGTCATATTAGAGCGTGATTAGTTTTTACCGGAAATACAGGTTTATTTTATGTTTGTTTCTATAAACATTTTCGTTTTCTTTAAAAATAAAAAGTAATTTATCGAAGACTTGAAAATTTACATTTACTTGAACATTTTATGTATATCTCATATTATAAATATATGAACATTCATATATGAATATCCTGTTAAATATGCATTGTTTTTGTCATCTTATTACATATGCACGATTATAATTTTTTCACCACATAACAAGTCTTTTTTTTTTTTTAAATGTACGTTCACAGAGTTATTATAACTGATTGTATCTTAAGTTAAAGAGTGAAAAAGTGAAAGAGAAAAAGGAAAACTTTTAATGCTTTGCCGACAAATTTTACCGGATATAAAAAAAACTATGTGGTCATGATTATTATTTAATGCAAGATGTCACCTAAATATTTAAAAGAAAATGCAAAAGCTTAATTCTTCCGTTTTAGTGAGATTTATTTATTTTTAAAAAAGTAAGATTCTAAAAGAAAAAAATTGTTTATATATTAAATAACGGTTCATTAAAACAGCTTTGATATCTATTTTTTAAACACTATCATTTGTTAACAGTTAAGAAATCAATCAGTAATTTACAATTAAAACCTCGAAACAAAACAAAACCGGAATTAAAAAAACCGCCTCTGAGGAATCTTTTATTCGAGATTTAAAACCCAGTCAATTAAGCCTGGCTCTTTTGATTGTCACAGAAAATGGAAGAGAGAAGCCAAAGAAGAGAGAAGAATTTTTGCAAAAGTAAGAATGCAACGACTTCTGAAAAGAACATTGTTTTACCTTTTCAGTCACAATCTTCAAATTTCAAATGCAACTGCTGTTTTTTTCTATTATGCGAACAGAATTACCGTGTTTATGTTGTTTTTTTCCCCCAACTTCCTCTTTAGTCCTTTTAAATTTTTAGTATGAAAGAAATTTTATTATGCAGACATTTTACTTTAATTAGAGAAACGTAAACAAATTCTCTCTTCTCAACTATTTTGAGGGGGGCAGGAAAAGAAGAATTAAATGAAAAAATACATATAAAACACTCCGCTATTCAGTTAACTCCGAAATTACTGCACACAAAACACAAAATGATGTTTTATGTAAGGGTTTATTTCTTTTGTTTAAGTGCATTATGATTAAACGAAAAGACTCGAGTATTTACAAGTTGATTAAGAAAGCTTTCTTTGTTAAAACAATTTTTGTCGTTAATTTTTTCATTAGCTCAGAGTAGAATGGTCATGTTTGATAATAAGTAGTTTTATCGTTTAAAAGCAAGCTTAATGTAGTTTTTATTTTCCTTAAATGTTACCATTTGATTCTTATTTTCATTAATGAGTGCTGTTATTATTATCCAATTAAAATAACATAACCAATTTTCGAACATGGAATTGCCTAAAAATCGACAGCTGTAATTTAAAAAGTTTTTTATCGTTTCAAAAGCCTAATTTAATTTTTTCTCAAGCAGTAAATTATTTGTTATTGTTATATTTTTTCTTAATGAATGCGGCAGTCAGTCAATCAGATATTAAATGGGCGACATTAGAAAAAGAAAAAAGAAGAAAAACGAAAACAATACAGAAATAAAGAAAAAATAACGAAAAATAATATTAATAAGAGAGAGATGAAGAAGAAGAGGAAAAAAAGCTTTATAAAAGTTAAAAGCAAACTAGAAAATGATTTACTCAACAAAACTTGCAACCCTGATAATACTAATTAAAAAAAAAATAGTTCTATAAAAAAATGGCTAAAAATCTAATTTTGCAATAAAGGAAAATTATCTGCAAAAAGGATTTAAATGCATTTTTTTTATTCCACAATATTATACCAATACTTAATTTTCCATTTCTATCTTGATTACAATATTTTATTTTGATTTTCGGTTTTTCATTTTCTAAAAAGTTGAAATAATCAGTTGCAGATCATTCAAAATATTTTTACGTTTCATTCCTTTCCAATAGATGGTTATATAGATAGACTCGATATATGGTCAATTCCATCGAAAAACTAGTCTGGTGTGTCAGTTCTAAAACTTTACATGGTTAAGGGCTTATTTTAAGAAGTAATTTTCCATTATTAACAGCTCGAAATTCTCCTAGAAATTTTCAGATTCATTTCTTTAAGTAAAAGCATGAAACTTGCTGAGATGATTTTTGAAGAAATTAATAAAAGGTCGTGTGATTTCATCTTTCGTTCACTTAATTAGAATTTGATTTAAAAACAATTACTTTTCAACATAACCATTTTTTTCGTTCAAAGACTTCCCGCTTCGGAAAACTTGGTTCAAAATGCCATCTTTGCCAGTATTTTTTGGAACATTTCCTGCATTTATCAAAAAACATCGACATGCACGGTACATTATGTATTTTCTAAATAAGAGAATTTGCCAGTTCGATGCGTTTGAGGACAAAACCGAATTTGAAAATAAATAAAAAAATAAGCTGTTGATTGGAATGTAGCGAAATTTGCTAACAAAGTGCCAAAATTAAATGACAATTCTATGTCCATCCTGAAGATTCTAAATACATGAAATTCTGTATGTTAGTTTTTGAGATATGACTAGGGTTAAAATCGTGTAAAGCAGCATAGCAACGCCACATATTGCGTGATTTACACCAAATCTTAATCTTCATAACTTGTGTCAATGTCTAATTTAATCTGAAGTTGATGAAAATTCGTGCATTAGTTTTTGAGATAGACCTATTGCAAATATCGTAAAACATCCATCGTAGCAGTAACATATATTAGGTATTCACAGGAAAACTTCATCAGCAACAATTTGTGCCAACGTTTAACAAAATCTGAAGTTTGATGAAAATTCGTATTTAAGTTCTTGAGATAGAGATATTGCTAGATAGAGATACTAGAGAAATTTCAGCACAGCAGCACATCTCGTTGAACGATTTACATCAGAACATAATCAGCACCAATCCATATCAAGAAGTAATTGAAATTGAAATTTACTGAAAATCTGTGCATTAGTTCTTGAGATACAGATATTGAACCGTGAAAAATACAGCTTAGCAGTGCCGTCTGTTGGTCGATACACACCACAAAATATTTAACACCAGTTTGTACCAAGACCTAACTGAATCTAAAGTTTTGTGAATACCGTGCATTAGTTCTAGATATGGAGTGCTTAAAAAAAATTTGTCACATGCAGGCAGACTCATAGTGTGACAGACAGACTCATGTACAGACACACAGAGAGATATTTTCTAAAAACTATCAAATAGTGTTCACGACTTTCTAAAATGTAGAAATCCATCGAAAATCAGAAGTCGAAAATTTTTGACGAATTAAATAATACTTTTTTCTTGTGTAGATAGAAAAAAGTAAAAAATGAATATTCAAACATATTAACTTCTATTTTCTTCCTAAAGAAATGTCTTTTATTTGTTAGTTTCTATAGATTGCACAAGACATTCTTATCTATCCCGCAAATTTCTATTAAAAGTCTTCAATATGGAATTTGTAAAATTTAATCAATGGTTCAGATGTGTTCAGGATAAGTAAATATTCAGCATGTACAGTTCATTCCTGATAATTAGAACTATTCTGTATTTAGATTCGCGAAAAATTCCATTCAGAATTCGAATCTGAGCTGCTACTAAATCCACTCCCATTCGGTGAAATTTAGATTGGACACTTCCCACTTCCCCTCATTTCCTCAGCTCTCTCATCTTCAATTCCCAGCCAAAATCTACCAGCAACTGAATATATATCTCTCTCTCCTCTGGTCAAGCTTCCGAATTCGAACTCAACGGTCATCTAATGATCAATATTCCTTCTCGTTCCCCCCCTAAATCCCTCAATAGCCCCTCCACTTAAACGCCCCTTTGGCGTTCAGGGAACGGGGCACTAAACGATCTATTCCGATGGCTCGTTAAGTCACGTGACTTCGGCCCTAATTAATGGCCAGAGGGGGCCAGGAATGCAAATAATTCCGGACGGAGGAGTTGATAAACGAGGAATTAAGCCCTCCTCAGTTCGCTTTGTCGGGACTGTCATCTTTTATCTTTGGGTTCTCTCTCTTTGGTCGATTGATCTTTTCTAATCGGCGTCGCCAGTGTTTTGCTGGCTTCCTTATGTCTGTAGACCATTTGTCTTCATGGAAAGTTTTCCATGGTTTTAACGCATTGTATCGCCAATGATGGAAGAAATCGAGAAAAGATAGCATTAGGTTAAGAGGTTTTAGATGAATGCAATCATTGCATTCTTCATCGAACTGGAATGGGACTGAAAGATAGTCACTCTTGTTTATTCAGTCATAGTTCTTTAAAAAGGGTACATCAAAACATGCTACATCAAAATTTGCAAAAAAAAAAAAAAAAAAAAAAAAAAAAAAAAAAAAAAAAACAGTTTAGATATATATGTGTGTATGCATGAAATATAAATATTTTCTGAGTATTTTAAAACGGACTGTGAAAAATATTTTTATAATTAAGATAGTTATGGCTAAAAATGCACTTGGTAATGTAAAAACAGTCATTAAAAGGACACTTTAACCCTTTGAGTACGAATCAGGAATGGGGATTATTTTTTATATTCAATTATGCCACAATTTGGGGAAAAAAAAATCTGTTGGAGGAGACTGAGAGGAGGGGAGATAAAGTGCATTACAAATGTCAGGAAAATGAAAGAAAATACATAATATTTAAAATATCTTGTAACTCATTCCATAATTACGAACCTATAATCTTTGTTGTCAGACACAAAAATTCCTCACCAATAAATCCAAAAATTTAAAGTTATTCAATTTCTGAATAATTTTTGTTTTATAATATTATCTGGAGAAGAATTTTTCAAACTGTTGCATACTTAAAAACAAACTGCATAATTAAAAACAGACATTCTTTTATAACTTAATTGCACGATTTTATTAGGTTTTTGCTATTATTTTCATATAAATTAATGCACTATAGAGTTTGGAGTATTATTTTTAAACATGCTGTAGTGAAACTTGTAAGATGCTTTTATTTTACTCAATGACTATTTTTGATTCTTTATTTCAGTCTAATTAAGAGAAAAGTAGCCGTTATTGAGTATATCATTTTTCTTCTGTTAGAATATAATTAAAATACATAAACAAAAAATAACATGAGAAAATTTACAATAATTAAACTATTTGGAAACTCATTTTCATTATTACACATTCTATTGACTTTCATTGTCATTTGTCAGGCACGTACAAAGTACCTTGCAGATAGATCCAAAACTTTGAAGAGGGTACCAAACAATTTCCCATTTTTTTTAATAGATGAATGAGAAGGTTTTTTAAATATTATATATATATATATATATATATAACCATTATACGTACTATTGTTCAACATCTACGATGCATATATAATAACCCTATTTAAAACAAACTTAAAAAAGATAAGATGAGTTAGCAATATAGGAACAAATACGAATATTATTGGAAATAGTGGTACTTGGTTCGTTTTCATACCAAGTAGACACTAGAATTACGATTTATTTCTGGTAGAAAATCAGGAATAATTCTAAAAATAATTTCTAAATTACCCGATAAGTCGTATATATAGGTATGTAAAACGTATTTAAACTCTTTTATTAAACTTTTCTTTATTATTTCTTTATACATTAATGTGCATAAAGCTATTTTTTTTATATCAGTTAAATATTTTAAGCATATTCTCGAGAAGCTTATAAGCTATCTTTATTTAATCCAACGACTATTTTTGATTCATCTATTTTATTCTAGTTAGACGACAACATGCACCTTATTTTTATTCTGTTAGAGATTAATTAAAATACCTAAACTTAAAAAAAAAATTGGAAAATTTACAATATTTTAAGTATTAATAACCCATTTCCGTAATTGTGTACTCTATGACCTTCATGTCATTTGTCAGAGACGAAAATGAATTAAAAGCCTTGCAAATAGGTCCAAAACTTCAAGTAAAGTCAATTTCTGAATTCTTTTTGTTTTGGACCACCCCAGGAGGAATCTTTCAAACTATGCCCCCCTAGTGTTTCTAGTGCCAGCTTCCTGTCTTGAAGATAGTTTTTGTTTCTGGCTACTTCTTGAAACCGTAGGCGGCCTGCACTTTTTGTTTTAAGAGTGCTTGATGAGACAGATTGGTGAGGATTGTTTTCGATTTTCTTGGGTGTAACAGATTGTGTTTTTAAAACTCTTGGCCAATAATCATAATGGTCATACCTTTCCCAGACATTTGTGAACTAAATAATTCATTGTCTTTTAGCAACATTTCTATGAATGGTGTCAAAGAAACATTTTGAGATTTGAATTATCTTTAAGTTTTTAAAAAATATCTAAAAGAGTACTTAAGAATAATAAGATCGCGTGATTAGACATATTGATGAGGATTATTTTCGATTTTCTGGAGTGTAGCAGATTGTGCTTAACACTTAGCCAATAATCATAATGGTCTTTCCCAAACATTTGTTAACTAAATAATTTATTGTCTTTTAGCAACATTTCTATGAATGGTGTCAAAGGAAGCTTTTTAAGATTCGAATTATCCTTAAAGTTTTGTTATTTTATTTAAAATTTAAAAACTTAAAAATAACTAAAAGAATGCTTGAGAATAATAACATTGTATGATAAGACATATTGTGAGGATTGTTTTCGATTCTCTTGGGCGTAACAGATTATGCTTTTGAACCTATTGACCAATAATCATAATTGACATACCTTTCCCAGATATTTGTTAACTAAATTATTTATTATCTTTTACCAACATTAGTATAAATGGTGTCAAATGAAGCTTTTTAAGATTTGAATTACCTTTAAGTTTTGTTATTTTATTAAAAATTTAAAAGCTTAAAATATCTAAAAGAATGCTTGAAAATAATAAGACTTTTTGATGAGGTATATTGGTGAAAAATTGGGTGTTGGGGGGGCGATTTTCTTGGGTGTAAAAGATTGTGTTTTTGAACATCATTGTCAATAATCATAATGGTCATATCTATCCCAGGCATTTGCGAACCAAATTATTTATTGTCTTTTAGCAATATTTCTACGAATAGTGTCAGAGAAGCTTCTTAAGACTTGAATTATATTTAAGTTTTGTTATTTTATTACAAGTTTAAAAGCTTTAAAACACCAAAAAATATTTTTAATACATATAATATGACTTTTCACAACCACAGATATTTTCTGCAAAAGATAAAAAGCTGTAATGAAATTAGAAACTTTTCATTTTATTTTTTTGTGGGGGAGGAGGGGGGTGTTGGGACATTGTTATGGAAATAGCGATAGAAATAGTGTTAATGATAATATTTGCCAAGTGTTAGCATGATATTAAGAGACGAAAATCATTAGTAGTAATAAATCTACTACTTAACAAAATAGGGCTGCTAAGTCATTTGATAATCATTTAAAACAAACTTTTCAAACTTGAAAAAAGGGGGGGGGGAGGAACTTACAGGAATTTAATTAAAATTAAAACAAGACTTCATTGAAAATGCTAACATATAAAATTTAACAAAATACGTTTTATTAATTAATAATGTTTTATTAATTAATTTACGATTATACGTTGAAAAATCAATTTAGAAATCCGATTGACACATTTAATCATGTTTAAACAAGTATATTAACATTAACAGATTTTCTCTTTCCCCATTCCTTTTCTGTTTTTTTTTTTTTTTTTTTTTTTTTTTTTTTTTTATGCATAAATATAAATAATACATTTTTTCATGTTCTGTGCGCCTATTGCTTTACAATTAATGGTTTTACATAAAAATATACATATGTATATTTATGTAACATTATTGAGGTTTCTTTTAGTTACTAGAATTAAAGCAAAAATTATTCAAATTAGACAAAAGGCACGCCTTAGAGACTTTTTTTTAGATTTATTGCTAAGCTTTGGAAAATGCTTAATTTTCGGTTACTATTATCTAAAGATAATAATAATAAAATAAATGATACTCTGCGATAAATGCTTTATGACTACTAATAAAATAATAGTTTGGCAATAGTTTTTTTTTTTTTCACATTTTGTCAATGCCGTATCTTAGCTTGTAGTCAAATCTACTTCTTGAATTTTTTTTGTACATAATACTACTATAAAATATTACCAAAGGCAAAATTTCAGAGTTTTATCTCGCACCCCACCAGAGATAGCATAACCTATAAAGTGGTATATTTGAAATTTTTGACAATTGTTTTTTTATTTTATTTATTTATTTGCAAAGAGATATCAACTCACAGGTCTGGGACTTGATGTGAGTACAACTACTTTTGACCTATTTGTAAAAAAAAAAAAAAAAAAAATGGTATGTTGGAAGTTTTCCTAGCGTGAAAATCTTCCTCTTGTAAACGGACAGATTTTGGAAAAAATCTTTAAATTTATGCTAAAATTTCACCAGTAAAAATTTATTTTGATAAACTATTTTATTACCAGACTTTTAGATCGTTTCATTCTGAACAAATTGCTGAAACCCTATTTAAATTGGATCAATAAAAGATGAAATATTTATAATTTCGTATACCCTATGTGAGAAAATTGCTGCACACGTTGAAACAAAGATGGCTGCTATGAACAAACAAAAATTAATAAAACTAAAATAATAATCGTTTTGAACTTCCATGACATTAGGATTGTAGTACAAAAAATTTCAAGAATTTAAAAAAAGGTTGAGCGACCAGTGCTGGACCACTTGAAACGGATTGACCCATGAAGAAAGTAAACGTAAAGAAAAGAGAGAAAAACACAAATATTTTGATAAATAATGATGATTATAAATAATAATAATCTGATAAAGAAGGCATTTAAAAACACAGAAAAAGATACTAATGCAATCTTAAAATTAAAATTTATTTTCAAAGTAGTCTCTGCATCAACATATTTCAAATAATTAATATAAATTTACAAGAAGACAGGCAAAGACAAGAATATTCTTATAATCTGAAGTGTGTAATTTAATAACTTTTGCCAAAAATTGGAATTTTAACAAAGATCACTTGAATAAAATAAATTCAGAAAATTTACTCTTTTGTGGTTTTGCAGTTTTTCTTTTGGCAAAAACTTGAAAATAAAACCCGTTTATCCTAATATAAAAATTTCCAAATACTTCTTCCTCACAGTTCTATTCATCGCGTTATTTCGACATCACGAAATATTAAATGACCTACCTCCGCTAAAAACCCACTACAGAAAGATTGCTCTAAAATGCCCCCTTTACAATAAACTCCATCGAAAACTTAGCATCATTTCCTTTCCATCCTCTTTTATCCTTAAAACATATGGAATGCTCGTTCAACACTTTGTCTCTCCGATTTTCCCCGCCAATTTCGGCCAACTTTTGCCAACCGCCGGCTACCCAATTCCTGGCATCGCTGCGGGAGCATCGGTTCTTTTAGCTCACAACCGTCCCTTCGGCGGGAAAGAAGAATCCCGTTGAATATTCTCCGACGGGATTCCCACTGGGAATGCAGGGAGCATTTATCCCTCCCCGACTCTCGCCCTCACTCATCTTCTTGCTCTTTCCCTCCTCTTTCCATACCCTAGAGCCGTTATTTCGAGATGGGCGATTTATAGTGCCAAGATATGGGTCGTTGTCGGCCCAGTTATGACAGCAATATCGCACAAAAGGAGGTGCTTCGACTGGAGATCGCCTTTTGTACACAGATTGATAGACAGTTAAGGTGAAGATTTCTTTTTCGGTGTGTGTGGGAAGAATGCCTATAAACAGATTTAGAATGAACAGGGTTTGATTTTTATGCCCTGTTTTCGTAAAGACATATTCATAATTTTGGTGACAGGTCAAATAAAACATCTTTCATGGCTTTCGTTATTTACTGTTGATCTGATTTTTGCAGTGTTTCGTTCGAATGTAGAATTATATGGTAAAAAAAAATCCATTATTTTAATTGCATCTTTCAGATTTGAAAAATAAAAAAGTAATAATAATCTAATTCTTCTTCATTTTAGAAACTTATTTCTTAAGATAGTCAATTTATATAGTACTGATAGGAGTCTTATCATTCGCTGTTCGAGGATAATATCGCGCCAAAAGGGGTTCTTCAACTGGGTTATACTGTTATGAACAGATTGATAGACTGTTAATGTGAAGACTTCTTTATGTGTGGAGGAAACATGTCAATAAACAAATTTAGAACCAACACTTGATTTCCGTACCTTGCTTTTGTAAAAACATTTATTATTCATGATTTGGAGATAGTTCAAAAAGCAGGTTTCTTGAATCGATTATGAATTTTATTCAATTGATATCATTTTTGAAATTAAAGTATCGAAGTGGAAAACAGATTATTAAAAATGGAGTATATTTTTTAAATTATATTTTAAAGATTTTGAAAATGAAGGAAAAAATATTTGTAATTCATTTTGATACTTTCATATCTTAGAGTTAGTATTTTCAGATAACTAAGTATTTGACAGTGCTAGGATATGGGTCAATCTTCTGCCAGTTATAAAAAACAATATTGCATGAAAGAAGAAATGGAAAATATATATATATATTTTTTTTACAGATTAATAGACAATAAGGTAAATATGTTGTTTCCAGCATGGTGAAGAATCACTAAAAATAGATTTAGAATGACCATGGTTTGATTTTTATGACTTCCGTAAATATATTGCTCATAATTTGTTGGCAGTAGAGTTGTTAGTAATATCAGTATTTTTGCGGAATTTATGTACTGACAAAGGAAATTTAACTAAAGTTACAGCACTATTAATCTGTCAAATGTACCATCAAATCCATATTCGTACTTTCTGAAACAGCGACAAAGTCACTTTCACAGTAAAAAAGGAAAGAAGAAAGAAATCCTGAAAAACGAAAACTGTAAAAACAAGTTTTAGTATAATCTATTAATTTAGTTTAGTACTGTTGCAATTTCCATACTTTTAGGGAATTTTGATAATAAATGTATATCAGACAAAGAATATAAGCTTATTCGCATAGATGCAATTTTATTTACAAAAGAAACATAGTTAATGCTTGAACTATTTCGCCTGTCATGTTGAGTAATTTTAAACGTTAACACGGGATGCATTGTTATAGTATTATTTCGAAGTAGTAAGTATTGCAATTTAAAAGATAGCATAAGATAAAAATCTTTTACGAATTCGTAACCGTAAAATATTGCTATAATAATAATAAATAGTTCGGCATAGAACATTGTGGTAAGAGTTCAAATGTTTAGCTGGAACTTTATTATATTAAACAATATTTTATACTGTCAATAATAGCATTTTAGCACGCAAAATATGACTTTTATTCTTTATATTTATTCATAATTTGTGAGAAAAAAGGTCAATTGTTTATGCCGCATCGTGACTTTAATATCACGCGAAAGAAAATTTGCCATGTTAATTATTTAATATGCTAATCGATAACAGAAAATTTCGGATTTTAAACAAAATACCATACATACTATGTAGGCATTTTTAAGAAGATATACATTTTGTAAAAATGTATATTTTCTGGACAATTTAAGAATTAATAACTCATGCTGTTGAAAGGTTTGCGATGGAAAATTTTACCCACAAAAAAAAAAATCTCTCACTTACAGATGATATCTTGACCTATTTATTTTTATTATTTTACAAAATTTGAAAGATTTTAAATAACAATATCTGTTAATATAAGTATTGTTGTAAATATTTTACAAAAGATTTTATAATTACCTATTAATTAAAATAATTTTAATGAACGATTTCTTCTTGAATGAGTGGAGAATTTTACACACACACACACACACACAAAAATCTTTCATTGTACAAATAAAATCTATACTATATTTAATAAAATCTAAAATACTTTTACATTTTATTATATTATAAGATTTGAAATATTTAAAACAATAACATTTGTTAATCTAAGTATTGCTGTAAATATTTTACAAAAAGTTGTCTAACAACCTTTTCAATAAAACATTTCTAATGAACGATTCTTTTCTAAATTTCCTACTTTTATTATCGATGTTATATATCGATACCTATAAATTATCGAAAAATCTTCAAATTATATTAAAGGGGGAAGATTACAATAGTGGTATAGTTATTTAACATTTCACTGGAATATAACGGATTAAAACTCCAGACTATTCACATTGATTCAATACGGCATAACTACTTTAGTGTGTAACTGTGAAAAGAAATTTCACTTTGGAAATCACTGTACTTGAACATCAGATGGTCATCAGTGCAGAGTTGTTTTGGTGAGACATAGAATATTTGGTAAACATATTAAATGCTGGTATGTCAAATGAGAAGGGATGAGAATCTATTTGCAGATCGCAATCCCTAGATTTAGAAGAGGAGGAATGGAGGAGGTAGATGTGGAGGAAGGTCCGTTGACAGGTGAGGGAATATTCTAATGATAGAGAAGATCCCAGAGTTCACTTCCATACAGAAAACTGATTGCTCCGGTTACCAAGACAGTGAGAAATTTGTAGATATCCGCCGTTACTAGAATTTCTCAATAGAGTTGACCGTACTGAGAAAAAATACTTTGGAGAAAATTTTATTTAACGACAGGCATTCAAAATGTGATTTTTTTCTTTTATTTTTGTTTTTAATTTATGACGAAAAGGATCAATTATTTATGCATAATCGAGACTTTAATGTCACTCGAAATTTGTAGATATGTGCCGTTACTACAATTCGTCAATGAAGTTGACCGTACTAAGGACAAACAATCCGAAGAAAATAAAAATAAATAGAGAGGTAACTTTTCATCTATCTAAAATTATTGAACCTAAGATCTGCCGCTGGCAAGAAAATAATCCCGCAAAAATTTACCATGAAATCCAAGAACTCAAAGAAAGAAGTAAAGAAGTAAGAAAGAAGAAGAAGTAAGAATTCAAAGAAAGCTAAAAAACATGCACATTGCAGAGTTGCACACATTCCACGGACACATTTATTAGACAGATTCTACAATTTATGGATTGAATTTTGTATTAGAAGCATCAGTGAGTCATTATAATCTTCAGAAGTTGTTTTTGAAAAATACAAAATTATTGAATCTCAAATCTTTACTATTAGAATAAAACTTCCGTATTTTCCACATTGATTCAGTAAGACCTAAACGAAGTACTTTGTGGGACTATGAAATTAATTTCCACGTTGAAAACTAGCGTACTTGAACATCGGATGGTTTGAAGTGCAGAGTTGTTTCGGTGAGCCATAGAGATATTTGGCGAACATATTAAACGCCGGTATGTCAAATGAGGAGGGATGAGAATCTATTTGCAGATCGCAATCCCTAGATTTGGAGGAGAGAGGGTGGTGGGAAGAAGTTGTAGAGGAGGACATTGACAGGTGAGGGGATGTCCTAACGATGGAAAAGAGACGAGAGTTCACTTCCAAACAGAAAATTGATTGCCGCGGTTACCAAAGCTGTGAGAAATTTGTAGACATTCAACGTTACCAGATATCATCAGTGAGGAAGTCCGCACTAAGGAGAATCCCTTTGACTGAAAGAGAAGTAAATGCGATAGATATCTGCTGGAATTGGTTTTATTTTTGATTTAATTCGCATTAATCGGTTTTAATTGACAGAGTAGGATGTAAATTCAGAAAGATAATTCTCTCACAAAAAGTATTCTAAACAAATGTTTACAGATTGGGCTTTTTTCTAAAATTCAAAATATATACCGTTATTTCAGAATCAAAATCATTAGGTTTTTTTTTTTTTTTTTATATATTAGACATTTTGTTATTAAATAAAGTAAAAATTACATGCTAATCCGAAAAACTCATACATATTTTAAATTTCCCCAATATGGTAATATTGCTCTAAATTACCAAGAAAATCGGTCGGGACATTTTAAATTCTGTATAAATATATAAAATACGGAATTTTCTATTACCTTTTTTATTATTATTATAGTCTTATTACCAGTGCCTTAAATATAAATCATTAATGAGGGAGCCAACGCAAATGAGAAAAATTGTGAAGGGAAAAGAAATGCTAGAGATTTCCATTCGTTAATGAAAAAATTTATGCTTAGTGAAATTTTGATTGAATGAAAGTGATATAAACTTGTGCAAAAATGCGCATAACTGAGGAAAAAAATCCAATTTATAAATTTTTAAATTCTATACATACAGATTTTGCAGGAAACAAAATTGCATATCCCAGTTGGTTTGGCTGCGTTCTATTGAGACGTATTTCCGACTAAGATGAAATAAAAGGTACAGATGATAGAAATGATACACTTGTTCTTTATTAAATGAAAATAGGAAAAAAGAAGTAAAAAATATCCCGATAATTTTCGCAACACCATTAAAATAAACATTAAATAGGCATATATTTATTTTTAGTTTGAAACCGCAAAAGTGTTTCTAATACCCTTTGAGAAACTTCTAGGATAACAGATGTTTTAATATAAAAATAATTATAAAAGATAAATAGAGGTACATATATACCACAAACATTTTTAAATAAGATGGAATTTGTATAATTAGAAAATCATTTTATGCCGCTGATGAATTAATTAATTTTATACTATATGAAAATAAAAAAAAATTGCCCAAGAGGCGCAGCGCAAAAATTTATTGATAATTATTTAAATTTATATATGCATTAAATACTCAAAAAGTGACATTTTTGTTTTCATTTCCGTCTGAAAATAGGAAGTTTACTGAAATTTTGTTTCCGTTTAAGTTCGGTCTTAAAAACCTGTTTTAATCAATTTTAAAATAAGACTTTTGTAAAAAAAAAAAAAAAAAAAAAAAGGAAATAGAAGAAAAGAAAAAAAGCTAATATATTTATTAACAATTGGGGAGAAAATGCTATACATATTTTAATGTATGCTAAAGCTTGTCACTCTATCACACAGAATAATTTGCAGTTCATCCAAAATGTGACTCACATGACACTTCCTTATCTTAATGTTGCCATACTACTACTACTACTACTACTACTACTACTACTACTGCTACTACTACTACTACTACTACTACTACTACTACTACTACTACTACTACTACTAATAATAATAATAATAATAATAATAATAATAATAATAATAATAATAATAATAATAATATGATTACAGATGTGGTTACAATATAAAATGATAAAATGTGGTAATGTATATATACATACCGTTGCTCTTAAATACAATCAGCTTCAATAAAATTCCAAAAATGATAAAATGCATAACAGGATTTCAAGTTGAAAATGTTTAATATAAAACAAAAATCTCAATATCAAATAAATGAATACTTTGCATTTATTGGATATGTGACAGCAAATTATCTTTAATTATTTAAAACATACATTCTAGTATCTTTTAACATAATTTTAGAAACTAAGAAGTTCATTGTAAAAAAACAATTTATTTTAGTTATCTTAAACAAGAAAGTTAGTGAACTAAAAAAAAAAAAAAAAAATAAAATAAAATAAAAAATAAATCATTCATGCTTCTTTTATTTCAGAAAACGGAGGCGAATTTTTGAACACTTTTTTTCTCATCAAAATGTTTTATTTTCAAATTCCTTTAAGATAGTGTCAATCAGTTTTATTTTATACATTAAAGAAAAATACATTCTTTTTCGTTTTTGATGGAAGTTGTTGCACTGTAATAATGCAATTAAAATGAGAGACCTTTTTTATCTGTTTTTTCTTTTCTTTCATTATTCGGTTGTTCAGCAGTTGTTATCTCGTTTCTTTTATAATGACTTTGATTAGTTTGTTCGTAACAATATATTTTTCAAGAGACTATGTATGTTTTAAGATCACAATTTTTAGCAGATTCTGAAGAAATAGGTTAAAAACTGTGATCTTAAAACATACATTATCTCTTGATATGATGAAAACTATAGTGTATATGTGTACAATATATAAAAAATATATTGTATAAATATGTTAAGGGTATATTCCAATCCAAAATGCTTATTTTCTGATTTTTTTAAAATTCATTTTACCTCTCAAATGCACCAAGTAGGCGAATTCTCTTACTAAGTACAGAATGTGCCGTTCTTGTAGATTTTTTAATAAATGCAGAAAATATTGCAAAACAATTCTGTCAAAGTTGGCGTATTGAACCGAATTTTGCGAAGCGGGAGATCTTGGAACGAAAAAATAGTCATACCGAGAAGGTAATTGTTTATAAATCAAATTATAATGAATTGAGTGAAAAATGAAATCACACGGCATCTTATACATCTCTTCAAAATCATTTCAGCAACTTTTATGTTTCTACTTTTAAAAATGAGTCTGAAAATGCATTAGAAAATTTAGAGCTGTTGAAGGTGGAAAATTATTTTTTCGAATACACTTTTAACAATATTTACCGTTAAGGGTGTATTTCGATTCAAACTGCTTATTTTCCGATTTATTTTTGAATGCACTTTTCCTCTCAAACTCATCAAACTTGTAGATTCTCTTATTTAGAAAGTACACAAAATGCCGTGATTGTCAATTCTTTGATAAATGTAAAAAATATAGTAAAAAAAGCGATCAAAAACGGCATTTTGAACAGATTTTTCCGAAGCGAGAGATCTGTGAACGAAAAAAAGGGTGATGCCAAGAAGGTACATAATTATAAATCAAATTCTAATGAATTGAGCGTAAAAAAACATCACACGGCACTTTATACGTCCCTTCAAGAATCCCCTCAGCAAGTTTCATGTTTCTACTTTTAAAAATGTGTCTGAAATTGTATCGGAAAATGTCGAGCTGTTGAAGGTGAAAAAGCGTTTTTTTCGAATACACCCTTAACAACATTTTCCGTTCCTTTCACAGTTACATTTTAGATTTTTTCAGTAATTCAGATCTTTGTTATTTGATTATGTAATAGAGAGAAATAATATGCCCTCCCCCCCCTCCTTCATACAAACTGTTGCGACAAGAATCCTAACATAAATAACTTATTTGGACTTTCTTTCTCAAAGGCTTTTCATTTGTGATCTTTTTATTAACACTTTTCAACATAGTTACAAAGTATACATAAATTTGATTTGTTTGTCTAACTGTCCTCTGATTGTAGGTTCCCTAATTTTCATAAATGTACTCGGATTACCGTAATTTCTTTGCATGTTTTTGACGTAAATTATTAATAAAAGAAATGAAGCGTGTAGCACTTATATAGTTTTTTTACAGGGAACATGCAAAAATTTACATTGCAGTATGGTTTATGGAGAAAAATGTTTACGGTGAATTGTATTGATTTTACGATATTTAGAAATGAGATTTCCGCGTTTCTTCATACCAGTATTTTGTTAGAGAGAAAATTATTTGAATTAATCGAAACATTTCCGCGATTTAAGAATACAACATTTTCTCTATCAAAATACTGGTGAGCAAAACGCGAAAATCTCATACCTAGATATTTTAACTACTGAGATTAATATGCATCTCTGAAATGGGCTACTACATGCTTTTCTAGATTTATAGAATAAAATTCATTTACATGAAACGACAAAGGTAATCACATAATGATCTTCGCGGAAAATAGTTTTCGGTGTCTTTTAATGATGTTATGCTATTTTAAACTGGAAATTTTTTTAAAAGGACCACTAAGGTACACTACAAGATCTTTTCTGTATATTATGGAATATATAGTAATTTTCCTTTATTTACAGAGACACGAAAAATATTTCAATCATAGGTCTAAGTAAAATTGATAACTGCGGGAAGAGAGTTTTTCTCCGTGGTGCTCATTTTTAAACTAATCTAATTTTCATTGTATTAGATGGTATGTTTAATTTATATAGATTGCATACGGGGTTACAAAAAAGATTCTGTGCACACTCCGGATATAGACAGCGATTGCTGAAAATGGGTTGTTACTTATAGACCGAGAGCATATACAATCACATCATCGAGTTCACGGTTGAAATTCTAAAAATATTTAAAACTCGAATCGCATATTAACACATTCGCTGCCGCTCACGCGAAAGCGCGTGATATGGGGTGATGTTCAATAGCCAGTCACTCGCTGGCGTAGGAAAATCTTTCACTGATTTTTTGTTATAAAAAGTAAATCGACTTCTTGGGAAAAACCTACTTCTACAGTGCGGCATTAACTATCATCACATCTTCACGTAAGCGGCAGCGAATGTGTTAAAACGAGTCGATCTACCAAGTCATATCTTGATGGAAAACATCTGAAAAACGGATTTTGGCGGTTGACTTGTAGACTTACCATTGTGTTTTCCTGCACCCAAAAATAGAAAAACATGGACTACTGAGAGAGAGAGAGAAAAAAAAAAAAAAAGCACAATGGTGAACATTAGAGTCAACCGCTAAAATCGGGTTTTCAGATGTTTTTCATGAAGATGTGACTTAGCTAACTGATTCGTTTTTAAATATTTATAATATAATAATTTATTCGATTTTTAAGTATTTTTGGAATTTAAGCCGTGAACTCGATAAGGTGATTATTTAGGTTGCTGCCTCCCAATCTATGAGTTATTCTTTTAAGTTTATTTATTTATTTAAAAAAATTCTGTTTTATTATATCGATCATGTTCATTAATTTATTCAAATCAATAATAACAGATCTGTGTTTTTCTGTTTTCTTTTCTTTTCTTTCTTTCTTTTTTTTTTTTTTTTTTTTACTTTAAAAAAACTGGAGGATTGTCAACTTTTGTTATAGCGAATTCCACATATAACGAATAATTACCATGGTCTTTTCATATTCCTTATATGCAGTTACCACAATATTTAACAACAATTTTCTACAATAGAAATGCCTACTTCCAATAAATTATTGCATGCAATCTTAAGCATTCAAATGAGTTTAAATAATTTAATCTGACCATAAATTAGAGATACCAGATGCTTATAAGAAAAGTTTTCGCTTTTTATGAAAAACGTACAGTAGTTTAATCTTAAAAATAGAAGTAACATTATTATTTCTAAATACTTAATTATTTTCAGACTGAAGAGGAAATAACACCACTTCCTACAAATGTTGGAACTTATTCGTAAAATCAAAATTATTTCAAATTTCACAATCTTTTTTTTTTTTTTTTTTTTTTTTTTTTTTTTTTATTAATTCTATTAATTGATTTTATACGTGTAATATTTCGTTCTAACTTGAATGTCAGTTCTAAAAAAGTTCAGCTTCTAAATTTGTTATTTTCACTTTATAAGTAAATATTGTAATACTGTAAGATGCATCTTCGAAATTTTATATTTTTTAAGTTTAGATTTGATGAAAGATGCTGCCGAAACAAGACAAAAAATTGATTTAGTACATGAGGCGATTATACTGACTGTCTATCTCAACAATTATATTTAAAATTCCAATTTTAAAATATTGATTTTGAAAATGAGTAAAAAAATATGAGGCAATTTAGATTAATGGATTGAGAATCCCCATAGAGTCATATCCGCATATTATAATTAAAGAACTATCTGAAAATTTTGAATATGCAAAAAACAACAGTCCAAGAGCACGTAAAATAATACAGAGACGTATTTTCATACTAGAGTTTGTATTTAAGATGAGTTCATATTGATTTACATTTTGATCAATTCAATGATAATCACTTAAGCGATCATGCATAATATATTTATATTTGTTATCGTTATCTAGTAGTACTTATATATTGAGTATAAAGCTTATAGTTTAACCCTTTCAGGTCTGGTGTACTCTTAATAGTACGTGTCTTTTAATGGAACTTTATTTTGATTTAAAAAATACTTTTGCTACAATTTACATGTAGTAATGTTAGTATATGCCTAAGCATTTAGTTTATAACTTCGTTCATGTTTAGGCATTTAGTAATAAAAATAATTATTATTATTTGCATGATTCTCTTTACCGTTTACGATTCTTTTATTTTAAACATATATTTCACTCTTTAAATATCAAGTAAAAGTTACTTTTCTAAAAGAATCATGTACAGTTAAGTGTAAAAAGTATTAGAAAGTTGTTCTGTAATGTAAATCTAATTGTAACACAATATTTTCTAAAATTCTCTAAAAATTCTTTCTTTGCCTATTGTCATATGGATATGAATTGAATTGTGCAGAAAACAACAATATTTGCCATCTTTTAGACAATGGAATATTCATTAAATACTATTTAATTCATTCGTGCCTAGCATCTTTTGCGTAAATTTTATTTGGCTGGCACCACTATTTTTAGAAGATTTAAGTTTAGTTAATTAGTCACGAAAATGCATCATTTAAATAAAATAATTATTGCTTTTCTTTTTTACCGGTGTCAAAAACAGTGCTGTATGCACCTTTTGAAACGTCCCTAAAAAGGGACACTAGGCACTAATGAGTTAATCTATTTGGTTTGCTAGAGTTAATTTTATTAACGTAAAAGTATTTTTTTCCTAAAAATTGAAAAACAGTTTTGACCAGAAAGTTTAAGAAACCCTATAATTTTTATGCTGAAACATCTACATTTATAAACGTGATGTTTATAAATAACAAAATAGTACAAAGTCCTATGTTCGGAATCCTCGGGACATTAACAAGTTCGAACTTCCGAATTTTCCGAGCTTAGGGTCATAAAAAACATTGCTTTTCCAATAAAAAGAAAAATAAATTTCATTACTGAAAAGAAAAATTATGACACTCATATTTAAAATTGCTTACAGCAAATGTTAATGCTAAATTAAACAACCATTTTCGTTAAATAAATCATAACAAAATAAAAAGCAAAACAAAAACATTTATTTAAAGGGATCAAACAAGTTAAGAACAAATTGTAACATGCTAAACTAATAGAACATTTCAACGTGAGCTATACTTTTCTAACTTGTTGGGGACGAGCAACACGCATACGTGCCGCAAAAAGGCTTAACAATCCTTGTTTATTCTCACTAGTAAAATTGTACCGTAAAATTTGCCTTATTTAATGGGAGTATTTTTTACGATTTAATAAGGCAGAATTTTCTGTTTTTAAAAACCGGTGACAGGGCATTAAAATTTTGTAAAAGACTCCTGTCCCGAAGGGGATAACCCTTTTCTGGCGCAGCGTAATTCTGTTTGCGAAATGGTGAAATGATGGACTGACCTCAGAATTTACAAACTAATTTAATAGAAAACACTAACTTGCTTATTTTTCTGTACAATATAAATGAAAAATTTTAGTTAAATATTATTGCTGACAGTAATTTAAAAATTACTTGTCCTTTTTTGTAGACACTTCCCACTAAAGGGTTAACTTAGATTTTCCATTAAAAAAATTCTCCTTTATTCTGTACATAGACATGAATAAAGATTAAATAATATGGCCTCTTTGCTCTAGGCCTTTTTTTTCTATAATTTTGTTTTTCCTCCTTTTTTGAATATTGACGGAGGAAAGTCCGAACTTTGGATGTCCGAATTTTAGACTTTGTACTGTAACTGAAATAAAAATCTAATGGCAGTGTATATCTATTTTTCTCATTAGATAAACATGTAAGTTAACATACATACTGGTAGAAAAAGAAGTAGGTAGATAAAATTATTGCTACTCAGGTAAAGAAAGTCAGATAAAACATAAATAGTATTTTAATCCATGTTTGTGAACACGGTTCATTCTCGTATGCTCTTTCAAATGTACCCTTAAAAAAAAAAAATTATTTTCACTTTGAAATAACATATCGAAAATTAATAGTTGTTAAAAATCAGTTATTAAAAATCATGAACCAACCAAAGATTGATTTATGAAATAGCTAATATAGTTAAGAAGGATGCGTTGTAATAATGAAACTCAATCATTAGCAGTTTCCGTAAATATTTAAAATTTCTTAAAAGTTTACAGAAACGAATTACGAATATGCATAAATTGCTTTATTAAAAAAAGAAAAAAAAGTTTTCCTAACCCATTAATGAAGTAACAAACCGTCGCGTGCAGAACAATAACTGCGACAAACCAAACTTAATCCCAAGTCCTGAGATTATTCTGTCATAATGTGATGCTGTATTTATAATCTTAATTGCCTCCGAGTTAGTACTTCTGTAAACAACAAATAAAAGTAATGGAAAGAGATTGTATGGCTTTCATTTCACAAGAAAGCTTTTCCTACCATCGCATTAGATGAAAGAATAATATTCAGAGTGATGCTAATTAATTTGTCTAGCATGAACACGCAGCAACATCTCAACTTCACTTCTTGGGAATTTTGAATATGTGGGCAATATTTTGAATCTGTAAGTGTTATGCGTCTCGACTGCATCACAATTCTCAATTTAGGCCGAAAAATCAGAAAAGATTTTCTTAGGCTTTATTAAATAGAGCATTATTTTTATTCATAAAACAGATTTTTTTTAAGTCCATGTATTATAACTTCGTTCAATAAGAGAGAAAAGTAATGAGAAGAGGTTGTATGGTTTCATTCCAAAAGAAAATTTTTTCTACCATCGCAACAGATGAAAGACTAATATTCAGACTGACGCTAATTGATAGATCTTATATGGATACGCAAGGACATCTCCACTTCACTTATGAATAATTTTCAAAATGTCGATGATGTTTAAGAATTACCGTATTAAGGGTATCGATTAAGTTCAAATTCTCAATTTAAGCTAAAATTCAGAAAAGTGTTTATTTGGTTTTATTAAACGGAACATTAATTTTATTTATAAAACAGATTTGTTGAAGTTTGTATGTTACAAATAAATAAATAAAGTATAAAAGGATTTTATATTTATTATCACAAGAAATTTTTTCTTATCATGGCATCAGAAGAAAGAAATAAGTCAGTGTGTTGCTAATTGGTTTGTCTTACGTATCAGTGCAAAAACATCTCAACTTCGTTTCTGGAGAATTTTTATTATGTGAATAATAGCACAGCCAACTAGATCTATAGGCCCATCTATTTGAGATTAATGATTGAAGCCTCCCGTCAGTGGACTCTGATACCTTGCCCAAGTTATTCTGACCAATCGTGCAAACCCTGAACCAAAACAATGACCATGTGCTCAGAACAGAAAACAGCTTACTCAGTGCTAATTTGGGCAGGGTTTGCGTGGTCCAATGAAATGATTCAGGGTTTGAAGCTAAATCCAGCTTCACTTTTTCGGCGGTTTTTAGCGAAATGCGCAGGCTTTATGTACTATCTAGTTGGCTATGGTAATAGAAAGAGAAAGCAGGCTCACAATCATCATGACCAAAGAGCTGGGAGTAGGGAGAACTGTGACTGTAGTTTAGAATTGCAGCATCGAGGATTTTTCAATAACTTTAAAACTTTCAATTTAGGCCAGAAAAAAAATTCTTTTGTTTTAATTTAACCGAACATCAGTTTTTATATATTAAGCAGATTTCTTAAAGCGTATACATCAATATTTCGCTGTACAACAAATAAAATTAATGAAAAGAGATTGTATGGTCTTCATTGAGAAAGAAAGCCTTTCCTATTCACTGCATCAAATGAAGGAATGATGTTTAGAATGATGGTAATATATGATTGTTTTATACGGACATGCTGTGGTATCTCAACTTCACTTTCAAGGAATTTTCAGTTAATGGGTGGATTGAAATATAAAATTGAACTACCAAGGTTACCGAGTATGCTAAAAATACCAATTTAAGGCGAAAATAAAATGAATAAATAATAACAGCCGCTGAATAAATAATAAAAAGAGATTATATAGCTCCTACAGCTGCATCAGTGAAGGAATACTATTTGGAATGATTTGTTTTAAACGGGCATATCTGAGGCATTTCAACTTCACTTTCAAAAAATTTTTATTTAGTTGATCGATTGCTAAACATAGAATTGCGCTATAAAGGTTCCCGATTACGCTATAAGTATTAATTCAGGAAAAAAGTTTTATTAGTTTATTAAATAGGGAATAAATTTTAATGTTTTAACATATTAGCTTGCATTTTTATTGCTGATTAGAACTATCTTATTACGTTTACGTTAACTTCACATGCATGTTCTCTTCACTCATTTATACTGTTAATTTAATTACTTCACAAAATGATTATTCAAAAGTATTATGAGCAATTTATTATTACACTACATATTATTTATTGCCTACATATTATTTTCTAATGCACACAATAATAGCATTATTTTATGAGGAAAGGCTTAAAGGATCACTAAAATAATATATATTATTTCATAAAAGGAAACACGAATTGCAAAAAATAAAGTCGGATTAATGTCTCAATAGGTATACAAAGGTTTAAGTTTAAATAAGAATTTTATTCTGTTTTTGAAGTCTACATGAAAAATATATTTAATTAATAGCTTAAAATTATATTTTTGTCGAAAAACGGCTGTTGAAAAAAAGAATATGCACTTTTCATTAAATCTTGTAAAATAATAAGACTATTATATTTTGATAATAATGATCATGTAAAATCTTTTAAATTATGGTAAAAATATCGTAAGTTAACAGAATGCTTTTCAGTGAAAATTAATTTTGCTCGTTCGAAAATTTCAATTCTATGTTTTATTTCACACAACTATGATCACATACGGAGCAACGTTTATATTATCTAAACTGGAATCTAAAGCACAAAAATCGAATTATGTTGAGTTTTTTTTTAGTTAATGATTAAAAATTTATTATTCCTTTTTAAATTATAAATAAATGATTGAAAGGATTTAAAAGCAACTATTGCTGATTTTAAATGAAAGAAAATAATTAATCTGATATTTTTTTGAATAAATATCTTACTTATAAAAAAAAAAAAAAAGAAAGAAAAAAAAAAAAAAAAGAAAAAAGAAACCCTAGTATGTCATGAATTCACCGTTTGTCAGAATCCTATCTATGAGCTCTCCCCTCTTTTTCCCCCATTAATCCAGTCTATTAAAGTTAGGCATCAAACTTTTATTTGTAGGCATTAAAAATAAAAATAAAAGTTATATCAAGTAATCTACCTTCGAAAAAATGATTAATTTGAAAGTAATTTTTATAGAAAAAAAAATGGATGGAAAAAGAATATAAGTTTTTTCATGTGTCTAAACAAAGCTTTTAAGTCAATTTAGTAGGTTTCAATATGTTTTTTTTTTTTTTTTTTTTCATATATTACAGCAAACTCCCTCAAATCTTCACAACATGGGATTTTAGAATTTTCCAGATTTCTGGTGATGGATTTGTTTAGATTTTTTAAACAGTAATTTGAATGTAATGACGCAATTAAAATTATAATGAATATTTGTAATATAGTAAAATATTAAAATAATTAAGTGATAAACTAAAATGATAAAAAGAAAGATAATTTTAAAAATGATTAAATTATTGGAAGAAATGTCAAGTAAATAATTCATAATGCATAGTTAAATATGCATAATAAAGATGAGATACATTTTCCTTGAATTATTTTCCTTATAAATTTATAATATGATAATATAATTAATATGGTATCATTATAAGATTATCATATTAATTAAAAATCAGACATCAAAAATGGAAGTTTTATTTCAGGTTGGCCAGTTTTAATAACCAAAAAAGGCTGATTAATATGTATATTTGCTAAAAAGATTGAGATTACTAGTGGTATAAGCATATCTTGAATTTTTTCAGAAATAAGTTTATACTTTCTTCATGAAAAAAACATTAGTTTAGTTGTATTGTGAATTACATATTAAAATATACATGGAACGATATAAAACTAAAAGATTCTGCAAATCTACCTCTACATCTGAGCTGAAATTTTCATTGTTTACATCTGCGAGGATGCTGATGCTATCATTTCAGGCGTTTGTGGACTTTTAGGGGTATGGTTTTGAGGGAACCTACGGTATTATTTTTTCTTGGTCCAGCATTGTTTAACATAAACTGTCTTGGCGCTGAATATACTAGTCTGCGATAGTGGATTTTAAAAAAAACTTTTACTAATTGGATCTTATGTATTTTTTAGTGTTAAATTCGAAAGTGACTTTACTTTTTTACCACTGGGTCTGGATTTTTCAAAAATCTTAAATTTCAAAAAAACTTAAAAAGTCGAAATTTTGCGAAAATCCGATATTATAAAATAGATGTAAAACTTTTATTTTTTTTAACATTTTTTTGTTCATACTATTTACTTACAATATTTTATTTACTAACAGCTGAAAAAATTGATGAGGGAAAGGATGCTGAGTGTTTAGTAATCCGCGTGAGAAAGATAACCTAGAACGTAGCTCAGTGACTCAAAGTGAAAGGTAGCATACATCATACATAGTATAAGCCAAATAAATAAATAAATAAATTACTGTGAAAAAAAAAAAAAAAAAAAAAAAAAAAAAAAAAAAAACACGATAGACTTCTATTTTATAGTAAAAGAATTTCGAAATATTTCTTTTTAATTTTTTTTAAAATTTAAATTTTTAAAAATTAAAATATTTGAGATTCACACGAAATGAAGGTTATTTTCAGATTCAGCAAAATAAATAAGAATCCATTATCAAATCCATTATCAAAAACTAAAAGACATGACACAGTTCAAATGTTTTCATGTTAAAAATTTATTTGGTATTACTGGAAATGATCATGCATGCACATCTTATTGTGATGTCTACATAATTAAATGTTATACGCAATGTTTTGTTAAATCTAATGCTTGTACGTGCAAATGAAAGCATATTGAGTCAGTCATGAAATAATTTTATGGTATTACGAAACAATCAAAAACCTAAATATCCCTTTGTGAATGATGTTCACATGCTCAGAAATATCAATTTATCTTTGAATGTAATGATAAACTTCCTTTTCATTAATAATTATTTGATAATTTTACATTTAAGCCTACAATTCAGTGTAAAGAAAAAGCTGACATCATTACAACAGATCTAAATGTCAATATGATTAATCTACATATCCTCTTAAGTAGGTCTTGCATATTTCCAAATTTTTCAAATTCTGCAAATAATGTTTTATAAATATTATCTTTTATATTCAACGAGAGCGGTTGTATAGATTTGACAATCAAAAAAATTATTTGGAGGGATAAAAAATTATTTCGAGGGATAAAAATTTTTTTTTAATGCATTTAGTAGACAAATGTTGATTTTTTATAGCTTAATCATAATGCAAATACAGTAACATTGCTTATAACACTGAAGCAAGTTTCACAGTTTTATGAATAAAATTATTGGAAATAAAATATATATAACACTATTTTTGTGTTGAACTTTACTGATTTTTCAAAACTTTTTTTGTTAAATCAAAGCGTGATTAATTTAAAATATCCTACATTGTTCTCTATCCAGCTCTGCTTAACTGATCGTGACTTGAAATATAACACTTTAAAGTCGAAACTATTAAAGAAATTTTTTTTTCACTGTTAATTAACCCTTACTAAATATTACTGGAAATGACTATCACTCATGCGTGAATTAATTCATAGTGCTATTTACTTAATTACATTTTTAAATGCCTACTTTTATTCAAACGAATGCTAGCGTACTCAAATGGATGTATAATGAATCATTCTTCAGATTGTTTTATGGTATTACGAGACAAACAACAATATAGTAAGATTCCTTTAAAAATACCCAGTTCACAATTTTTTTTAAGATAGTCGAAGGCATTTTGCGCCCATACATCGGACTTCTATTTTAGGTAAAGAAAAAATTACATGCAAAATTTTATATTTCACTCATTTATTGAATTTTGCAGATAATTAACGTATCGTTATTTATAAAATGAAAAAAATTTACTCAAAAATGAATAAGTTGATGTACTCATATCGAATTGAGTATGTTTGGATCAAAAATGAACACATGGGCTTTCTCAATTTTGATGTTATCAAATTCAAACAAACGACAATTTTGTACCCAGTATTGATTTATCTCATTCACGGAGGCATAAAAGATGTTTATTAATGTAAATATTAAATTATGCACAATTTTTTAAAATAATTTTAAAGTATACTTGCAAATAATGCTCTTGTCATAACAATGTTCGATTTGGGTATTTTACTTATAACTTTGCTATTTCTCTTAATAAATAATCAATTAAATGTCTGTTGTTCATAATTTTCAGCAAAAAATAAATACCAGCGTATTTTTTCAATAATTTGTAAATTCAGGGGACAAATAACAGTGATTTATATTTGAACACAATCATGGAATCAAAAATGAGTACATGTGTTTCTCAGTTTTGAGAACTTTTGGATCGGAGCTATTTTGAGTATGTGAAGTACTTAAAATTGAGTATTTTTTCCTTAATTTTGAGAACCCATTTTTTTTTCAGTGTAATGCAAATGCTACTCTTCTTTTAATTTTTTTCAAAATTCTTGCAGTTTTTTGGCTTTTATTTTATGATGAAGTTGCACAGAGGCGGCTTTTCTAGTCAAAGGATCCTGGGAGAGATTTTGTCAGCATTTCTATATTTGATATATTTTAAAGGACATATTAAGTATTAAACAGGAATTTTTTTTCTATTTTTCACCACTTATTTTTTAGAGTCTGTTCAATCACTTGACCTTTCCCACTTCTTGTAAAATTTATTGTTATATAAAAAAGTTAGGGAGGTTAGGGACTTAGGTTAGAGGTTTGAGGTTAGGGACCCTGTATAATAAATGTTTATGTTGAAATGTACTGATTTTTTAATGTATTTCATAAAAACCCACTCTGAAAAAAAAAATATGCAAAATATACATAAATGTTCTCTGAATTGCATCATATCGTATGATACAAGCATTCTGCCTACTGCAAAAAAAGCGGACAAATGAAGAGCAGTTTTTGTTTAATAGGAGTTTTATATACATTAAAATAATAAATTTTATTTTAGCTTCACGGTCATACATTGTAAAATAAAATAAAAACTGTAAAGTTTCTATTTTTTTTCCTATAGGAAACTCGGTTTTCAAGAACATTTTACATAACCGGAACAACAAAAATTCACGTAACAGGTGCACATGTGCGTTGTTAAAGAAAAAAAAAAAAAAAAAAAAAAATGAAATTACTAAGATTTTTTTTTTCTTTAGGGAACTGGAATTTCTAGAACTTTTTTTGTAAATGCAACCCGGGTTACAGATAAAATTTTAGTAACTTTGCAGTTTTTATAGTAGATTCTTTTGTAAAACAGTTTTACAAAATGAAGTTTTGTAACACTGGAGTTTATATGATTCTGCTCATAGATTTGACATTATCGAGGAGAATTCGGAATTTGATTGACTAATAACCATAACTTTAACTGATCTTGACTCGAAATACAACATCTTTGAAGGTCGATATTAAACAAAAATGTTTTCCACTGCTGCTAACTCATTTGATATTACTGGAAAGGATCTGTCACACACGTACGAATCATCTTAGAGAGCTGATTACGTAATTCCATGTTAGAAGCCATATTTTGCTCAATCGAAGACTGATAAACGCAGATGGAAGTATCTTTATTAAATCATTCATCGAGTCAGTTTATGGCATTACGAGAGAAACAGCGCTCTAGCAAGCAGCGACTTAAATAGCTCTCTATCTCTATAAGCTTTTAGATAAATACTTCTTAACTGGAAAGAAACTCATTAAGTTCTGGCATTAATAAACTTGATGAAATACTTTCTGTGCGAGAGGATTGTTAGGAGAATCTCAAAGGGTTAAAAAGGTTGTTAAGGGAGTGGATGACATGCATTGAAGTATTGCTGAAATATTCAGGCGAATGTAATCTTAAAACATAAAATTCGCATTTAAATTTTGAAAAGTGCACGTATTACACTCTCGAAATGTAAGTGCATGCACTTAATATTTCGATTTCGAATATCTTTTCAGTCATAATTCATTTATGACTATATTATTTAAAACTAAAGCACTTTGTTGTTTTCAATAACAATGTAAATTATTAAATTATTTAAACATATTAGGTCTAAAAGCGTATGGAAATACATTTTCATATTTGCTTAACGATTCATAAAATAATAGCTATGATGAAAAGTAAGATTGATATTTCAATAACTCACGTATTTATTTATTTTACACACTAGAAAAAGTCAACACAAATTTCAAAATTTTGATATTCCAACCTTTAACACAGCAATTAGATGACGATAAAAGACTGCGTAAATATTTAGAGGGTTTTTAACTAGTGTTTTAATTATTAATTGCGATTAGAGCTGAAAATTTAAAGAGACAATCAAATGAAAATCTCTTTCTGAGATTTTTATGGATTATTATTCAAAAATAGAAAATTAAATTTAAATTTATAGAAAATTAACGATTATAGGAGTGAAACAGTTTTCATAAATCCTTACATGCGTTACATAGTGTTAAAACTATATTAATTCTTACACTATATTCATATATTTTATCATATATATATATTTTTAAATTTATAGTCTGAAAATTACATTAATGGTTTTCATTTCCGTCGCCAACTCCATAAAAATTGCCACAAATCCCTATCATTATAAATCACAAATCAAAATCAGAATTTTCTTTTTGAAAATATTTATTTCTCTTACAATACTGAAATTATATATAAAATATGTAAATAGTTTTTTAAAACATCTTTTTCCCCAAAGGGAAAATAAAACGACTGACAAAAAGAGAGAGAAAGCGAAGGAGGGAGGGGGGTACGGAGAGAGAAGCGATGACGAGGGGTAGAAATGAAAAAAAAAAAAAAATATTTTGCAATATTTTTTACCTTTATTTTTTTTTTTTTAATCACGCAGGATTTGTGTTTTACATACCATGATGTTCGAAAGCACAGATGTAAATTAATTCAAAAATACTAGGAAGCCTTTTATTTTATTGTGTTCGTTTTCTTGTTCTATGTCTCAGATAAGGTATTTCAACATTAAATATTGTCAATTGCATATACTGAATAGTCTCTTGAATCTATTTTGGCGGTATTTTTTTGGCGACGACTTTGAAGCGGATTACCAAACTCCCCCAGCAAATCCTGAGCGGCAACCCTGCAAATGGGGGCGAATTGATAGGAAAGAATTGAAGGGCTCTAGGGAAACACGGATGGGGAAATGGCAGGGTAAAAAAGGGGAAAAAGGGAGAAGTGGGGCAGAATAAATACTTGCAGACCCTATAGATGTCTGCAATGCTCACGGAATACCAAATAACGTCAAGTGATTTTCCTGCACCTTCAAGCTCTTGTTTGCAGAAAAACCGCTTAATGTTTTTTCAAACTGTAACCTCCTTCTCCTTTTTCTTATTCATCGAGCCGCTACTCGTTTTTCTTTTATACTTTTTTTTTTCAACATCATCTTTTTTTTATATTTTTTATCGCTGTATTATCATGCCTCTAAGAAAGAGCAATTTAAGAACGAAATACAGTTGTGAGAATCGAATGGGTTAAAGCGTGATAAGTAGCAACGAAGAGTTCGCAGGGAGAGTTGTCTTACCATTTTCTTTTTATCATCTTTTTTTTTCTTTCATCCCCCTTTACTTTGAGGGGCTTCAAAAGAAATGGCAAATCTTTTAGATTTCATTCAGTGTTTGCATATTTGTCTCGCAAGGGAATTATTATTTTTTTTATATCGCCTGAAAAGTGTGACTTAAGTGCATTAAATAGTAACTTAAGTTATTTTTGTTGAAAAAGAATTTTGTCAGTGGTTTGACTTCTTTCTTTCTTTCTTTTTTTTCAAAGCTCAGAAAGGATCTTTTTTATGTTATTTTATTTTATTTTATTTTTTTGTTAAGCATATGTTTGAAATTAATTTATGCTCGGTAATTAAGAGAATAAGGTTTTTTTTTTTTCCTCATTATCTTTTTATTTGTTGTATTGTCAAGTAATGAATCATTTTTCTGCTTTTTCAGTAAAAATCTTCTGTGAGTCTTTGAGTTAATTGTTAAGTATTTCGTGACTTATTTTTTAAACGTCCGTTTCCTAAAGATAGTTCGTAATTGAACAAGTAATAATTTTTTAACATCTGTCATTTTTGGGTTTTTAACTTTTTCAAAAAAGTTTTTTTTTTTTTTTATCGGAATGATGTTTTACTGTATTCGCAGATAAATAACTTAACTCGTATGTACCAAAACTGTGCTGGCGAATTTAAATTTATTATGATGAAAAAATTGTCTGAATTATTTGTTACTTTTGAAATTTCAGTTATTTAGCAATTTTTTTTGAAAACACAAAACTGATTTCAATTGCAATAAACGTCTAAGAAAATAATTAAAAAAACGACAACACACACACAAAAAAAAAAAAAAAAAAAAAAAAAAAAAATTGAAGTGTAAGATTATAAAATAAATGTATTAAAATTACTTTCAGGTGCATACATATAATATCATTTTATTTAAAATACGTTAAAATATCTTAAAATACCAAAATATTTTCAATCATACTTGCCCGTCATCAGTAGGGATTTAAATGTTGTTGTTATTTTTGTTTGTGCTTTTTCGAGAATTGTCTAGAACAAAATATTGTAATTTAAATGTTGTATGTCAGATGAGATTTCAGACATAAGTATTTCCAACAAAACGAACGTTTAGACGATGCAGTATATCTCTGAAGGAGAATTTTGCATTAGAATTTTATCTCCATGTAACATTATAATTTACATAATAATTTCACATTATTCAGAAAGCAAAAATTCATATGCCATGAAATAAAAATAAATAAATAAATAAATAAATAAATAAATAAATAAATAAATAATAAAATAAAATCGCATTTATCTATATTTTAACACAGATTAAAACTAACCGGATGTGCTAATCCCAAAGTTTTTCATTTTATATAAATATTAATATATAAAAAAATCATTTAGTGTTATTACTTCAATACAATATCAACACTGTAAAAAAAAAAAAAAAAAAAAAAAAAAAAAAAGACGATTTTACGGAAATATTACTGGTAATCGAGACGCTAGTACAACTTAGTGTTTTTTAACGGAAAATTTTCCGTAAATTCCACGAAAGTACTAAAATTTTCCTGGAATTTACGGAAATTTTCCCGTTAAAAAACAGTAAGTTATACTGGCGTCCTGATTACCAATAGTATTTCCGTATAATCATTTTTTTTTTTTTTTTTTTTTTAAGTGAACTATGATTTTTATCTTAAGTTTCTGCCGCATTTTACAATCTCAATAAACATTATAAGCTTTTACAAATGAAGAATTAAACAATTCTTTCCTCCCCTCCCCCTCCACCCATCAGAAAAACATTGCTCCTTACCTGATCCCATGCTTAAGATAATTTGTTAACTCATTCAATTTAAAGGGAAAACATAACTGTCACATTCTATCACAAGGGGTTCGGAGTTCAGAGTTCTTCTGATAAAAAATACTTATTTTTTTTTTAACTTAGCGTTTAATTATTTTAAATCAGTTAAAAATATGAAATTTTATTTTAAATTTTTTTTCGAAGTTATTAGAAAAAAAATTATTAATTAAATTTTAGAATGCATGGAGCCTTCTTTTGATAGCCCATGATAGCTAAAAATTTTTATTATGAATTTTTATTAATCTTGTTTTACAATTGTCCAAAAAAGAAAAAAATGTGACACCTCATTTATCAAGTCAAATTTTATTGGATGCATTTTATACGAATTTCTGTATTATTACATTTGAAATCATAACAAATTTCTAAAAAAGACTGAAAAAATTTTAATGTATTATAAAGATACAAGAAATTGTAACCTTTTTTTACAGTGATATATTTTCCATATTAAAATAAAAATATTTTTTACGAACGTAAAATTTTCTTGCCAAGAATTTTTTAATTGATTTGAAAAAACTAGTGACATAAACAATAGCAGCAAAAAAAAAAAAAAAAAAAAAAAAAAAAAAAAAGAAAAATCTAGACGATCAGAAGAGTGAAGTAAGTTAAAAAATCGAAAATGTTTCCAAGATAGAATTTAAAAATCTATTTTTTTAATTAAAAAATGTATAACTGATAATATTCAATCTTTTGTTTTTTGCTCTTTAAACAAGGAACGACTTTTCCTGACTAATAACTTGTGATAAAATACTAGTAAGTTTTTATGACTGTATATTCCTGTTAGAATATGACATTCTCCAATCGTCTTTAGAAAAATCTTCCTTAGACTATTTTCATATGAAAAATACGCGAAACAACTGCACTCATTAGATTTCAGTAAATAACACATTCGTTAAATTTCAGTAAATCTTAAATTATGTGTTAGCGATACCCACTTTTAATTTTATTTAGCTTAAAAATAATTTATTACCAAAATTGAAAGAAAATTCAGGGTCAAAAAGGTTAATGGAGTTGCCATTGTATTCTAATTAATGATATGCTTTAAAAGAAACTGGAATATTTTAGCTATAGAAAGGTATTGTAATTTGCTTCCATCTTACTAAGTCTTAAATGGATGCACATCCGAAATAAACTATACGAAGTGAACTAGAAACTAGTGAAATTAGACATTTTTGCACTATCAGACTCAGAGTGGATTCTCTACACTGAGAATATTCAAGTAACCATTTGATGAATTCTATCTATTATACTATATATTTTATAGTATGTATTATACTATATGAAATGATATACTACATAGATATATGATATATATATATACTATACTATATATACTGTATGAAACTGGAGTTTTTGGACTATGGTAAATTAAACTAATAAAAAACACAACTCTTTTCCATTTTTACGTATAGCATGCTTAACATTCCGTTTTAATGTTATCCGTAGTCCAACAGAAATTCATAAGCTACGTAATCATAATCTTTTCGATGGCTTAATCGTAATATATTTATAATTAATGAATCATACAATAAATGATGATTAGCAATTTTTATCACAGTAGAATGCCGTTTATCCAGAAATACTCTTTTTGTTCTCGGCAGCTATTTGATAATGCTCGACTGAATTACACGTAAGTGATATTCTAACTCTCTGCGACTTAACGATTTTGATTTACTTTTTTTTTTTCTATCAAAATATCTTAGAAAGAGCTTTTTAAAATCTCATTTAAAAAAAAAAATATATATATATCATCAGAAAAATATTTTCATCTTGTAAAAGATGTTAACCCAAAAAAAACTTTTTCAACTTAAGAAGGACGGTACCTTTCCCGGCGGACCAATTACAATCACTGCGGTCCTTTCGGATTCTCTACGGAGCCCTCTCTCTTACTCTGTGCGGACCTCCCATGGGATTGGAAGGACAGAGTAAAAAAAAAAAAAGAAGAATCTGACTCTTTGTAATCGGATAGCTCTTTTCTGAATGCTGTGGAGAACTCAATGCCTAAGCTTCTTCTCTGACAAAATTGAGGCAAGCGAAGAAAGAGAGATTAAGTCTTGGGGCGTAAACAGATGAAAGAGCAGATGTTTTGCTCTTTGTTGAAAGCTATCGAAAGAAAGAGATTATTTTATCCCATAAGATGTACATAAATATGTATGTGTTAATAGTCGAAGATTAAGTTTGAGTCGCAGGTTCTTTTGGTGATATAAAGTGAATATACAGAAAAAGTCCTTCTGGTAAAAACTATCTCATATTAGTCGTATCTTAAAAAAAAAAAAAAAAAAAAAAAAAAAAAAAAAAAAAAGGCGTTTAAGACACTATTTTATCTTTAACAGTTAAAGAAAGGTAATTTGTAACAAACTGTTTATATGCATTTTCTTACATCATTTATACGATGTGTTGCAGATACAGTCGAACCTCGCTAATATGAATCTCAAAGGGAATAGAAATTTTGTTCATGTTAACAGTAATTCATGTTATCAATATCCAATCTTTATATTCGCCTTTATAGGGAACTGTGAAAATATTTCATGTTAAAAGTAATTCACGTTAAGCGTGTTCATGTTAACGAGGTTTGACTGTATTTGAATGTAATTATTTTTTTACTTTAAAGAATTGAAAGCGGGAAAACATATAACTACATAATTTGATGAAAGATGTTCACAAATGACTTGATATAAACATTCATATTCATGCAAACGTGCCACATTAATAAGAAGTAAGAAGAGATTTATATCCATGAATCTCCATTCTTTCTCTCTTTTTTCTCTTCTAATCTCGTTCCCTTTCTTCTTTTAGTTTCGTTCTGTATCCTTCTATCACACTTTCACATACCTATTTTTGATCCGGCACTAAAAATTTAGGCTTCGTTGTAATACTTAAAATATTTTATTTTTTATATCGATATAATACAAAAGATTAATGTAATATTAAAAATATAGTTAAATTTAAGTATCACAGTTTTTTAATATCTTTTAAAAATCACTGTTGGAAAATCTGAAAGCTATAATGTTTAATGAAATTTTTTTATAATTCATTTGAAAATAATTTTAATACTCTAAAACACACTTCCAAAATTTTCTTAGGAATATCAATATAATATTCATATTTATAAATTATAACAGGCACATCAATTTTTGGTGCGATGGACAATATAATTGCATGAATCCGAATTAATTGGAACCGGTGCCTGTTTGAATAAAAAAAAAAAAAAAATTAGTAAATTTTCTAAAATTCAAAATTTTTATTGGAATTCAATATTTTTCTGCAAAAATTCTATGGGAAATTTAAAGCTTTAGCAAAATGATTTGTTAAAAAAGATACAATATGACCCTTAACTGGTGAGGACACTTAAATTTAAACGAGAAATCGAGATCGCAACTTTTCCTTATATGCGAATTCCTTTGTATGAAAATCTGCAAAAAAAATTAGAAAATTCGAAATACATACAAATATATTTCTTGAAATATTCTTTTACTGGCATTTTCGCTGATAGTCTTTCCTTTTTCTATCGAATCAACAAAAGTCTGTATTGTGTATCGATAAATAATGCATAAAATTTGTAAAAAGTGATTTACAAAATGAATCTAAGTTGTCAGAAAAATATGAAACATTCTACCTAAGTAATTTTTAGAACGGTTAAGATTCAATTATATTAGATTATTAAATGCAAAATAAATACAGACACATTTTACAAAACATTTTTTTTTACTGGCGTCTTTGCTGGCAGTCTTTTCCTGTATAATCAATAGAAGACTGTATTGTGTACTCAGAAAGAAGCAACCAATTTATTAACCTTTTTTTTATATTTAATGGAATCAATTGAAAGAAAATGACCTACAAATAAATCTAATAATCGAAAAAACATGAAATATTTCAACGTTGTAATTTTTCAGAACGTTTAAGATTTAATTGTAATTTAAATACTGAGGTCCTTCCTGGCAGATATATATATATATATATATATATATATATATATATATATATATATATATATTTCTGTAAAATTGACACTTTTTTTTTCTTCTGTTTACAGAGCATTTGCACTTATTTTACCAAAATATTTTGCAAACATCCTCTGTATTTTTTTCCTTTTTTTTTTAATTCTTCGTATTTTTTATTGTCTATTTCTGAAAAAAAGTTTTTTTTTGAAAGATGCTTTTTTTATATATTTAAATAAGTAAAAAAGTAGACATTAAAATAAATAAGTCGAAATTCAAAGGAAAAAAATTTTCGTCTGTTTTAGGTATTTATATATACACATACATAAAAAAGGAACAAAGTATTACATTGAATACAGGTTTTCCCCAACTGGCATAGATTACGTAAGACTTCTCTTTTTTTCAAGTCCTATTTAAAAGTTTTGAAAGAGGATTAATGTTTGAAATCACACGAGACTAACTTTCTTTGAAAAATCTTCATTTCTCTTAAGCTAATTTGGGCAATGCATATACCCTAAAAACAATCCATGTGCATTTTTCTAATCCTAAAAAAATAATTTTTTTCCCGATTTTGCTTCTGAAAAAAAATAAAAAATCTGCACACAAAATAATATTATTAATAGAAATAAGATGTCTAAAACAAGGGAAAAAGTAAAAAGAAAAAAAATAGAGAGAGAAAACGAAAAAAATCATACATCAGGCATAGATTATGAAACACCTTTCAAAAATAGCGAAATATTATTAAAAATTTTTATACTATCATGCGAAAAGATGAAATATCAAAATAAGCAATTTTTAAATACAATGCACCTCAAATATTTTTTTTCTATAGACCATAATGTAATGGAATTCGTTTGTGTATCCCTATAGACGAATATAAAAACCACATTCTTCAGTTTCAATAACAAACTGTAATAATCTTCCTTAAGCCTTCTATCCCTGCTATCGAAGACATTCCTAAACTAATGCTATTTCTTTGGAGAGGCTATTTTCTAATAACTTGTTTGCATTTCGACACTTTAAATTTTTTTATTATTATTTAATAGGGGAGATCCCTCTCCACATCACTACTTTTTTATTTTTCTCGATTTCGATTGGAGATATTTTTTATAAAGTTAATTTCACTTTCAAAACCGGTTCCGAAAATGAAAGTGTCATAAAAAAAATACCTTCAACCAAAATCAAAGAGTAAAAAAGAAGCGATGTGGAGAGAGACCTCACATATCCAATGCAAAAAAGAAAAAAGTTCCAAGTTATACAGGAGTTTTTTTTTATTTAAATTATTGATACAATGAATTGTTTCTCTAATGCTTGTAAAAGTACACTGTCATTTACATAGATTTATTAGTTGTACAGTATTATTATAAATAAGCATGAACATATAGTGATTTTTTGTCAGCTTCAAAGCATATTCCATTATTCATTCTATTTGAAAAGTATTCATATAAAGATCTAATGAGAAATGAAAACGGGTGGTATTCAATACACCATATACGCTTTCCAGCCAACTAAATATAACTTTTGTATTTTAGAATAAATATGAGCAAAGTGTGCAGTAGCCATCATGCACTATATGACGGTGTTTATTTAATGGCATATTTTTAAAGTATTTGTAAGCCGTTGATCTGTAAATTGCGTTTGAGGAAATATAATCCCTAAATCCGTTTCCTAGAAATAAAACACGGAGTCATCAGGCAGATTGAAGAAGCGTATAATTCCACGGGACTGTATTTTTATTAGAATCCAATCAGACATTGATGAAGTGATCCCGTTTAACAGGAACTCCAAAAATTACTGCTTCACCTTATCAGAGCCAGATGCAAAAAAAAAAAATCTGAGAAATATATTCCGTCAAGCCAGAAAACAAAACCATTAATAATAATAATAATAATAATAATAATAATAATAATAATAATAATAAAGAAATTCCGTTAGCTTTGTTACACAAAAAATTCAAATTTAACAGCGTCAATCTGGTGATAGATCACGAACAAAAAATGTTCCATAATAATTAAATGAAAAAGAAACAAATCTTATTTATTCATTTAACTTGTACTTGATTATGATTTTATCTGCCTTACATCAAGATATTATTGCTTTGTTTATATAATCAGAAATATAACTTCTGTTATAAATTCTACAAAGTATAACGAAAGAAAGTACTTTAGGTAACATTAATTTTTATATTAGGAGGAAATAAATAACATTATGATTGTATCTACTTTATTAATAACGGCTTATTATATCAAGCTATACTTACATTTATTTAAAAAGAAAGCGTTTTTTTTTTTTTTTTTTTTTTTTTTTTTTTTTTTTTTTTTGTTAAATGAAAATCAAGTTATATTAGACAAGAAAGAAATTAATTTTAGGATTTAAGAGAGTACAAAAATTAACAGAAAATAATTTAGTAATGATTTTAAGTATTTTAAATGGTCAATATACGATGCTACATCATACCCTATTTGTACTGAGATTTGAAATAAAAATATTAACAATGACGCTTTTTTTGCGTTTTTCATCATTATTTTCACCTTAAATTGGTCAAATTAGATAAATGATTCCTCTTCTCCTTCTCCGTTTGTAAGATTTTTTTTTCAGCAGCTGTAAAAAAGGCCACTCGACAGTTAGAAATAAAAAAATTAACTGTTTCACAATGTTTCTAAAAAATTACAGTGTAACAATGAAAATATTTCGTCAGCAACTTTTAATGTAATCAGTAAGAAAAGCAAAAGAAAAACTTAGATGAACAAACAAGTAGGGACTGATTTAAACACTGTTTTAAGAAAAGTATTTGTAAGGTTTCCCATCCAGCTCAGTGTTTCCTATCAGAATAACCAACTGGCTTCTTCAAATGACATAATCGAAAACACAAACAAAATGACTCTGATCTGAAATGTCATGTTATTTTGCATCTTTAAGTTACAATCTAATTTTAAACGTTAAATTAGAACAGCATTAGTTCCCTATGCACAAAATGCTACTAAATGAATACGTATTGACTGATACGTACGTGAATTTGATACCACAATTATTTTAATTTTAAGACTGTTGCGATTTTTTGGGGGGAGTTTCTAGAAGTTATCATTTTAGTATTTTATTGAAATAAAAATTGTAGAAAAATCAGGTCAGTAATCCCACAAACTGTTATCAAATGTGTTAGTATATTTTTTAAATATTCCGTATTTTTACTATTGTAGGCTTTCTGTATTCATTTTTATTTTTATTTAATTTGTTATTTAGTAAGTGCTTTTCTTTCTAATGCCGTTATTCTAAAAATATTTAATCTGCAATCTTAAATGATAGAAATAAATTAAACCTACTTATATGAAAAAATGTATATTGTTATACTATAAAATCATTTAAATCATTTAAAATTAATCTTTTAAAAATCATTTAAAATAATTAATTATTACTTCAAAATTTTTATCCTATTTTCCTTTTCTGTTTTTGCAGTATTGCAGTAGGAAAAAGCGAATTAAGTGTTTGCTAGCCTAAAATATATGTTCAGATTCCCGTATTTAGTGCTTATCTGTGCCAGAATTACTCATTTTTTTTTTCTGTTGAATCAATCGTGTCCTGAACTTTCTGAACTCTGTAACTCGCATTTGAATCTTACTACAATTATCTAAATTTTAAAACTAAATGTCGTACTTGAATTTTAGTATGATTCATTATTAAATATTAATTTAATTCTAAAATATGAAACTCTAAATTAAAAATACTGTTTTTAGAAATAATAAATGGAATCGAAAGGAATTTCAATTTCAATAATTGAATATGCAATCAGAAACCATAATTGTTTTGGAAGCAATAAAACTAAATTTATCTAAGAAAAACACAATATCATTGACTTGCAATTCAATCATTAAATAATTTTTATCAGCAACAGTATATAAACTTGCAGCTTGTATGGCGTAGGTCGCATTTTAATATAAAAGTAAGGAATTTTTTAGGAAATATTAACAAATTTGATCTTTTGAATAAATATTCGATTTTTGAGAGTAAGTGATAAATTATTATTTTTCAATGTCGATTTCACGTCTAAAATCAAAGGATTTTGAAAACTGGAAAAATTATACACGATATTTTTTTTTTTTTTTTTTTTTTTTTTTTTTTTTTTAGAAATTAATATCTAAAATATTTTCCAAATAAGGTTAAAAATAAATTTGTGAAAATATCAGAAAGAGTTACGTTTTTGAGATAACAAAACAAGAATAATTTTAAAAAAATGAGACAACTTTTGACCCCTTTGAGACGAGCGACACATATATGTGCCGCAAAAAGGCTTAAAAAGCCTTTTTTTTTATTCCCACCAGTAGAATTTTTATTTTGGAATTTGCTTATTCAATCGGAGCATTTTCCCGATTAAATCAGGCACAAATTTCTGTTTTTAAAAACCGGTGACAAAACACTAAAAATTTCGTAAAAAGGATCCCGTCGCGACAGGGTTAAGGCAATACCAAAATTGGACAGCCTACGACAACTATTTTGTTTTTCTGGAAATTTCTATAACACTAAATAAACATAAAGGAGATTCTTTTTGGCTATTCTTAAGAAGGTGCATTTACAGATGTTTCAGAAAGATTTGCGTTGTTTAGGTTAAAAAATAAATAAATAAATAATTTTAAAAATGAGATCACTTTTCAGACGCATACTAAATTTGGGTGATCTATTACAAACATTTTATTTTTATTTTAAAATTTGTAAAACACAAAATGATCATAAATGAGATTGATTTTGGATTTTCTTAACAATGTGAATTGAATTTACGAATGTATCAGAAAGATTTATGATGTTGAGATGAAAAAATAATATTAGTTTAAAAAATGAAATTACTTTTAAAATAATACTAAATTAGGTCGTCCGTAATAAGGAATTTTGACAATTTGAGAATTTGTATAGTGTAAAATGAACACAAAATAGAGTTTTTGGGGAGTTTTTCTTTGCAATGTTATTGAATCTAATATCGCTGGCTGTTCACGAGAAAAACACAACTATTACAGAATATGAAACCTTAGTACAAAGTATGAATTAGCTGTATATATGAAAAAATATTAACCGATTTTCAAATGAAAATGATACCAAATGTTAAAAAATAATTATTTAAAAATAACTGCTATTTCGAAAATCTGTAAATTTTCTGAAATGTAAAAAAATGTTATCGTACTCTGATTGTGTATTGCAGTCAAAAATCAATATTAGGTATTACTGTTATTTCTAAATATGTAATCACGTCAAATTGCTGTCATTTAAAGTTAGAATACAAAAACGAAGCTCGAATATAAATGAATATCATTTTTAAATTTTGTATCAAATGAAAAAAAAAATATGTTGGCATAAAAAATAATGTAAATTTTATTTTTTTTTAAATATAAATGTTGATGTAACAGTTTTTATTTTACATTACATGTTAATGTAAAACTAAAGGTAGGGAATATATATTTCTGATATGAGATCAAGAAGAAAGAATTGTTTTTATTTTGTATGTTTACCATCATATGTTATTAATTCAATGATATTCCATGATAAGTAATAGATTGTCATGGTGATAAAGTCATTTTTTAAAATTGAGTCATATTGTTTCCGTATTACTTAATTTAATAGATATAACCGTAATAAATTTTGTATTCATGCATTTTTACCTAAGAGTGGGACAGCAATTTCAGAAGGCCTGAATATTTATAAAGTTAGTTATTGTACGAACGCATCTCATTTGCACTTTTGCCATACAATAAATGACTTGTTTTTAACCAATTTCGTTTTTCTTATAATTAATGAGTATCAAATTAATTGCCGCAGAAATTTTTCTCTTTCCTGATTTCAAATCAAGGTATTTAACGCTGCCAAACAATACAAATCCTTTCCATTTTGAAAAGCTGACAAGTAGCACAAAACCATCAGCCGTTTTGCAAACGTTGGGTAAGAATCACAACTTGACAAAAACACTTGAGAATTTCGTACTTTTTAAGTTGTTTCGATTGGCATTGAAAGGCTTCGTTAAAGTTCTTCAAAGTTTGAAAGAAAAAAAATGCAATTAATAACGAACAGAAGGAATTATTCTCAAGATATATTTCTTTCGTTGCTAAACTTCCCGCCATTCATGCCCAGAAACTATTGTGGAAGTTTTACAAGCGGCTGGGATGCCTTCTTTTCCTCGAGCCGTTTTCTTTGAGAGAAAAGTGCCTCGGTTTTATTTATCGCAGAAAAATTCAGAATAGTTTGGGAAACTTCGAGGGTCTAGAATTTTCTGAGAAATGGCTTACATTTTTGTTGAAAAACATCTCTTTAAAGAAAAATATTAGTAATAAAATAAATATCTTATTTACGTGTCATCAGCAAGAACGAGAATTCATGCATTCTTCTCTGATTATGGCTGTATTATCCGATTTCTTCGAGAGAAAAATGGTTTGGTTTTATTTGTCGCAGAAAAATTCAGAATGGCATGGAAAACATCGAGGGTCTAGAATTTTCAATGATCTGCCTTATGTTTTTGTTGAAAAACAACTCTTTAAAGAAAAATATTAGCAACAAAATAAATATCTTATTAATGTGTTATCAGCATAAATGGGAATTCATGCATTGTTCTCTTATTACGGCTGTGTTATCCAATTTCTCTGAGAGAAAAGTGTTCGGTTTTATTTATCGTTGAAAATTTCAGAATAGTTTGGAAAATTTCGAGGTTTCTAGAATATACAAAGAACTGGATTATATTTTTGCTGAAAAACACCTCTTTAAAGAAAGGCGTCAGTAATACTATAAATATCTTATTATCATCAACAAAAACGATAATTCATGCATTGTTGTCTTATTTAAGTCTGTATTATCCGATTTCTTTAAGAGAAAATATTATGTTTTATTTATTTTAAAAAAGATTCAGAATGGTTTGAAAAACTTCGAGGTTCTAGAATTTTCAAAGAACTGGTTTACATTTTTATTGAAAAGCACCTCTTTAAAGAAAGATATTGATAATAAAATTAATATCTTTTTTACGTGTCATCAACAAGAACAGGAATTCATGTATTGTTCTCTGATTACGGCTGAGTTATCCGATTTCTTTGAGAGAAAAATGTTCGGTTTTATTTATCGCAGAAAAATTCAGAATGGTTTAGAAAACTTCGGGGTCTAGAATTTTCAATGAACTCGCTTACATTTTCGTTGAAAAACATCTCTATAAAGAAATATTTGTGATAAAAGAAACACCTTACTTACGTGTCATCAACAAGAACGGGAATTCATGCATTCTACTCGATTACGGTTGTGTTATCCGATTTCTTTGTTCAGTTTAATTTATCTTAGAAATATTCAGAATAGTTTGCTAAACAAAATCGACGACATAGAATTTCAAAAGAATTAACTAATATTGTTGTTGAATAACAAAACTTCTAAAAAAGTTTTTAATAATAAAATCAGTATCTTATTTACATTTCAACAACAAGACGATAATTCACGCATTTATCTCTGATTATGACTGTTATCCAATTTCTTTGAGAGAAAAATGCTTGGTTTTATTTATCGTTGAACAGTTCAGAATAATTTGAAAAACTTCGGGGATCTAGAATTTTCAAAAAACTAACAAACATATTGTTGTTGAAAATTAACGCTTTAAAGAAAATATTGGTGAAATAATAAAATTGTACTTACGTGTCATCAGCTGGAATGAGAATTCATTCATTGTTCTCTGATTATAGCTGTGTTATAATCAGAGATCTGTGTTATTTCTTCGAGAAAAAATGTTAGGCTTTATTTATCGCAAAAAAAAAAAAAAAAAAAAAAAAAAACAGAATGGTTTATAAAACTTCGAGGTTCTAGAATTTTCAAAGAACTGGCTTATATTTTTGTTGAAAAAAATCTCTTTAAAGAAAGATATTAGTAATAAAATAAATATATTATTTACGTGTCATCAGCAAGAATGGGAATCCATGTATTTTTCTCTTATTATGGCTGTGTGTTATCCAATTTCTTTGAGAGAAATATGTTTGGTTTTGATTATCCTAGAAAATGTTAGAAAAGCTTGGAAAACACCGAGGGTCTAGAATTGTCAAAGAATTAACTAATATTGTTGCTGAAAAATAATCCTTTAAAGAAATGTAATGGTAATAAAATAAATATTTTATTACCATTAAATATTTTATTGCTGTTGAAAAACAACCCTTTAAAGAAAATTAATTGTAATAAAATAAATATCTTTTTTACGTGTCATCAACAAGAACGAGAATTCATGTATTGTTCTTCATGTATTCATGACTATAGTTGTGTTATGCTATTTCTTTAGGAGAAAAGTTCCCAGTTTTATTTAGCGTAAAAAAATTCAGAATAGTTTGGAAAACTTCGAGGGTCTAGAATTTTCAAAGAACTGGCTTACATTTTTGTTGAAAAAAAATCTCTTTAAAGAAAGATATTAGTAATAAAATAAATATATTATTTACGTGTCATCAGCAAGTATGGGAATTTATGTATTTTTCTTTTATTATGGCTGTGTGTTATCCAATTTCTTTGAGAGAAATATGTTTGGTTTTGATTATTCTAGAAAATGTTAGAAAAGCTTAGAAAACACCGAGGATCTAGAATTGTCAAAGAATTAACTAATATTGTTGCTGAAAAATAATCCTTTAAAGAAATGTAATGGTAATAAAATAAATATTTTATTACCATTAAATATTTTATTGCTGTTGAAAAACAACCCTTTAAAGAAAATTAATTGTAATAAAATAAATATCTTTTTTACGTGTCATCAACAAGAACGAGAATTCATGTATTGTTCTTCATGTATTCATGATTATAGTTGTGTTATGCTATTTCTTTAGGAGATAAGTTCCCAGTTTTATTTAGCGTAAAAAAATTCAGAATAGTTTGGAAAACTTCGAGGGTCTAGAATTTTCAAAGAACTGGCTAACATTTTTGTCAAAGAGTTACTCTTTAACAAAAGATATTAATAATAAAATAAATAATCTATTCACATGTCATCAGAAAGAACGAGAATTCATGCATTATTCTCTGATTATAAATGCGTGGTCTGGCAATTTAATTAAACCTTTTTTTGATCTAAGACAACGATTGTATGTTAATAGACAAAGTTGATATGTTTCCTAATTGTTCTAAAATTAACAAGGCAGTTCTTGCCATCAGTATCATTGGCCATTAGGTATCATTGTGGTTGTCAATCGATTTTATTTCGTATATTTGAAAATAAAAATTTTAAAAAGTTAGAAATGAATACTGGATATAATTTGGACCTCGTTTTACCTTGATCATCTTTTTCTTTTAAATATTATTCTTACTATCATTTTTCAACTTGTACTATAAATTAAGCACTCCAGAAAAATTCGTATTTCTGAATAAAAATCATTGTAAAATATATTTATTTTTGTTCATTTAGAACACACGTCTTTATTTGTTCCAGATGATTGGAATACGATAAGCCTAATTAAGGCCGTTTTAAAGCTAAAAAATAATCATTTATATACTAAATGGTATTTCAATATCATAGCTGCCACTCTGACGTCTTTTTAAATCCAAATGAATAGACCAGAATTATATAGATATACAGAGTTGTATTTATATACAACATTACGCTAAATTTTTAGATAATTTTATTAAATAAATTTTATCGTGTAATGCAGTCCTATCATTGGAAAAGAATAGCAAGGTTGGCATCTATGCAGTATGTTTACAAATATTAATAATATTACAGCAACCATTTGGAAAATGGTTTTTTCAAAGACTAACATTTAAGAGTTATAAATAAATTTTATTTTAAATACATACATATACATTTTTCACTTTTGTAAACAAGACGTGTTTATTTCACAGTTAAAGGTAAGTAAAGGCGAAACACCTCGAAAAGATTATCATTTAGACAATCATTTTCTTCCTAAAGAATTTATTATTATGATGATTCCTAAAGAAGTTATTATTTTTTATTTAAAATGAGGACACCACAAGAATTCAGATATGTCTCAGATACACCTATTCTCGACCGGCAACAACAATAATTTGCCAAATAATAATAATAATAATAATAATAATAATAATAATAATAATAATAATAAACCACAGAAAATATATTTGTTTTATTTGTTTGATAAATCAATACTCAATAACTGAAATGCTAACTGAGAATTCGTAAAAAGAACCTTTATCTAAATTTCACTTTCCACATGCATATTGTAATCGACAAGATTTTGCTATTCCCTTGGTCTTACTTCGATCACTTTTTACTTGGCTAGATATTTCCGATGCATATCATTTTCATCATAAATTTTCATTTCCCATCTCTAGCAGAGTCGAAAAAATTCATCAGAATTCATCTCTCTGAACAAAAGTCTTTACAAGGATATATCTCTTTCGTTCATTTCTAACCCAAACATAGAGTCTTTCGTTCAGCGCCTGAAGGATGGTGATACGTAAACAGCATTTGTCAGCCGTGCTGGAAAGACTGCCGCTGAGTGATGAATCGAGATTAAGATCAGGACGTTGGAATTAATGTTACCACGTGTTTCGTTTCTCCTCATTTATTAAGCTTCATTTCAAACGGACGGATTTGCTGCAAATGCCAGATAACTTAAGAAAAGAGGATAGGAATAAAATAAATATACAAGGGATAAGGGTTTTTCTTCTTTTTTTATTAACATTTATTTATAAATTATAAATCCTACTATGCGTTTGTCTGATGTTATAAACTCACAATATTTTAATTATATATTTTTTCAGAATAAATAGTGAAAAAATACTGACGAATGTTCTAATTATTATTATTATTATTTATTTATTTATTTATTTATTTTTTTTTTTTTTGGGGGGGGGGGGGTCTAAGATTGTATAACTTTTTAACGCATCTATGAAGTGATTTTATGAAGTATGAATATTATCGGAGATATTTTTTTATAAGAATGCAAAACAACTGAATGACACATTGTCAAAAATCTGCAGCAAACTGTTCAGCAATTCGACCCTTTTTAAAGATTACATTTACTTGGTCATATTTTTAAGTGCAGCTGACCATATTATGGTTAGAATAAAGTTAAACTACTATTATGTGACAGTTTTCAATAAAAACGACCTGTTAGACACTTTGCTGCAAACTGTTAACAGTGCAGTGTCTGGGAATCAAACAACATTTTAAACTTTGCCTCGGCAAATTGATGCATGCTTAACTATAGACATCTGTTCCTCAAGAACTATCCTTTTTCAACTGTTGTATGTCGGTAACAAACATAAAGTGCCAGTTTTAACGTCCTTTTATAAAGATCATTTGATCTTACTAAATAAATAAATAAATAAATAAACATAAAAATAAAAATAGATAAAAATAAATAGAAATAAAAATCTCTGCTTTATTTATCGGCATTTGAATAAGAGTAGTTACGAAATCAGTATATTTGTATAAGAATAGTTACGTTTTTTCAAAATGTGAATGTGCTAGAAAGGTAGCGAGCTTAGATTCGAAAACATACTTTAGAAAAAAATGTTACTTAGAAAACTAATACTTTCAGCGCAACCAAGAAGTAAAATCACATAAAATTATGTTAAAATTAGTTCAGTATGATTACTTTCTATCAATATAAAGAAATCAAGCGTTTTTTCCGTGATGCCTTCTGTGAAGTTATGATATTGCCTTTGTAAGATTTCAAGGGAATTTCCTCATATGAACATGGAGAATTCCAATCGCTTTAGTTACAGTTCTCTGTGTAAAGATCTACCAATAACAGAATAAACTCAAAATTGGCCTATGACTTGCAATAATATGAATAAAAAACACCTTTACTTCTTTTTATCATGTTCTCAGAATCTTGTCTTCTAATATTTTAGTGTCGTACTTTATGAATTAAGAAAATTCCAACCTGAATATTTTCTCTTTAACCCTTTCATGAAAAAGGTAATTCTGTTTCTAAAATGCTGAAGTGATTACTGCAATCAGAATTTACGAAAAATTCTCTTTCAAACTAAGTAAATGCTTTATTTTGCGTGCATTGTTATAGATAATTTTTTGTCGAAATTTCTGATATAAATATGGTAGTTGGGAATAAAAGATAAAAAGGAATTATACATCCCACGGCCCATGAAAGGATAATATTTAAACAAAGAGAGATCCTTATAATATGATCCGCGGGTTCAAAGAATTTCTTCCTGAATTCCGTTTCTGAAAGAATCCCTGACGCCCTCAGTTTCAATGTGATTTTAAACTCATATTAATCTACGAGCTGACAACACAAAACCCTAAGGTATCAACCATACACACACACACACACAATATATATATATATATATATATATATATATATATATATATATATATATATATATATATATATTTATCCTATAAAAGAATAGAAATAGGGGCTTCTAATGATTTATGTCTGTCGGAAGTGAAGTGCCGCATAAACCAAAAATGAATACCATCAGTGCTTGACTCGTAGGTTTATCATGTGTTTTTCTGCTCTCAGTGTTACATAACGATAAATCTACAAGTCAACCACTGGTGGTTGTAATTTTTGGCTTAAACACCCACTTCATTTTCAGCAAACATAGATCATTAGATTTCCCTATTTCTACTCTTCCATATATTTTTTCCCCTTGATATCTTAAGATTTTGTGCTGTCGCTCTTGGCTCGCTTTGAATCAGATAAATATCGCGAGTGAAATGAAATTAAACACGAAGCTGGTTGTTAAAAAGTATAATTACTTTACATTTGTTACTGTTAATTTATGTATTCTTTATCCAGTATTCGAAACCTTATCAGTAATTGCAGTTTTAAATCCTGTGGTCTACTGAGACAAAAGAAACATAAAAGGGGTGATCCGATTAAAAGACAGTTAGAAAACGCTGTATTTGACTTAGTTATATGATAATGATGTCAAATTTAGAGATGTTTCATTAAAATCAACTTAATAAATCAATAGTTTTGATTTTTTTTTTTTGGGGGGGGGGGGGCAAAAAATTAGATTTTTATTGAGATTAATAAACAAATAACTCAATTTCGGGCATTTGGTTATTTCTTACAAAATAAGAAAATTATTGTAGCTTTTTATTTACATGAGAGAATTTTTTGTATATAATTTTTTTCGATATACGTTCTTTAAAAGCATAAAAATTATCCTTATGTAGATCGCTGAGGAAATATCCATTAAAAATAAATATTTATTTTCGTAAAATAGATATTACTTTCTAAACATAATAAAAAGAAATATTCTTCATGAAATATAATAACTTCTGTTATTACAAATAAATTTCATATCAAAGTTAAATATTTCTTTACAAATGCGTTGAAGCATAAAAGACACTATCATTCACACTATCATTCATCTGCAAACCAGAAAATATGCTACAGAAGATAAATCCCCCTCCCCCCCAAAGCAATGTTATGTCCTCCCGGAAGATTTGAGATTTTGTTTTTTCAATACCCAAAAAGTGTGTCTCCCCGCCACCCGAAAGTGTATAATGTGCCTCAACCCTCCCCTCTCCCCAATTCCTACCGAAGAAAAGCGTTTGACTTGAACACGGCTCAAAACTATATTGATTTTTAGTGTTTCTAATAATAAAGAACTTTTTTTGGAATAATGGATAACTCAGAAAGAAATTGTTTGTTTTCTTTAGTGATTGTACTACATTTCTGTACATTTAGAAACATTTGATTTTTTATCACATTCTTACAAAGTTGGAAAGTGTTTATGAATTCGGTTTCCCTGTTCGTCTGTCTGTCCACGCTAAATTCATTTTAATATACTCGCATGTTCACTCAATTCAAATGTTAATAGTGCTTAACATGGTTTGTTCTGTATGGCATATAAAGTGTCTAAAAAAAGTTCATTTACAGAGGTATTTAAAAGAATTCTACTACATTGTGATATGTGGGCAAAAGTCGTTCTGAAATTCTTTTAATGACTTTGCGTTTCTTAAGATTTATTGAAACTGACATAAATGACTTAGTTTCCTTACATGATGATTATGATAGAATAGGGAAATCATGGCATTTGTCGTTCATTTACAGAGATACACAAAGCAATCGGTTATAGTACTGTCTTTAAGCAATAAATGCTAGAAATGCGTTTTCAGTTTCGGTATTCCTAAAATTTAAATAAGTAATTTTTATTTACATATTTTTTTCGTATTACTCGTAAGTAATAAATTCTCTACCTTGTATACAAGACTGCACAAAAGAATTCACGAATCACTTTCTTTTTTAAGGGAAAATGACTGAAGGGGAATTTTTAAATGAGGCGTGTATTTCATAACTGAACTAAATTTTCTCATGCACGTAGTTAATACAGGATTGCTAGTTTGGCCTCCAATGTTGAATTCAGATTTTTTTTATCTCCGGTAGGGATTTCTCTGGCTCTGGGAGGAGTGATTATGGTGTTCCAGGGAAGAAATCGTACTTTTTGATCATTAAAAGCATAAAATTTCAAATCTTCTAAGAGAGAAAATTTCAATGTTCCAGGGGGAAGTTCCTCCCAGGCCACTCCCTGAATTCAACACTGTTGGCCTTCGTTTTTATTCAGAAACATCGAGTTCATACCAGAAATAAAGAATAAAGAATTAAAAGAGACATTTATCAATTGCATAAATTAAAAATTCTTCTTTCAAAATTTGCGAAGTGAATTTGAAATTCCGTATTCAAATTAGAGGCATTAATATAATTGATGAATTTTCGATAAAATTTGGGAGTTGAAATGTTCAGAGTTGACGACTCATGTAGAAGGTAGTTAAAAAAAAGAAAGCAGATAATTGGCGAATGGGGAATTTTTTAAATAATCCGAAAGTTTTGTTACATTATTGTGAAAGGCTTGGAAAATATTTCATAATCTATGCTCGACGCATGAATTTCTCTTTCTTATTTTTTTAATGTGCCCACCGAGCTTTTTTTTCTGTCTTTCTTAGTGACAGTTCAAAAGGACATGTTTTATATTTTAAATTTAAAATTTTAATCTCACAGAAAATGAACATTAATTATTTTACATTTCACGAATTTAATTTGCAATAAAAGATCTTTAGTATAACTTTATTCCATCTATTTTTTCCTTTCTTTGCTTTGTAAATTATTAATATTACTATTATGTTTACCTTTATTTTAGTTATTATTATTGCGAGTGCTGTTCTATTTTCAACATGTAATCATTTTACATTCTAACAAAATATAAAGATAAGCAAATAAATATTTTATTTGTACGCCACACGCTGGAAAATTTTAAAGCAAATAAAAAACACGAATATGTGTTCTTCAACACTTGGAAATCACTTCCTGATTTTTTGCCAATTACTCTGCAGACTGAAACGTTTACGTAAACTCCTGAAAATGATTTATGGTTTCATCATGTATTTAGTTTCCAGAACTGCTTATAAAATACGTATTTTTAAAATAAATAAATTGCCAACTCAAGGACAAATTCAACATTAACATCGAGAAATTATTAATTTACACAGCGAGTTTAATGTTTTATTCGCAAGCAATCTTCGTAACACTTTAGAAGTATTTCGTCAAGCAGTTAGAATAATTATAAATTTTTATAGCAATGATGTTATAATTTGTTTTTTGTTTGAAATAGCTTTTGCCTGAAAACGTTAAAGAACTATGTAATATTTATATATTTCATCAACCTGTCAAAATTATTTCGAATCTTTTGAAATTCCGATAACTTATTAACTGCAATTGATTTTTACTTAGGATATGCTGTAGATATTTTTATATTATTAGCTGCTTTAACTATATTAAGTCTCTAAATAAAACAAATTTAAGATTCTAGTTTCTTGCTTGTTTTTCATTGCGCTTTGGACTGCACTGCGCATTGGTTACTTGGACAATGAATTACTTCTAAGTTTCATACCCTCCTTTTATAACTACTTTAATAAAAAAATTAAAAAAATGTTCATTGTTTACATTTTACAAACCATGATAATTATAAAACTGTCGACATCGAAGTATTGCCAGCTGAAGAAAGGCACTTTTTTTTCAAGTTATGTAAAGCACTCAGCTTTAAACTTTAAGTGTCGATTATATATTCAAGTATATAAACGGTTTTTTACATGATCAAAATATTACCAATAGGTTAGACTGCATTTGCTTATTTGTGATTTTTTTCTTTTTTAATTACAGAGCAAACCAAAGGAAGTGAATTTTGAGCTGAAGAGTGAATTCATATTGTGAATTCATATAAAAATTAAAAAAACAATTCAATTTTAATTATAACATTATGTGTCATTTGAACTTTATGTTTGTTATTTTTATTACGTTTGTTATTATTAGTTAATTATATATAAACAAAATAAATTGAACTTAGTTAAAGATTTCGATTTGAAAAATGCAGTCATAAACGTTATGCTAAAAAGTTTATTAAACCCATTACATTTTTAAATCACAAGATTTTGAGAGCTTTGCCTTTTATAAAATGTTTTACTATAAACAATTTATATTACTTGAAGAGGTGTTACAAAAATGAAAAATAACTAACATTGACGTGTTTCGGTTCCATTCTAATAAGAACCATAATCATAATAAAAATAAAATTCAGAGAGTCTCACGGTCTATACAAATGACACGCGGCAATGAGATGTAAACAAAAAATACGCATTCTGTTGAAAAAATAAATTATAAATTATAAATAATCTAAAATTAATCTCCAATTTGGCTCATCCCATTCAAGCTTTCATGAGATATTTTATTCATTAATTCTAACCATAACTTAGGAATAATAAAAGAAACAATACCATTGCAAACAAAACTTTTACGCGTATAAATTACAATGGACTCTCTTATAATGGACTTGCGTCAACAATTTTATATGAAACATAATTTGCTTTCATTAAATAGAATTTTATTCCCCCCCCCCTCTTCTAAATATAATCTAGATAAAGCTGTATTAGTGCGACCAAATTTGATAGCTGATTCATGTTCACCTTTTTTAATTCTAAGCATTCTCCCTGTCATGGTTATGTAATAATTATTACATATGATTATTATTACATAGGCATGTGCTATTTTTTATCCTATCATGTCATGTTTAATATCTAAAGCACAGTCAACAGTAAAATATAGTCCTACTGATTTTGATGTAAGTACACCTTTTCTCTTTGTAATTTCTAATGCTCAAATTTTAGATTTAAATATTATCTTAAAGATAAAATTTTATGTGATACTCTATAACAATAGATGAATAAGGTTTACAGACATAACAAGTATGTTAATTAAAGGATTAAAAAAATCAATTTCTTAAATATAAACTATTCTGAAGTTATTTTCTTCTACTTTAAATGCAACTTTTAAAGTCAATCTGGTTTAAAAATGAACTTGTCATACTACTTCTAATTTTTTAGAGCTTGATTACATATAAATTTCAACAATGCTGTTAAAAATATAAAATAAAATAAAAAAAGAGAATCATAAAATATTTTCAAAAATTCAAGAAAAATTGCTTTTACCGTACAGGATGAAAAAGTAAATAAATTGGAAGATGAAAAGAAAGCTGAAGTAAACGTTCTTCGGTTTTCTCAATAAGCTTTGTTCTCTTGAGAACTACTCATACCTTATAAAATATTCAGTTAAGTTCAACAGTGCCGTTTGTTACTGTTAGCGTTACTTCTAAGCAAGCAGCTGTCGATCTGCTAACCTATCCATAAAAATTTAATTGAAAAAAAAAATCTCATATATAAACTCTGCTACAGTTAAGTGGCATTTTTTTCTTTACATGCAGCTTTAAAAGGTCTATTTTAATTTACAAAAATATTAATTTATCATACACCTGCTAATTTTATAGAGATTGATTGTATTTATATATTTAAACAATGCTGCTCTGTTATTCAACAAAATCTATATCTCAAAAAAAAAAAAAAAAAAAAAAAAAAAAAAAAAAAAAAAAAAATTTCAAAAATTTCAAAAATTTAAGTGAAATTGCTTTCACCCAACAAGGTAGAATAATGAAGATATAGAAAAGAAAATATGAAAATGAAATAGAAATAAACATTGCTTGGTTTTATAAATTCATTTTTATCACCTGAGAACTGACCATACATAACAAAATATTTTGTTTAGTTCATCAATGCTATCAGTTACATCGTAACTCCTAAGCAAGCAGTATCCATCTATTTAGCCTATCTTTAAATTTTTTACTTCAGATTAAAACAGTTGATCGTTATACAATATCAAAATAAAGTTCTTTATTCTTCACGTAAATAACATTCGAAAATATAAAGATTTGAAAATTTAATTTATACCTCCGTCATTTTAAAATGATCTGAACAGAATCTACATTATTTTTATTCATTTGTATGAAAAGGTACAATAAATTACCCTTTTTTTTTTGTTAATTCATGCAGGTTCTGAAGTATATTTTGTTGTATTTCTATTACATTTCTAATCGCAGATGCATTTTTTAAAACCTACTTTATAGAGAAGACTAATGTACATCCATTACAACGGATGAAGTATAGAAAATCTGTAATTTAAATAACTTATTGTGATTTGCCATATTCTTAAGACAAAGGAAATATATGAATACAAGGAATTAATTTTTAGCTTAAAAAAGGAATGGAAAATAGCATATTACACACATTTACAAATATGTAGTTATATTAAAATTTGAATTAAATAAAAAATTGTCGAAAATTGGCTGAAAATGTATTTTCACAGTTAATTCCGAAAATTTCGCAAAATTAGGATAAAAGAAAATGATATTTCAGCATCTCTTTGAAAGTGAAAGAATATAATGCCGCTCTTTTGTACGAAAGTTTCAATAGGAAAAAAATATCGTTAAATTTTATGTATTTAAGTAACATTGCCCAAAATTTATCTAACTGTTTAAATTATAAAAATAAAGCTGTGTATTTTTATTGGCTTCAGATTAATATTTTTCAAAGAGAAATTATCCTATCAGTAATAAATGCTACAGATTAATATTTCCGTTAAATGATATATACGAATTTGACTAAAGGAGAAGAAGACGGATTTTCTTAAACATGTAGAAGGTAAATCGATAGTATCTCACTACATTCCTTTGTAATACGCAGTGGTTTTGAGTGGTCATCAATCATATTTAGTATGGAAATAAGAAGTAAGACTTTAAACGTTCTTTTATTTCTTCAAATGCTGCTATTAAGTACTTAAGGTTCTCAATTTATTTTTTTTACTTGCTCAATAACGAGAAACTGTCTGGCATTTTCAAACTCATTTTCGAGAGTAGCTTTCGTTCCTAAGTGCGTGAAAGTTTTAGGTATTGAATACCAAGTAGAAAGAAACTGAAGAACATTTATTGTGCTGTTATAAATATTGCATGTTTAATTCTGGTTCATGATAAACTAATGGCCATGTTTTGGTTATTATAAACTTCATTTTCTAGAAGATAGTTTATTTTTATAAGAAAGACTCTGCTGGATTTTTTAAAATTCTATATATATAACTGTCTTTTTTGTGTATAACGGACAAAACTTATTTATAAAATGCGTCAGAAAGTAGAGCGTTATCCAAAGAAGAATATTATATGCATGTTGGTAGTAATCTTTTCAGATTATTAAATAAGAATATTTAAATATTTAATGTTTCAGATCTTTTTTAAAAACTTATTTTACAAAATATTTTTTAAATGCAAAAATACCTCTGATTAATGATATAGTAAACTTTATATAGGACTTTCTAATAACCATTTTTATTATTTATATGTAAAAAATGAATTTCTCGATTAACTCAAGTAACAAACTAACTATATACTTAACGATGATTTGAATGATTTACTTTAAAGTACTTTTTAAATTAGCGATGCATCGAATATTCGTAATTTATCCGGTATCTAATCTAACCGAATATCCAACTATTCGGTCTGACCAAATATCAAAATATTTGGTCTGGCGGAAAATTAAACAAATAATAATAATAATAATAATAATAAATATATTTTTAAACTCTTACATAACTTCTACTTTAAAATGTTAATTATTAAAGATAAGCCCGATAATTAAGAAAGGAACAATTTTATGATACATTATTGATCTGCTGTTTGAAAATATTACTTAGGAAAATTAATCATCAAATTGACACATGTCATAAGAATTAATAATGTATAGAAAGTAGAAATTACTGTACATTGTCTGGTAAATAATCATCTATATATTTCTTTTATACAAGCTGGGCATTTTAAAGTAAAAAATAAATAAATAAATAAATAAATATCAGAAATGATACTTGATTAAGGTGGTGAACCTATGGCACGCCTGCCGATCTTGGCACGCATGAAAACCTCTTCTGCATGCGAAAAAACGTATAGACTTTAGACTTTATTAAGTTTATAGAAAACTTCAATCCATCTTAAGGGTTTTTTTTTAAATAAAAAATATAGTTTTGTGTAATGGGTATATAATTTACTTTAAAATGATCTGTTACTTTTGAAAGAATTAAGGTATTATAAATTTCAATTAAAGAATCTTGAAGCGTTATTTTTTTGCCAAACCATTCTACATACAGCGATTTTCCAAGTAATTTTGATTCTTTATAAAATTTTAAAGGTTTTAATTTTGAAAATTGCAATTTAAGAGATAGTTTGCATATTAATATATATCTAACTGACACGTTTTCTATTTCAGATTGTGTTTGTTTTATGTGGTTTTAGGGTTTTAAGTTATTTTATGTTTTATTTTATTTATAGATTTTAATTTTGAAAAATGAACATTAATTGTTTGTGTAAATAACTATATATCTATTGAAACTGCTAAACTGCTTTTACCTCGAGAACTGAAAATTATTTGAGTCTTAAAAATTTTATCTTCCTGAAAGGTTGCTATAAGATTTTAGAAACATTACAAACATTTACAACCTGTGAAAATGATTGCCTACTTCAGACACCGCTCTTTGGTGTATTTTAATCCTTCCTTGCTACATGAAAAAAAAGAGGAACATTATTGTTGCTGAGTTTTTCCCATTCTTGATAGATTTTATTATTTATGTATTTCTTACTTTAGCTCCTTCCTAATAAATAAACAGTATATGGCCGTATATGGCTGTGGCTGTAACAGTATATGGCTATGTTTTTTCCAGTTCTCTCAAAATTTCTCTTTTATTTTATTTTATTTTATTTTTATTTATTTATTTATTTATTTTTAGATTATAAAAAACACTTTATTGATTTGTGTTAATTCACAAAGGAAAACGTGAAATTAAAGTCTTTATAATTTGAAAAAGTTTTAAAGATACACTCTTCCCAAACAATACCTCGAAGCATAGATTTTCTTTTAAATATAAAGTTTACGTGAAAAAAGGTCTTCTTTATAAAAATGAAAATATCTGTGCGAAATATGAAAATTGTTTTTAAATTTAACTTTCTAGAACTTTTAAACTCTGAAATATAAAAGTATTCACTATTCGAATATTCGGTATTTTGCCTATTAGTTATTATTTGGATTACTTGTGAGCTGAATACTCAGTATTTGGCCAAAATTACTATTCGGTACGTCTTTAAATCAAATATAACACAACTTTTAACTTAAGCTTTTTCGCTTTGAGAGTTCATTCAGTAGAAGTTGCGACGTATTTAAATTACAATGCAAATAACTTTTTATTATGATTTTTAATATATTTATCAATATATGGAGATCACCATTTCTCTTTTTCAAAAACTGTAATTAAAATTAAGGAAAATTTCTTAATATAGCGAACAATAAATTTCATATAGCGAGATAATATGCTTAAATGTAAAGGAATACGTTTTAACGAGCTTCTAAAATATTTTATTTGCAGCAAAGGAAATACTTGTTTGAGAAGATGTAGTGAAACTTATGTAAATTTACTATCGATTTTAAAGATATTTACATTTAATAAAAGCCGATTTTTATTTGTGGTGTTTTTTTAAGGAACATTCAAGTTTAATTTATATAATATGCATTGAAAATAATCGGCGATCAGCGGAAAGAAATTTAAGGAAAGTTGAATTTGCATGGAGAACACACACACACACACACAAAAAAAATCATTATGAAGAATAATAAATTTTATATAGCAAGAGAATTTGTTTAAATATAAAAGAATACGTTTTAACGAGCTTCTGATGTATTTCATTTACAGCAAAGAAAATACTGGCTTGAGAAGATGTAGTGAAATTTATGTAAATTTACTGTCTACTTTAAAGACATTTACATTTAATAAAAGAATATTTTTATTTGCGGTGATTCTTTTTTTCCTGAGTAATATTCCAAGTCAATTTATTTAATTTACTTTTAAAGTAATCGGCGATACGCGGAAAGAAATTCAAGAAGAGTTGAATTTACCGACACTGATTTGCGATTTACTTGGTTGTTCGAGAAAGACGACTGAATAGTCATCTTTTAAACGGGAGATGTTTAAGAGAGCCCTATTAAATATCTCCCCCGCGACAATATGACTCATTTCCCTAGGTTTTTTCGGTTTTTTTTTTTTTTTTTTTTCGGAAGATGGCTGAAATTCCTTCTGCAGCAAATTTCTGAACAGACTCTTTAAAAGTTGAAGAATGTCTCTTTACTGACAAATGGGTATATCGCTAAAGAGTCTGTCAATTCGGAATATATGCAGAGTAAATAGATTCTCTATTTTCCGTACAAGAAGTATAGAAGATCAATTTTGCGATTTTGAGAAACTGCTATGTCTCATACTAGGTTAATTTGAAAACTTTTTTAAAGTATGGGATTCAAATGCTGGACGAAATATCGAGAACAATAAATCTCATATAGCAAGAGAATATGTTTAAATATGAAAGAATTTTTTTTAACGAGCTTCTGAAATATATGTCTTTGACAGTAAAGAAAATATTGATTTGAGAACATGTAGCGAAACGTGTGTAAATTTACTGTCTACTTTAAAGACATTTACAAAGAAAATTCAATTATTATTTACGGTGTTTTTTTTTTTTTTTTTTTTTTTTTTTTTCTGAGGATCATTCCTGTACAACTTATATAATTTACTTTGAAAATAATCGGTGGTCAGAGGATTGATGAATTTACAAACGCTGCTTTCCGATTATCTAATCGTTTGAGAAACACTGAATAGCCGTCTTTTAAACGGGATATTGGAAAAGAGAGCTTTATTTCCCCGCGACTTTATGACTCATTTATATAGATTTTTTTTTTCAGATTTTTTTGGCAGATAGGTGAAATTCCTTCTGCAGCAAATCTCTGAACAGACTCTTGAAAAGTTGAAGAATGTCACCTTACTGACAAATGAGAAAATCGCTAAAGAGATTGTCAACTCGGAATATATGCAGTGTAAAAAAGTCGTCTATTTTTCCAGTAAGAAGTAGAGAAGATAATTTTGCGAATTCAAGAAACAGTTATGTCTCAGACGAGGTTGATTTGAAAACTTAATTAAAGTATCTGGTTCATATGCTGAACGAAATATGGACAACAAAAAATTTCATATAGCAATAGAGTAGGTTTAAATATAAAAGAATACGTTTTAACGAGCTTCTGAAATATTTCATTTACAGCAAAGAAAATACTGATTAGAGAAGATGTAACGAAACTTATGCATATTTGCCGTCTACTTTAAAGACATTTATATTAAATAAAAGTAGATTTCCATCTGCGGTGATTTTTTTTCTGAGTAACATTCGAGTTCAATTTATATAATTTACTTTAAAAATAATCGGCTATCAGCGGAAAGAAATTCAAGTTGAATTTACCGACACTGCTTTGCGATTACCTGGTTGATCGAGAAAGACTGAATAGTCGTCCTTTAAAAGGGAGGTTGGAAAAGAGAGTCTTATTAAATTCCCCCCCCGCGACCATATGACTCATTTCCCTAGATAATTTTTTTCGGAAGATAGCTAAAATTCCTTCAGCAGAAAATTTCTGAACCGACTCTTCAAAAGTTGAAGAATGTCACCTTTCTGACAAATGGGAAAATTGCTGAAGAGTCTGTCAACTTGGAATATATGCAGAGTAAATAGAATTCTCTACTTTCCGAGTAAGAAGTGAAGAAGATAAATTTTGCGATTTCGGGAAACTGTTATGCCTTAGACGAGATTAATTAGAAAAATTCATTAACGTATATGATACAAATACTGAACGAAATATGGAGAACAATAAATTTCATATAGGAAGAGAATATGGCTAAATATAAAAGAATACGTTATAACGAGCTTCTGAAGTATTTTAAATACTGAAAAAAAAAATGCTGGTTAGAGAAGATGTAATGAAACTTCTGTAAATTTACTGTCTACTTTAAGGACGCTTATCAAAAGTCAATTTCTATTTCCGGTGATTTTTTTCTTAGGAACATTCCAGTTCAAATTTTATAATTTTTTTGAAAGTAATCGGCGATCAGCGGAAAGATATTCGAGGAGAGAAATTCAAAGAGAGTTGAATTTACAGACACTGCTTTGAGATTACCTGGTTGTTTGAGAAAGACTGAATAGTCGTCTTTTAAACGGGAGATTGGAAAAGAGAGCCCTATTAAATCTCCCCTACGACTATATGACTCACTTCCCTAGAATTTTGTTTTTATTTTTTTTCGGAAGATAGCTTAAATTACTTCTGCAGTAAATTTCTGAACACTCTTCAAAAGTTGAAAAACATCACCTTACTGACAAATGGGAAAATTCTTGAAGAGCCTGTCATCTCGAAATATAGGCAAAGTAAATAGAATTCTCTACTTTCCGAGTAAGAAGTACAGAAGATCAATTTTGTGATTTCGGGAAACTGTTATGTCTTAGATGAGATTAATTAGAAAACTTTATTAAAGTATATGATACAAATACTGAACGAAATATAGAGAACAGTAAATTTCATATAGCAAGAGATATATAATATCTCTTGTGTTTGTACTGTCTTGTGACAATATATCATATGTTTAAATATAAAAGAATACGTTTTAACGAACTTCTGAAATATTTCATTTACAGCAAAGAAAATATTGATTAGAGAAGATGTAATAAAACTTATGTATATTTACTGTCTACTTTAAAGACATTTACATTAAATAAAAGTAGATTTCTATTTGCGGTGATTTTTTTTCTGAGGAACATTCCTGTTCAATTTATACAATTTATTTGGAAAATAATCGAAGATCAGCGGAAAGAAATTCAAGGAGAGTTGAATTTACCAACACTGCTTTGAAATTTACCTGGTTCTTCGAAACAGACTGAATAGTCGTCTTTTAAACGGCAGATTGGAAAAGAGAGCCCTATTAAATCTCTCCGCGACTATATGACTCATTTCCCCTGATTATATCTTCATTTTTTTCTGGAAGATGGATGATATTCCTTCTGCAGAAAATTTCTGAACAGACTCTTCAAAAGTTGAAGAATGTCGCCTTACTGACAAATGGTGAAATTGTTAAACAGTCTGTCAATTCGGAATATATGCAGAGTAAATAGGATCGTCTATTTTCCGAGCAAAAAGTATAGAAGATCAATTTTGCGATTTCGAGAAACTGTTATGTCTCAGACGAGGTTAATTTGAAAACTTTATTGAAGTATATGGTTGAAATGCGGAATGCAAGTCTTTTAAAATGTATTAAACGAAACTGTAGGATTTTGAAACCCTCTTTTATGTGATAAATTGCAAATTTAAATTGTTTATATTGGAAGATATTCTAATAAATGTCTAAATGAATCAGTTTACTGGAATAAAATTTCACATAGTTGATTTTATCAACAACACTTGGTTATTCAATAAAGGCAATCTTTCACAAAGGCCATCTTTCTTAATAACAGATTAATTTAAACAAGTCGGAAATTGCATGTCAAGCGTAGCAAATGTGGCGTGTTCGTACTATAACGAAATTTAAAATATATTCAGGTTTTGGTGTAACAATATAAAGTACTTCATATTAAAATATAATATCTAGATTCGGAAAGAAGCCTAGTTCAGTGTATTTTATTGACGCTATCTTGTAAATGCCTGATTCAAAATTCAAAAAATATATACATTATAATAAAAATAGAACTACAGTCGGTTCTTGCTAATTCGAACTCGTCGGGACCACAAGAAATTTTCGAATTATCTGAACTTCGAATTATGGAAAATATGAAAAGAAAACATGCTCATTATGGTACTATTACAAAGGAATTAATGTTATAGTGTTTTTTAAATTTGTTTCGTCTGTTATCATTAGAATATGACTTAAATTAGAATGGATAAATACGTAAACTAATTAAAAAAGAAACAAGCAAGATGGAAGAAAAATTTAAAGCGTCACTGATGGAAAGACATCGCTCTAAGAAAGTGGATATGAATCAATTGCATTGCTTTATATGTATACTCGTCGGAACAATTTTAAAAAAAATCTAAGAAAGAAAGTTATTCAAATGATCAGAAATCCGTGAGAAAGAAAAGAAAAATGAAAAATCGGAATTCAAATTAGTTCGAATTAAACGAAGTCAAGAGAAAATGAGTTCGAATTAATGAAAAATTTTAACGATATTCTGCCATTGAAAATTTTGGGACTTCATGTTTAGTTCGAATTAAGTGAAGATTCAAATTATCCGATTTCAAATTAACGAGAGTCGACTGTATATGGATAAATATTGAAGGAGGATACCGAGTTCTATAGATTAATATGTATTTCCGCTGAAGATTGCTGAAATACTTAAGGAAGTACTAAGTGGAAAGAAACCCTTCAAAATTTGTAGTATGCCACTTTACTAAAAAATGCCGAATTTAAAGACTATGTCGAGAATAAAAGCAAAGTAAAGAAAAAATAAAACTTTACTTAAAAATCATATTTGGGAAAAAAATAAATTTTTATTTTTATTTTATTTTATTTTTGTATTTTATTTATTTCCCGGTCGTTATAAATCATGGAAAGAATTAATTAAAAAATTGCACTCTCGCTTAAGAAAAACATACAAATGAAAAAGTAGCCAATTGTTTAATAAAATAAAATAAATAAATAAAAAGTATGCAATTTTTTAAATATAAATTTTAATCTTTATAAGTAATTGTTTTATATTTCTAAACATAAACTACACGAAATTGCAAGACAATCAGAAAAGGTTAGATCGGTAAGCTTTGAAAGTACTTCTGGCGAATAATAATTAAAAAAAAAAAAAATCTTACTTTTTAAAAGTTTTAAGCACCGTAGAATTGGAGTTAAGTTATGATTACTATCCTAGTCCTACTTTCGTTTTAACAATGGATTCTAGAATTTCCTGTTTTTTCATGATTTTAGGTATTTTATTTTGATATATTGATTAGAATCAAAAACTATATACCTATTTTATATCATATTCATAACACATATGTACCATATTAATCTTCAATTTTAAAATATTCATTCTCTAAATTTACGAAAAATCAACTCAATAGTTTTGCTTTATTTAAAAAAGAATAAACTGCTTAATCAGTCTAGGTAAGATACTCAGCCTGCGGCCCGTGGACAAGTCCTTCACTGTTGTGTTATATACATTCATGGGAAGACAAACGCTGTCCCATTAATCATAATTAAATTAAAAGCCCGCCAGAGGAAAGTTAAAAACATATGATAGCCCGAAAGAAAAAAAAAAAAAGGTGGAGTACAGTTGGTTTAGATCAAATAGATATGCAGTAAATTTTCGATATCTCAGAGCGTTAAGAAAATTGAAAGATTATTTGAGTTAACACGTTCGCTGCCGCTTACATGAAGATATGATACCGCTCTTTAGAAGTGGGTTTTTCCCAGAAGCCGGTTTACTTTTTATAACAAAAAATCAGTATAAGATTTTCCCGCGCCAACGCGTGACTGGCTATTGGACATCACCCCACATCACGCGCTGGCACGTGAGTGCCCCTTAAAGTTGGTGCCATATCACGCGCTATCGCGTGTGAGGCAGCGAACGTGTTAATAAAGATTTCAAATATAAAAAATAATCAAAGTATTTTTCGCGTAGGAAATCCAAAAATGTTTGAAATACAGAGAATACATTCGATATATTCCACTGTAATATTTTTCTCATGTTAGATAAATTCAAAAATAGGTATGCATTCTGAAATGTGACCCTTTTAAAAAAATAATCAATATTATTAAATATAATGCTTTCCAAGTCTCTTGTATTTCCAAGGGCTTAATGTCATAGTGTGTGCCTTAATAATATTTACATTACATTAAAAATCTTAGACTTTTTCAGATCAACATGACACGTGTTGCAATAAAAAGAGGGCTGAGGAAGAAAATGAGATTTTTTTCATTAAATATTTCAAATTTAGTACCAAGAAAATAAATAAGTAAATAACAGAATGGAATATTTTTTCGATAGAACCGTTGCATACATAGTGCTAACTGAAACTGAGTCAATCATTTCCAAATTACCTTTCATCATAGCAATTACAAGTCAGCCATCTGCGAATATTTCTTTCTTTCTTTAAGAGAGAGAGAAAGAGAGAGGAAAAATGAAATACATAACAAAATAAATAAATAAAAAATAAAAATAATAAAAATAATAGCGATGAAGAAAACTGTTGATAAGTGGTATATAATATTTTAATATAGTATTCGTTCTAATAAATATTGTTCAATATAAAGGATTATTGTTAATTTTACAACAATTTTTTCAATACGATTGGAATAATTTATATTAAAAAGTAATGATAATAATTAAAAAAAAAAAAACAGTGAACTTTTATGATTCAATCTTTTGATCAAGTTGATTATAACTTAAAAGTATACGGGGGAAAAAAGTATTTTATCAGACTTTATAAACTGCAAATATTGGATTAAAATGTCATTCAATTTTGTCCTTAATGATCAAGAAAGTGCTTTCTCCGCATAAAGTGGTCAACGTATTTTTAAAAAGTAAAAAATTAAAAATTTTACAGGTAAGCATGTACTCAATAAGTTATAAAAATATTTCTTTCTTTATTTTTTAAATAATATTTGAAATTTCAGCATCTTTTTCTAATATTATTATCATTTTATATTGTTACAATTGAGAAATAAACATGGGAATCTAAAACATAAGTCTTTCATGGTTTACAGATTTTTTTGACCGCGTGCATATGTTGGACACATGAAATATTTGAATGCAACTTCAAAAAATCAAATTCACATTTTAAATATATATATATATATATATATATATATATATATATGTGTGTGTGTGTGTGTGTGTGTGTATTTGCATTTTGAAAAAACAAATTTCTGGTAACGGTAACAACTAAACTGTTCAATAATTTTGAAAAAAGCTTTTAAACAATGCCAATTTTTTTATTTTAAAAATCCCATTTTCATGACATTTTTAAACGAAATATGTAAAAAAAATTATAAGAGATAAAAAATAAAGATTATATATACAAATATAAATTTGTTTATTTCCGCCTTAAGGCTTCTGTCTCTGCTATAGAAGACACTCGTGATCTAATGCTATTTCTATGGAGAAGTTATTTTCGAATAACTCATTTGCATTTTGACACTTTTAAATAACTTTTTTGCATTGGATAGCTGAGGTCCCTCTCTACATTACTCCTTTTTTACTTTTTCTATTTCGGTTGCAGATATTTTTTATAAAGTTATTTTCACTTTCAAAACCGATTCTGAAAATGAAAGCGTCAATTTAAAAAATATCTGCAACCAAAATCGAAAGAGTAAAAAAGGAGCGATGTAGAGAGGGACCTCTATTATTCAATAAAAAAAGGTCGAAATACAAATGAGTCATTAGAAAATAACCTACCCATAGGAATAGAATTAGCTCGTGAGTGTCTTCGGACAGGAACCTTAATCCATTCGGGAAGAACGTCTTTTGCAGATTTTTTAATCTATTATCAAAGGTTTTTCAAAAGAGAAATTTTTGTTGATTGAATCAGAAAAATGTTTGGAATAAATAATGCAAAATTTACATTAAACATTTACTGGTAAGAATAAAATATCATGATTTTCCCGTACGTGATACGGGTAAATCATCATAGGCAAAAACATGTTGCCCCTGTGACGTACGGTCAAATGAAGGAAGCGGTTAAAAAAGTTCATGAGACGAAAATATATTATATTTTTATTTCTTCTCACAAAAATATCAACTAACCCTATTTGCCTATTTGCCATTTCTATATAAGAGCCCATTTTATTTTATTTTTCTTCAAAATATGTTTGTGATTGAATTATCTTTTTCTCTCTGCAAAAACTGAAATGCAATTTCTTATAAATAATCACCAACTAATGATAAGAAAACAATTGTTAAAAGGGATGCATTTTGAAAATAAGCAAATGTTTGAAAAATACAATTAAAAATCCATTAAAAATCAATGTTTTATTGAGATTTTAACTTGATAAACATTCTGGAAATAGTTTAAACGTAATTTAAATCTGAATAACTTTTTAACTAGTTTGAAGCAGTTTTAAAATCTCACTTGTAACTAATGATTAAAATGTTTTTCTTCCCAATTCCTTACGCTTTTCTCAAGTTTGTTTTTCGAGAAAGTAGGTAGCGTTTTGACCCCCACCCCCTCCCAAAATCAAATTTATAACGATCAAATTAGTGCTCATTCCAGGCCATTTTTGAAGGGTACAGCACCCTGCCTTTTTAAAAAATTTACAAAATGCACCCTGCCCTTTTTTAAAAGTAGTAAAATGCACCACTGGTTTTACCCAAAGATTTTTAATATATATATATATATATATATATATATATATATATATATATATATATATATATATATATATATATATATATATATATATATTTATATATATATATATATATATATATATATATATATATATATATATATATATATATATATATATATATATATATATATATAGTGTTATTCCGTAGTATTTTTTAATTTGTGTGCCCCAAAATAATATTTTTTTTCATTTCTTTAAGAAAAAGAACATGAAACTATTCAATCATGTTTTAATTTAATTGTATTTTTAATTTTTATATCATAAAATCGATCGAAATTAATGTAACTTGATTTATCATACTTAAAAATTACGTATTTAAAAAAAAATTATGTATCTTTCTTTTTCTCCTTCTAAAACGCAGTAATAAATTTTTTCTAGCATAAGTCCCCTTTTCTGCTGCAGTAGTGCCCTTTTTAGTGAATAGCACTATGCCCTTTTTATTTCTAGAAAAAACACTAGATCAAATATAAGAAAAAAAGAGAAAAATATACGAGGTATACGTCGATTATTTTAGTAATAATCGATATAATATTATAATGGGTACAGAAATATGCATGGTTTTAGTAGTTGAGTTTATATTAGAGATTGGTTTTGAATTATTTTTTAATTGTATGAAACTTCTGAAAATGCCCTTTTTTTTTCTCTCTCTCTCTCTCTCTAAAGAAACGCTTTTTCGTATCGAATTTAAATTTTATAATTTTTTTTAAAAACATCTTACATCAATGTGTTGAAAATCCTTGTCTCGTATCAGTCATAATTAATACTTTTTAAATAATAATATTAAAAAAATCTCAATTTGAACGTCAGGTATCCTTTTATTTCAACATATGTTATGTGGATTTGAAAAGGTGTAAGACCTTTAATGTAATGTAAATAAGATTAAGGCGCACACAATGACGTTCAGCATTACAAAAAGATAAAAAATGATTATATATTTTGTAATATTGGTATTATGTTTCAAAAAGGGACACATTTTGGAACACATCTCTATCTTGGAATTTATCTAACATGACAAAATATAGATTGAAGCATACCGATTGAATTCTCCATATTTGGAATATTTTTGGATTTCTTATGAGAAAAATATTTTAATTAATGTTTGAAATTTTTATCAATTAAATTCATCTTTTGATTTCTTTAGCGCTTCGGGAAGATGAAGATTGACTCTATATCTATTTGATTTGAAGCGAATAAGGAAAATCTGTATAGAATCTTACGTATTTAATGCCCAATTTAAATATTTCTTGTATTACTTGATTATTGATCTCATAATTTCCAATATAATTTAATGTAAATTTGCTCACATTATCCTGCATACTCTGTGGTTGCATATATAATCTACTTTAATGCCAAAAAATAGTGGAAAGAGTAAAATCCAATTCTTTATTATTAATTGCTTTTTGAAGTTAGAATTATGAACATCATTTAATGTGACTACTTACATTAATCTGCATGATCTGTACTTGCGTAATACTTTGTTTTAATGCTATGAAGTAAGAAAAAGTAGGATTAAACCATATATCTTATTTGTTATTTCTTGAAGATAGGATTATTAGTAGAATTTAATGCGACTTTACATACATAACCCTGCGTACTCTGTATTTGCGTACATACTTTATTTTAATGCTTCAAATTAGGATAAAATTCCATTATTTATTATTTGTTTCTTCTTAAAGTCAGGATTTAATTTAATTTTACGTACATTAATCTGCATGACTGTATTTGCTTACATACTCTATTTTAATGTTGTGAAAAAAAAAAAAAAAAAAAGAGTGAAACCGTGTACCCCATTATTTGTTGCTTCTTGAAGACAGGATTTCCAATACAGTTTAATGTAAATTTACATACATTACTCTGCAATTATTCGTCCATCGTAATATAATTTTTAATAAATGAATAGTTCCGCACATTTTTTTTATTAATAAATGATTATTTATAAAAAGACAAATTATCCTATTTTACGTGGTATGTTTTCGTAGAGATCATTGATATATTTCCGTTTAAAGCAGGTTTTCATTATAAACTATGTAAGATTTTTACATTTTTTAAAATTTTATTATTTGATAAATTAATCTTTTATATCTATGACAGATAAAATTCGATAAAATAAAAGTGATTTAAGATTTAAAGCAGTCATCATTTGAAAATACGGTAAAAGTATAATTATTATTTTAAGTATAATTTTCAACAAGATTTCAAATGAAAAAAAAAATATGAATAAACATATATTGTTTCAAAAGAAAATAAAAAGTTTATTACATCAAAAACTTATGTCACTCTTTTTCTTAGTAGATAAAATATTTTTAAAATCTATTCTTAATTTAATAATTTATGTGTTAAAAGCTGACGAACTAGGAGTAAAATTTTAACGCTTCGTATAAAATTAAGTACATACTTTGGAAAAAATAGGAAAACTAAGCTAAATAGACACATCTTTTAACGTCAGTTTCAGAGACATCAGTGTATACAAAATAGAAGTTAAAAATATTAATTTCCCTAGAAGATATTTTAAGTATATAAATGCATCAAACACTCACAGACTTTACATTAGTAAGGAGAATCCGGAAGTTGAGAGACCAGCCCCCTTAAAAATCTTAGAGGGCCAAGTTTTTTCTCTTTTAGTCGAGTTTGAGATGAATTCTTGCTCTATAGGCAACCGTTTTTTCGATGCCGTAATAAACCAAGTCTTTTGTTAAAAATTTGAACGCTAGCTTCCTCTTGTTCTAAATGAAAATCAATAGTAAAATATTATTGTACGTTGTCCTAGACTTAATCTGCTTTGATTTTGCAAGTCCTACACTTTAAATTTAACATAAAGATTCCAAAAATGTTCAAAAAATAAAACACGAAAGGAAAATTATGCGCCAAGCACCGATTATAAAAGACTTTCCAAAACTTATAGAATGAAGACTATTTTGTAAGGTTAAGAAAAGAAAATAATATTTAATTAAAAACCTCAACAATACACATTTCCTTACTTTTGAAATAGTTAACTTCGAAAAAATACCGCAAATGGCCTGCCCACACCCTCTCCTCTTAAACCATAATGTAACAAAATTAATTTATATGTCCCAGTAAATTATAAATGCTACAAATTCCACTTTAAACAGGCAATATTTTATGGGTGAACATCAACAATATACATACAGTTCCTGGTAATTGAGATATATTTACCAGATTTAAAGGATAGTCAGTTAAACGAAGTGATAAACTCTTTTCAAATGTGTGAGAAAGTGTTTAAGACCTTCGTCCTTACGATGCGTTAGATTTTTGTAATCCCAAATCTATAGGATTTTAACATTTCTCTAAACTAGATTTTTTTTCTTTTCAAAAATGTATGTCCTTTTTTGGTAATAATAAAATTTAAAGATGCTGATAGAATAATATTGTATCTCCTTTAATATTAGTTATTTAAATAATTATTTCTTTTGAGAGGCCAATTATTATCTAACCTGATAGATCTATAAATAATTTATTTTATAGTCTGCTTCCTCAATTTATTGAATGGACGCGCTATGAAACATTCAAAGAAACTCATGGACCTCTTGTAACATGATAAAAAAACAGCCTTCATCAGTTTTTGTGTTGCATAGTCTATTAATTATTATCAAATAAAATGCGTTAAAAATACATGAATGTCATTAAAAATAAAGCTTAAAAATATCTGGCTGCTTAATTTATTTTTGTTCCTTCTCTCCAAATAAAAAAAAACTTTATTTGATAAATAACGGAAAATAATATAAACTGTAGACATCTATTTCGAATGCTTTTACTCTAAATTTATAAATAACAACTTGATATACATTATATATAAACTTGAGAAAAAAAACATTATTTATTAAATAAAAGAATAGTGTATTTTATTAAACCAAACAACATGTATACAATATTAACAAATATTGTAAATTATATGATAGAAAATCAGTCAAATGTTAATGTTAAATTTAAAACTCTCCAGCAAATCTGTTAACAGTTAAATGTTAAATTTAAAACTCTCCAGCAAAAAATATTCAAGATTGTTTAAAAGTTTTATGGAATAGAGTTGTAATTTTATTTTTAAACTCATTTAAAATAACTTAAATTAAAAACGTATCTTTCTCTCTCTAAACTTCATCCAAAATTTCCTTTTTAATCTTTTTACTTTTTGTTTTTATCTATTATTAAAAATGTTGAATTATATTGCATTTTTTGAAACGAACAAGCTCAAAACTGTTTTTTAACAAATGCAGAACTTTTCGGCTTTAAACCACCTGTTAATTCAAGCTTGCTTGAAACATATTTCTAAGAAGAAAATTTGAATGTTTATGTTTTGTGATTTTTTTCTAATCAATTTTTGATGATTTTATTTTAAATTGCGGGATATAATTAAAATAATTTTCTCTTGGCCATTACCATATGTCACAATTAAAAGATAATGCAGATGCAGTGCACCGATTTGACAAAGTAATACTGTCTGTTGACCTGAAGGCACTCTAAATTGGTATTACTTTTACATTTATGATCTACAAGAAGCTTTTATTTTATTACTATCTGAAAGCTAGATTTACTAAAATCAGAAGAAAATCAGAAAAGCTTCTTCTTCATCATCTTTAAACCAATAAATTATAAACACTAATAAAATAATTCCATATCACGTTTGAAACAGCTTTTTTGCATATTTCTGCTTTTTTAACGATGTTATTATATCCTCAAATTATAAAAAAAAGTGTTAATATGAAAAGATAAAGTTTTTTGTTATTTTTAATGTATACTTTATGTTTTAAAAACTTATTTTCCATATATTTTAGCTGTTTTAACAATGCTGTTGCATTTTCAAATTAAAACAACTATCCTAATATGAAAATGTAGATTATTTTATCAATTTTGCTGTATAGTTTATAGTTTAACAATTTATAATTTAATAGACAGAGAAATATATCTAAGCGTCACGTGTGGGACGTTTTGAGTGTTTCTCACGCAATGGTCCAATATTGCATGAACATATTTTTTATGGTAGTCACAGTATTTTACACATTTTACCAGCTAACAATTATTTTTTATTTGATTTTTGCTCGCTTGAATATGGATGTTCAAGACATAAATTCAAAATTTTAATTTCACAGGAAATAGCTTACACCGACATAGCTTTATCTCGGAAACTACTGAAAGGATTTCCGATTTTCAGTTTGTTTTTACATTTTTTTGTTGCTATACATTTTTATTTAACTTATCTTAGTTTTTATACGTGCAGAAAGAATTTTAAATTTGCTTTTTCATACATTTTCTTATCTATCGGATTTCTAAAAATTAGGTACTATTCCTAAAAGGAATATAACATTTTAATATTTAAAAAAATTAATTATAAATTAATACATTTATTTAAAGGCATTTTTCAGTAATTTATAAAGCTCCAAATGCTCTTTATGGTTGCAACGAGATAGAATAATAATGTAGTTTATGATGCGCAAACCACGCATGCTAGAATAAGCCAAAAGGCTGTGAACCTGCAACAACAAATTACTTTAAGCATCAAAAATTGAAAACAAAAAATAAAGAGTATAATATTTTTTAAATATGTTTTTATAAATGAATAATTTCATGTTAATTATGATTATACGTTAAATTATGATTACACATTGAGAAAAAAATTTAGAAATCCTATTTATAATACCTTTACTTACAATTTAGTAACAGATAGTTTAAAAAATGCTTTATTTTCTTTCCTGTTGTCATATCTTAAAATAAAAAACACACAGAAACGTATCACTTTCTTAATGAGTTGACTAGAATCGCACTTTCCACCAAGCATAAACGAATGTGGTGAATTTTTCATAAGCAAGTCCAATGCCAAATTAACGATTTGTAAAGAATATTTAGAGGAGTAAGAAGAATTGCTACCATAAGATTAGGTATCATTTTTAAGATGAAAATTTATGCTTATAAAAGAAAGGTTTTTTAATTGTTTTTAATAAACTTTTATACTTATAAAAAAAAAAGCAAAATTTCGATCGTTTTATTTTATTGGAAGACAAATTCCTTTCCAGTAAAGTCAGAAATTATAATACAAAATCCTTATATTAAAAATGCGTAACAATGAAATTTTTATTTTTAATTCATGCCGAAACAGCTAATTTCTAGTTCGCTTACTAATGAAAATGTATGCCTATTTTTTTAAGTAGCTCCAATATTTTCAGAAATAAAAGGGGTTCAATGTAAGTTACTTTCCAATAGATTTTAAGTTTATTGTTTCCTTTAAAAGACGTGATCAATGACAAATATTTCGTCACAAACCGTAATAAATGAATAAATTAATTAATAAGTAAAAGTAAATAAATAATCCACGATAATTTAATTTATCTACATGAGATAGCTTCTCCAAAGTTATTCGCAATTTCTAAAATCGTCCCTTATCTTTGAAAACCTCAGAAACAGATACATTTTCGAGATTTAAAGAAATATTTATATAAACAAAGCTTGTTTTGCTCAGGGGTGCCCAGAAAGGGGTTTGGTGACGCAAGATGCGTCATACAATTTAGTTTTTTTTGGGAGGGGGAATTTGAGAAAAAGTACTTTTCTTTTTTTTTTTGGGGGGGGGGGGGATTTTTAAATTCTTAATATTTCCTTTTTTTACTATTAAAAAAATTTTGAATTTTTCAGTTTTAAATTTTTTCAACATTTAATTTCCAGAAATGTTCTTGCGTTTTCTTTCTTTAAATTCTAGATAAGGGCAATAACAACTCATTCCGCTATGCTCAACTCGCTATCGTTTGAATCTGCAGTAGATTATAAATAGAATATATTTTACAATGGATATTTTTTTAGGGGGGGGGGGGGGTCAAAGTTAAAGTATCAAGAATTTTTGGGGGGAGAATTTGCGTCATTGGGTTTGGGGGGGATGGTCACCACTGGTTTTGCTGTCAATGATTTTCGGAAATGTTTCCAAGTAGTTTATTAATCGTGTATTAACCAGTTTTCTCAAGCTGGAATTTAGATTTTTCATAATCAAATCTGATTTTTATGTTTAAGAAACATGTTTAACAGATAAACATGATAGTTAACAGCATTAAGGGTTACAACACCTTAAAACATAAAAAAAAAAAAAAAAAAAAAAAAAAAAAAAAAAAAAAAAAAAAAAAAAAGATTAATTTTTTTTTTTTAGCATGATATGAAAGCCTGTTTAAAATCATGATTATTTTGACATCTCATTTTTATCCACATGGCAATTATATCGCGAGATTTTGTAAATTTTTTAATGCATTTACCGCAATTACTCGAACATATTAAAACTCTAAATGACTTTTTCTTCATGTTCGTATTTTCTTCACCTTCATGTTTTAAAAATGTTAAGGCTTTTTTTGTATCTGGGATTATTTTTTTTAAAGTGCATTAAGATGTGTTAAATTTTAACGCTATATATATCAGAAAGAAAAAATTATACTAGATGTGATATTACACGTATGACAACCATATGACACGTATGACAACCCATAACACCCATGAGCAGTCTTGTGTAATATATATATAACAATCTTTAAAAAATGGGCAAAAATGTAATTGTTTATTATAAAAGTAGTAATGATTTTCAAGATTTCAAAATTTTATAAACATTTTTAAAATTTTATTTATGCAGCTATTTTTTTTTAAATATACTTTCAGTTGAACATTGAAGCTTGAGCACATGAACACATGGGCAGTGAGTTCACCATTAGATCCATATTTTGCGAACAAACAAAATTATTGAAAAAGGTAAACTGTTCCCTTAACATTCAAATTAAAGCTACCTTGTTACTCTTGTATCGATAAAGTAAGCAGAGTACCTTAAGGTGCTTAACTCTTTCGTGGTATTTATGCGTGTGTGTGTGTGTTGTGTGTGGGGGGGGGGGGGTATCCTTGAAAAAGGACATCTAATTTTTAATTTATTAGCACCCAGAAAATTTAATTACATTTTTCCTTTTATAACATACATACTTGAAAATAAGCAAGTTCATATTTTCCGATAAATTCATTTATAAATTTTAATGTAGATTAATTAGTTCAAGTACATTTATTGCGCATCGGAAAGGGTTAAATAGGAATTGGCAGAATCCCGAAAATTGATATTGTGGTTTGAGATAACTGATTAATGCACTTTAAGAATTAGTTGGAAACATTTCCGAAAATTCAGTGCAAGTGAAATAATGTACATTTTAATAAATGACTCATTAAAACAACAAAATATGTTGTTTTCTGAAATTATGAAGATAAATAACGTTTTACGGAATTATGGATATCTGAGAAAAGGAGATTGTATACTTTCTTACGAGGAGAAATTTGTTCTAACATTCATAATGAAATGCTCATTCGAATTTATCATCTCTTCATTTCTACTGGTCATAGATCATTTGAAGACTTTTGTCAAAGCAAGACTCATACAGCATTGTTCGGATGCTGTAGCTTAGCTGATTAAGTTTATCGGGTTTTAAAAACCTTGTTGATAAGATTAGATTAATTAGTTGGTCCTTTTACAGCTATTATAAGGTTTTAGAAAAATTGCATTTCTTGCTTAATACATATATCCAGGATGTAGCAGTTTGAAACATTAAGATACATTAAAATTGCGTCAAAATAATTAAGCTCGGACTTTCAAAAACTTTGTCGATAAAATTAGTTAGATATTACTGTTACAGAACAGACACAATTATTGTGGTATTAAAAAGAAAAAAAATAAATAAATAAAGTGAGATAAATTGTTCATTAATTTTGTGATGCCGATTCAGTGGCGTGGTCGGTAGCGTGAGCTCCTCCCACACCGCTGGACCCTGGTTCGAGTCCAGCTAGCGGCATGGGTGTGCGGGTGTTGTCCCTGTGATGTGTATTAAAATGTATGTACTGGATTTCTTGTAATAATAAAGTGTTCTGTATTTGTTTCTGTGGTTTATGGATCATTCGAGGTAACAGCCATTGTAGCTATAGACCTCAAAGCATTGTTAACTCAAACTCAAACTCAATTTTGTGATATTCAGGTTGCAACAGTTTGAAATATTAATCTTTATTTAAAATGTATCAAATCAATTAATCTTTTTTCCCATGAAATATTTCATAAATTTATTAGCTCTACACTTCTAGTAATCCCACATTTTTTAAATTAACTCTTTGTAAGGCGATTAGATCCATAAGGCGGTGAAATGCCTACGTTACACTCAATTTCAATTACTAAATGATATAATGACACAAAATTTTTTAAAGAAAATTTTGCACTTGTACGCGAGGAAAAAGTTTTATTTATTTTGAAATAAACTTGTTCGTAAAACCTGGTGTCATTCAATCACTTCAAAATTTTAGCATTTGAAGTAATTTACCCCAGAAAGGGTTAAAACGAGAGTCGCACAGCAGATTTCGAAAATGTTGGGGATTAAGTTTATCGGGGTATTAAAATCCTCTTCAATGAGATTAGTACGATATTTCGACAAGAATATATCATTTATTATAAATGTTCTATTATAGTCTGTTTTACTGAACAGACTTCTTTAATAATACGATTAAAAAGAAAAAAGAAAAAGAAAAAAAATATTCATTACTTAACATATATATTTGTTTAGAAATAAACATATACATCCTTTTTTTTTTTTTTTTTTTTTTTTTTTATACGGAGTGAAACGGTTTGAAATATTAATATATTGTTAATAAAAACATTTGAAAAAATTGAGCCTTTTTTCTATCATATATCACTAGTGCTTGTATGAAATATTATGCAATTGCTTTTTCCATTTAGTATTTTATTTACAAGAACCAAAATGTAATCATAAAATTAGCAAAAATGTTTCAAAGAATTAAGCTTTTTGCATGAATATCACTTTAAATATTATTAAGGTTGTATTAATGATCTTGCATAAGGCTGTCTTATGAATAATAGGATAAATTTGTAAATGCAATGCTTCATTCATTAGAATGAAACATGCATTCATATAATAAGCAGAAACATGCTAAAAATATTAAGTTTTACCATAAAATATCACTGTGTCAAACTTCCGTATGTGTAGTAAGCTAACTTTTAGGATGTAATGCTTTGGATGCAATGCTTCATTCATAAGAACGAAACATGTAATCATATAATGAGCAGGAATATGGTAAAAGTATTAAGCTTTTTTGATGCCAGGCTGTCGTATATGTAGTAAAATAAATTTTTATATGTAATGCTTCATTTATTAGAACGAAACCTATAATCGTATGATGAGCAGCAGCCATTCTAAATGTATTATGAGCTTTTTATATGAAATATCGTTTGATTGTACGAAATGGGTGTAAATAATATTGATAATAATAAAATATATATGTGTATGCGAAAGATATCTTTTTACAAATTACGTGTAAATTCCTGTTTAAGAATAGCTATAAAGTCTGTCAATTATATTAAAAAAAGTGGTGTAATAAAAGAGATTTTAAAAATAGGAAGTAAGCAAACATAAAAATAGCTTATTAAAATTGCTTAATTTACAAAAAAAAAAAAAAAAAAAAGTTCTCTTATCTCTTTTATATATCATCCTAGCAACGAAAATATCTTTTTTTTCTTTTGTTAGTTTACTCTACTGTTTCTGATTTTTGGTCTCAATCAAAAGATAGGTACGTTCATTACTAAATACATTGAAGCAAAAAAAGAAGAAATAAAAGGGAGGGGTAAGGATGAAAATTAACATCAATATATTAAGTGATTTGGCGTAGTAATTCAAAAGTTACATTCAAATAATATAGGAGGGTCTTAAGCAGTTATTTTCAAGCAAATTAAATAATTAATTTTAACAATGTATTTCATATGGTACTTACAAGTATAATTAATATTCAAACATATTATTAGTATCAATACTGCAAAATCGATATTTTATCTTCGATGGAAGATTTGAAATTCTGAATCCTAGAGAGTTAGGATTTTAAAAATTTAATGAAACTTGAAGTTCAGGAGAACAGAATAAAACCCGAGCACAGATGAAGGTTTTGATCTGAAGATTACATATTAGAAATGCAATCAATATTTATAGTACTTCTTAAGTACAAAACTGTTTTTCATTTCAAAGGTGAATTATGAAACATCCAAAACAGAAAATAAGTCTTTGACGCAATTCATTTGACAAAAGAGAGAGAGAGAAAGTTTTTTTGAAAGGGAAGGGTTTGGGCTCCATAAACTATGCCTATGATTAAATACTATAGAGGTAGTAATACAAAATACTAATATTGTTTTTTGATGTCTATAGAAACTATTGTCTTTTAGTTTAAAGTGATTTTTAATAAAATTGAAAGTAATAAGAATAAAGTAGCAATAATGCTGAAATTACTGAATGCAATATATAAAGTTATGATTTCTTCACCCCCCCCCCCTCGCCCTTTTTTTCCTTAAAAAACTTTTAACAGCTAAGATTGGTGATATAGCTGATTTTCTATGCGTCGTATGTAGAATAAGAATTGGTATTGTCTTTTGTGAGTAACTTTCTAAGGGAACATAACATGTAGTTACATGATGTTCGAATAAATCACAGAACAATCTGAACGATTAAGCCGACGAGCGCTGCATGGGTTCGAACTCAGTAACTCTCGTTTACATGCTTTGTGAGTAAAACTTCTCAGCTGCGTGTGAACTTAGATTTATATAAAAATTCAAATTCCATTTTTTTCTGATAGTTATTTTTTTTTTAAATCAAACGATTACTAAAACAAGTCTTTACGACATTTGAAGCATATTTGTAACTGGAAGGACACATATCTGATAGTTTAGCAGGTAGTTATTAAATGATGATAAGATCAAAGCAACTTATACTCTGGAATTATAAACACATACTCATATAACGATTATATTCTGAATCGAGTACCGATAGCAGTACACTTCATACGGAAAAATTCATTTGCATGTACAAATACTTTATTTCAGAGGAAGTTTAAATCGAAAAAATGTTATTGTTATTATTTTTTTTTAATTTATTTATTTATGTATTTTTTGTCTCAATTTTATGTGAATAAAACATTTTATTATTGGAATATTAATAAATAGCAATAAATATAGTAATAAATTAAAAGATAAACCAAAAAACTTTAAAAAAATGCTTAGTTAAAAAAAATGTATTAACGGACCTTATAAATATAAGGCATGTATTAAAGCTCTTTTGCGGCGGAATAGCCTTGTTATTATCATTATGACATTCAACTAAATTATCAATGATAAAAGCTAGAGAAATTAGATCATGATATAATCCTACCTTTAACAAGTGGTTGAGTTGGATCTGCCATGCCTATTGGATTTGCCATGACATTTGTAACAGTTCCATCTTTATGGCATGGGTTTGCGACTATAGTTTCATCAGTTCTTGCAATTGGTCTATTAATGCAAATGTTTCCAGAGACCGATGATGCCCCATTTGGGGGAGTACCAGCCTTTTGGGCAAGTTCTAATCTCAATTTACAAACCACGCTTGGGATAACAATAGTGTCTTGTGGCCCCAATGTTCCATTTGGCATTGACTGTCCATCATATTCGCCAGACACCGGTGAATTAGATACACTTGTGGGGACATACGGTGAATTTGAAGATGACTTTTTGCTGTCAGTACAACTGAGATTCAATGGCTGGTCCACTGGTGATTTTAACTCAGAATGATGTATAAGTCCAGGTTTTGATAATGCCGTCCCATTCAGCAAAGGCAATGGCTCCTGTGCAAGAGGAGATGGTGCCATGGGACAATAGTTGCTCGTAATTTCTGGAGATGTACCTCTTTCACGAAATCCCAGAATGTCTGCGATGAAATGAGGGGTGGGATGCCTTGGAGGTTTTGCGTACACGTGTGGATGCCAAGTTCGACTGATTGTTGTAACTGATGGCATTTGTGTTGGAGATGGTGAGAGATGTTGCTGATGTATTTGATGATGGTGATTTTGGAATGACGGCGGCGAGTTCGACCCACAGCCGTTCGACTGTTGCATCATGTAGAATTCTTGCATTTGAGAAAAGGTTTTTGATCGCCTGGCCAAAATTGATGAAAAGTTTTGTATTTAACAATAACAGATATTTTATCAGTTACGCTGAAAAGTTCCAAATCTAAGACTATTTTTATTTTTGTGCTTGTCCAGTAAGCAGTTCTTTTCTAGAAGATTTTAATAATAATGACAGAGTTACTGAAGATAAAATTCATGACACAAATTCGTGATGGTATATTTCCAAGGATTTGTGTAAATTTGTATGTACATTTTCGAAAACATTTTTCATTTTAAAATAATCTTGCTGTTTTATATTATTTTTGTATGTTATGATTGATGTTATCAAAACATAACATATGTATTTTTCATATTATAAAGTACATTATGTTTTTATCTTCTAGATATTCTGTTTAAGGTACTTTATATTTCAAGTTGCAAACTTTTGAATAACAATCCATGTCAATCCAAAAGAAATGTTATTGTTTTTTTATGATCTATTAGTGAATGCAGAAGATAATTTAAACATTTTCTTTTGTGAAAATAAAACAATTTGCTTCAATTTTTTCTCTCAGTTTGCCATGAAGATTTCACTATCTCCAAATATTTGATTTCGAATACAGATAAATATTTAAAGTAATTTTTTTCTCAACTCGATTAGACGATTAACTCCCACAACAACACGCCGCATCACTTTCAAATGAAGAAACGCTGGTAACGTCAATCCGCCGTTCTCCAGCGCTCTGACGCAACTGAGATCCACACGCGGCGTGGTATCGTAAAAAGAACAGGGGGGATGCAAAGGCGGAGCATGATACGATATGAAAGCCTACAGAGAAAGGGGGGCAAGCAATAATCCTCGCGCCCAATCAATAGAGAGGGGGCAGGCTTGTAGCCTGCGCTACGGCAAAATGTCTTAATTTAAATGCACCGCAATTAATACTGAATCACTTGGTAGAGATATAACTGTTTATACACGCGAGAGAGATTAGAGCTTGGCGATAGATTTCGGACGATTTCGTGCCAAGTCTGGCGAATAGTAGGGATGGTGGTTCACTTTGACATATTACCGATAGGAGAGTGAAAGGGGGAAAACGTTATGCGATCGTAACGAGAAGAGTATAAAAAATATAGTGGGGAGTGTAATACTTCTGCATTACTGTCCATCAATTTCTCAGCTACTGGTTGAGATTTCCGTCTTGCGTTTGTCGATCTGTTTTGAATTTTGCTCCAAGTGAATTGTGTGCACTGGATGCCACGCCAGATGTCAGTGAGAAAACAAACTATAAAGGGAGAATTACGGAATGAAATTCAGCGCGCGTTTTTTTTTTTCTCTCTCTTTCTTTTCGGATTCAAATCTATTGTTACCAAAGAGATTTGCATTTTTAAGAAAGCTCAAAACTCGATTTAAGTCATTTTGAATGTAGTTAAAAGATTGATTTTTGATTTTTGGTATGTAATTCAAAATATAAAATGACTGGCTGACTATATGTTGTCGAAATATCCAAAACTTTTGTTTATCGAATTCAATTATTACAAAAATCCAGTTTCAACGAGCGGAGGACACAGAATGGTTTGTCTAGTACAAAAATTCATTAAAAAGAAAAAAAAAAGTAAGAAAACAAACTATGAAGGAAAAATTACGGAATGATATTCAGCGCGCGGTTTTTGTTTCTCTTTTTGGAATCAAATCTATTGTTACCAAAGCGATTTCTATTTTTGAGAAAGCTGAAAATTCTATTTAAGTCACTTTGAATGTAACTGAAAGATTTATTTTTTATTTTTGGTAAATAATTCAAAATATCAAATGGCTGGCTTACTATTTGATGTCGAAATATCCAAATCCTTTGTATATCGAATTTGGCTATTACGAAAATCCAGTTTCAACGAGCAAAGAACACAAAATTGTTTGTTTAATATAAAAATTCACAAATTCGATTTTTTTATATGTCACGCCAGGTGTCAGTGAAAAAAAAACTATAAAGGGAAAATTACGGAATGATATTCAGCGCGTGGTTTTTGTTTCTTTTTTTCGAAATTGAACCTATTGTTCACAAAGATACTTCTATTTTTAAGAAAGTTGAAAAATTGATTTAAGTCGTTTTAAATGTAATTAAAATATTTATTTTTGGTACATTAGTCAAACTATCAAATGACTATCTGTTGTGGAAATATTAAAAAACCTTTGTATACCGAACTCGGCTATTACGAAACATTCAGTTTCAACGAGAGGAGAACACAAAATGGTTTGTCTAAGTACAATAATTCATTAAAATACAAAAACTCGATTTTAGCAAAGACAAAATTTTAAGAATGCACGAGAAAAGAAACTTGAAAAAACGTTGTTTGAATTTATAAATTTCCCGAAAGAAAAATTCATAACTTCATGAGTTTTTTACATTTTTGTTGAAATTAGATAAAACATTTCAAAGTGTTTCTAAAATATCTTCAGTCACTTTTCATAACTGAATGAGATTTTTTAAAATAATAGAAATACGTGTTTATATTTGACGTAACCCTTTAGGGTCCAACTTTTTTCTCAGTCTTTAGTAAAAATTACCTTTACGTTGATGTTGATAACATTAACACAGCTATACATATAGACTAATTAATATTTAACGAACATTTTATTGTCTGAAATACAATGAATACTTTTGTTTTGCGTACTATTCAATTAATATTCACATGACAATGAGCTAAGGAAGAATTTTTGGAAATTTTTTGAAAATATTGTATTACAGTAAGATTTAACCTATATTAAAAATTTCTAATATTTTTTTCGTTTTATTACACATCAGTTTTTAAAGAAAGTAATATTAAATTTAAATTTAAAGAGTGAAATATATGTTTAAAATAGATGGAATATCAAAGAGTGCAAAGAGAATGAAGCAAATAATAATAATCATTATTATTACTAAATGTCTAAACATAAATGAAGCAATATAGTAAATACATATACACATACTAACATTATTACATATAAATAGTTGCAAAAGTATTTTTAAAACAAAATAATGTTCCATTAAAAGGCATATACTATTAAGAGTACACGAGACCCGGAAGGTTTAAGTGAAACAACTGTGAGTAAAATTTATAATCTGAAAACAAAAACCAAAAATTTGAAAGACCTTTTTAGACATTATTAAATGAAAAATAAAAGATAACTGCGTTATTTTTTCAATTATTTATGTTGATTGTTTTATATACTTATAAATTCAGAACAGATAAATTATGTAAATATTAATTTCAATAATATTATTACTTTTACTCTGCTTATTTGGGAAATTAATTTTGCTCATCTAAGAATATTTCGGTAACGTTTAATAACCTCAAGCACTACAGGCCTTATACGAAATTCTTACGTTTTAATGTTAAAATTTACATTTTTTCTAAAAACACGATAAAAAAAAAACCTTAAAGCTATTCCAAATAAAGTTTCTGATCATTGACATAAAATCGCTTTGAAATTAGTTTACTAAATTTTTTTTACAGAAATTCCAATACAAAAGATTTACCAAATCTAATTAATAAATTTTGTACGAAGTTTTATATTTTTTTTCCTTTTTTTACCATTTCTTGTTATTTCAATAAACATACTGCTGAGTATATAATCATTATAGGAATCTTAACTGAATCTGAGAGATGCATATATATGTTTTCATTCGTGAATTCAATATATCTTCTTATATTTTAATCAAAACTAAAATTTTAAATCTATATTGTAATTTAAAAATTGAACTTAGCTTCATGTCATTTTAGCAAAAACTTTTCAGAAACTCGAAGGAGAGATGTATATTCACAAAAAGGTGCTAAGTTTTGAGTTTACTTGTAGTAGTGGTATAGAGGGACTCTGAATAATGTTGTGATTTGTAATATCTTAATCATCCGTGAATTTTAAACTTGGCTACTGCAAGAATTAGATCGCAATGTGTTGTTGTTCAGATCCGTCTTTATCGTTATAACCGTGTTCAATTGTGCCTGCATATTCTTTGTGGCAATAGCAATCTTATGCATATATTCAAAATGATAAATAAAACAAAAACAAAAACGAATTGTATTATTCGGTGTCCCGCCGATCTCTCTTTCAAATACTTCTGTTTTAAAACAATAGTCTTCATAGTGTATTTTTATAGCAAAAATTGTGGAAACCTACAATGATAAAAATACTTTGAAAGTAATGTTATTGAAAAAAGAACAATTGGAGATTAACGATTTGAAGAGATACTATAATAAAAATGGTATGTAACAACAACAAAAAAAAAAAAAAAAAAAGTACAAATTTTAATGACCATTTAGAAAATAATATTTTCAAATAAAAAATTTTAGACTTATAAATAAATTCTATATAAATTCTATAGTTTAAAAAAAAAAGAACAATAATGATAATAAACATCATTTTTATGATGATCTAAATGTGGCTTACGTAATAACAGAGTCATATCTTACTCACGCGATGGATTAAACATTAATTTTTCTGAACCAGTCATAAACAAATTTTGAATGAAATTTCATTTTTACAGTTTTCAGTAATGCAAATTTTTAAACTTCTAAAAATTGCACATTTTCAGTTTTTACACCGTCATCTAGAGAGAAAAAGTATACTTTTAAATGCAATTTATTTGTAATGTTTGCTGTATTTCAATTTGTTTTTGAGTTATTAATTTTTAATACTTTTTCTATCATTGTGTTAATAGTAGCAATTCATTTCTGGACATTAAAATTGTACCAATCAGAAGACGAAGACGAATAAAAACCGAACATCATAAGGATTCCAACATGGTTCAGATATCTCTAGAACGAAAGAGATAGCTATTTTCAAAATGGTTTAAAAAAGTTAATTAAAAGAGAAAAAAATGAATTAATCATATAGTTTAAGATAATCCGTTAAATTACAATTTGTAAAAACCTGATAGGCAGAAAATTTTTCATAAAAGAAGCATTTGACAATAAACGAAAAAAAAAAAGCTTTTTTTTAATTTTTAATTTAATTTATTTATTTTAATGATGATTGTGTTACTTACCATTTATATCATTATCATATGATACCTTTATTTATTTGTTTATTTTTTCATTTGATACAATTCTGTTCATTTATAACTTTGAAAATGATTTTACGATGACTTCGTTAATATCAGTTTTTTTAAAGAAATTATAAAAATGAGAATTTTAGCTGTAATATTAATAATAATAATAAAATTGAGTAATTATTTATTTAATAAATAATTTTACAAAGCAAAGGTAAGCGATACTTATTTTTTCCGTTTTACTATTTGATTTATTTTTAGCACGAATAATTTTTGTCGCTGTTATAAAATTTTTAGAATAATAATAATAGTAATAATGTACGGAAATTGTCAGATAAAATAATGAAAATATTATTCCCTTTCGTAAATTATCAACTTTTGCGGCAAATGAAATTATCTTTCTCTTTCTGCATAGCTATAATTGCACACATTATAAATACAACTTTAAATGGTAAAATAGCAATCTAAAACAATATTAATGGTGAAAAATGTCCTCATAAATTAAGTAATAACAAACATTTTTTTTGTTTTACTTCCTAATAAAGTTATTTAACTCTTCACTTACCATATATATTGCATGTAACTACAAATCGAAATTTTCAAATCAGAAGACCTTTTAATAGGCCTATAAAACTCAAATAAATCTAATGCACTTCTAAATATCTTTCCCTTTTACCCATCTTCTCTTATTTGCATTTGTTTCTTTCCCCCTTCCCTTATTTTCCGCCTAATAAAAATGCCCCAAGGTTAAATTTGAATTATCGACAATAACAGTATCTTTATTTCTTCTGTTGAGGATTTAGGGGAGGAGGGGGGGGGGGCATTTTCTGAAAATATTAGAGATTATAAAAATAATAAAAGAAAAAAAATGAAAACAAAAGAAAAAGAGTGAAAAAATGAAAAGAAATATAAAGAAAGTGGCTAAAAGTAAACATATGTTTCCAGAATAATTTTCAAAGATTTCAAGATACACATGATACATTGATACTCTTCAAAAAGTTAAGTTTTTCAGGTGGGGAAATCGACAAAAACAGGAAAACAATTACAGTCGAGTCTCTATATAACGAAATCCACCGTTCCAGTAAAAAATTCGTTATATAGAGAGATTCGATGTATAGAGAATGGTGTTAAAAATCGTATTTAATGTATGAAATTTGAGCAAATATTATTTTTGATCTTTTGAATTAAGATTTGAAGTGTTTAAAAGTGAATATTAACCTAACATTTTATTTCTTAATTATTTAAGCTGTTTCAAAAAAGAGAACAGCCATTTATTTGAAAGCGTAATGGAAATCAAATAAGGAAGACTTGCATTAATTTCAGACGAAGAAATCTGTAATTTTTTGTTGTTTTGATTTTAAAATTGTTACGCTCGCAAAAAAATGCTCAAATTTTACCAAGGAATGAAAAATTGTAGTTAACATTTCCCTCCATTTGAAAGGCCTCTCTTATGTGCCTCTCATTGATTCCTCTTTTACGTGTGTGTCAATCCAATTGACACTGTTTTGAGAAGGATGAGGAAAAGTGTGCGGGAGGTGGGATGAATTCGTTGGATTTAAAGAACAAGGAGAGAAGCAATTAAAAAAAAAAAAAAAAAAAAAAAAAAAAAAAAAAAAACTCAGCACTGACGACAAATCAAAAATAAGTGATGGAAAATTGATTCCACATGATTTCGAATCTTTTTTGAAACTGAATAAGTTAAGACCAATTTATGAAAAAATTCGTTGTATGGAGATCGATATTTCGCTATATAGAGACTGTTTTTAATGTAATCGTGCGAAAAGGGGGCCGTTCCTACTAAAAATTCGTTATATAGAGAAATTCGATGTATGGAGTTTCGTTGAAGAGAGACTCGACTGTATATTCTAAATTAGATATAGTAGAAAGAAATTGATAACTTTTAAATCAGGAGCAAAATATAATATTCCTTACACGAATGAGCCAGAATATAATTAAATCAGTTATTTTAAATTGCAACAAGTGTACAATACGTACAATAAGTGTACAATTTAAAAGTATACAATACGCAAGGGATGCAAGAATTTTTCAGTGTTCACCATATTTCTTAAGATTTATATATGTTCATTTTCATTTATCTGTTTTGTAAAAAATTAAAAACTGAAAAGAAAAAAAAAAAAAAGCCCTCAAAAAAAGTATGTTTTTTTTTTTTTTTTTTTTTTTTTTTTTTTTTTTTTTTTTTTTAAGTTAAAGAGATATAGCACTATACAAAATAATAAAAAAGTATATTAATCATGGCTTATGTTGCATACAAAAGGGAATTTCCTTGACAACCATTCTTTATCTTACAGGAATATATATATATATATATATATATATATATATATATATATATATATATATATATATATATATATATATATATATATATATATATTATTACTATTTTAGTTACTTTTCTTTTTAGATTTTACTTACTTTTCAGAACATTCATCTTATATCACATTCACAATGATCTCGCTTATATTTGTCGTTCACTTTTTCCTTGGATACTACTAATTCAAAATTATCAAATGTATGAATTAACCAAATTCTAAATAAATTAATAAATAAATATTTTTCATTATTGTTGTGCATTTAAATTATATTTTATGAGTGACTTCTTAATAAATATAACAGAAAAAAGTTCTTATTTAACTTTAATTAAATGAAGTTCATTTATTTATTTATTTATTTATTTTTACCTGTCTTACTTGACAGGGTTGCACCTAGTACTATTATTAAAGTTCAGTGACAAGACTTACAATAAGAAGGAAAATTACTGCTTTAAATCTTACTGTATAAACTTGTATGCAGATTTACAAAAGGATAATCAAAGTATAACATAAAAGAAAATCCTTAAACCTTTTTAACAAACGTGAAACATAAATACCTTAACATCCACCCTTTTGTATTCTAAAATATAACTGATATTTGAATCTAAAGTTGTTTTTGCTTCAACAACCGTTTTCATATCCATACACTCCTGTTCACGGAAGCAAACACTCATTTCACGAAAGAACGGTTAAATGTTCTTCAAAATACAAATATTTTTCTTAGAAAAAATGATTGTTCATTTTAAAGAAATCATCTTTTAAACTTTGATAAAAGAAATATTTACAGTTTTTAATGGTGAATAATGTCCCCATAAACTAAATAATAATGACCATTCTTTCATCTAAAAATTTATTTAACTCGATTTACCTGTTCATTTACCATATGTATTGTATGTGAGGAAGATAAATGCTCTTATCTTAACTACAGATCGACATTTTCAAATCAGAAAACTTTTTGATAGGCCTATAAAATTCGAATAAATCTAACGCACTTTTAAATATCTTTATCTTTCACTCATCTTTTCTCATTCGCATTTATCCCTTTCTCCCTTCCCTTATTCTCCTCCTAATAAAAATGCCCTAAGGTTAAATTTAAATTATTGACAATTATAATATTTTTATTTCTTCGGTTAGAGATGTAGGAGGATATTTTCCAAAAATATTATAAAAGTAATTAAAAAAAGAAACCGTGGAAGTAAAAGAGAAATGAGAAAAAGAGGGAAAAAAATGGAAAGAAAGATAAAGTAAGAGACAAAAGGTAAATATGTATTTTCAGAATAATTATTAAAATTTCAAGATACATGTGATACATTGATGCTATTCAAAAAGTTAAGTTTTTCAGGTGGGGGAGGGAGATAAAAACAGAAAAACAAGTTATGTTCTAAATAAAATGTAGCAGAAAAATTTATAACTTTTAAATCAGGAACAAAATATAATATTTTTAATAACTGTGAGTCGGATTACAATTAAATCAGTGATTTTAAAAATTACATATGTCCAAAATTTCTGATTTTTCAAGAATATACAAGAAACTGTGCCAAACGAAAGTATTAGATATTTTAAGTACTTTTCTGTATTCATAATATTTTTTAATATTTATGTCTTTTTGTTATGAGTTATCTGTTTGGTAAGAAATTAAAAACTTAATAAAAAAAAAAAGAAAAGAAAACTTTAGATGTATGTTGTTTTTGAAGTTAATGGGATTTTGTACCCGTACAAAATAATATAAAAATATATTAATCAGATTTTATATTGCAAACAGGAAGGAATTTCCTTGAAAGCTTTGATTATTATAAATGAATATATATATTATTATTTTAGTTACTTTTTTTTATAAGGATAGAAAACCAACGATTAGAAATGCACAAATAATGCATGAAAAGCTAAGCAAACAGCCGTTTCGAATCTACTATTGAGAGTCTTCATCAGTTCAAGAAAAACATGCTAGAAAAAGCAAAGCTAAGCAAAGAGACAGAGAAGCGCAGAATATCCTTATGCACTTTTGCACTAAGGCTTTATTTGCTATTTTATTTATTTATTTATTTTTATTTTTCACTTTTTTTAGAACATTCATCCTATACCACATTCACAAAGACATTGTTTATGTTTGTCGCTAACTTTGGCTCTGGATATCAATTATTTTAAATACCCCCCCCCCAATTTTATTTAAATTAAATATATAAATTAATCATATTCTTGAGAAAAAAATCTCATTATTGTTATATATTTAAATTGTACTTCCCAAGAATTTTCAATAAACATAGTAGGAAAAGTTTTCTGATTTAATTTTAATTTAAATACAATTTTTTTTAACTGTCATATTTGACAAGGTTGCACCTAGTATTGTTATAAAAGTTAAGTGACAACAGATACAAAAAAAAAAAAAAATAAAAAAAATAAAAAAAATTATTGCTTTAAATCTTACTGTATAAATTGCAGATTCACGAGAGGATAATCATTGTATAACATAAAAGAAAAACCTTAAGTCTTTCTAAAAAATGTGAAACATAAATATTTTAATATACATTGTTTCATATTCTAGAACATAACTAATATTTGACTCTAAAGTTTTCTTTGCTTCAACAATTGTTTTCATATTGATATGCTCGATATGCTTCTGTTTACGGAAGCAAACACTTATTTTACGAAAGAACGGTTAAATGTTCTTCAAAATACGAATACTTTTCTTAGGAAAAAATGATTTTTCATTTTAAAGAAATCATCTTTTAAACTCTGATTAAAAAAATACAGTTTTTATAAACGAAATATTTGCAACTTTTTAATAAATTTATTTAATTTTTTTCAGTTAGTTTTTTTTTATAACAAAGTTCATGTAATATCACATGGGATGGGTGTGAAATCACCATGATTTATCAAATGGTCACAAAACTCCCATTCACAATACTGAAAACAATGTTCATACTTTAATTACTCACATTGTAATTCCCATGTGACTTCGGCTTTGATACTCAACTGTAAAATCACTATGACCTATTTTGAGCCACGCGTAACAGTGCGACAATAATACAATGTTACTTGTAGAATATATAGATATAGACTTCACATCAGCGCCATAGTGATTCATTTTCTACATCAAGAATCGACATTATGGACAGTAAGAGTCCAATTTCAGTCATTGTATATCTGGAAGTAGTAAATAAACAATTTAAGACAAAAAAAAAAAAATACGTTTAAGTTATTTTATTTTTCTTAGAAAGGAATGCATTTTTTAATAGAAAAATAATTATATCTCTTTCAGTTTAATCCAGTTTCATATTTAGTCAAATCTTTTCATTGAGATCACCAAACCTATGTTTTCGCACTCCCTCTGTCCCTTATCTTTGTTGTTGCGCTGAGTTATTGATACAAAGGAAAAACACGTTTTACAGGCCAAGTATGGCTGCAAGGGAGAAAACTAAAGGCTCCTGTACTTGCCAGAGACGACATTCGCGAGCTAATGTTATTCCTATCGGGAAGTTATTTTCTAATGACTCGTTTGCATTTTGAAAGTTTTATGTAATTTTTTTGCATTAAATATCTGAGGTCCTTCTCCAAATCGCTTCTTTTTCACTTTTTTTTTTTTTAAGATTTAAGGAGGTCTGGGGCACATTCTAAAATAACTTTTTAGTTAAAATTTTGAATTTTTTTTGTGGCAGTAAACATATTATTTATGAACAAAATCGCATGATAAAACTTTTCAGATTTAAAAAAAAATATTTAAAATTAAATTTCTCTCTCTCTCTCTCTCTTTTTTTTTTTTTTTTTTTTTTTTTTTTTTTTTTTTTTTTTTTTAAAGGTATAATTTAAAATCGTTATACCACAAAATGTTATTTGTAGAATTTAATTTCTTTTTTTCATTTAATTAAATAGAATTTATAAGTTTTAATTTTTACTCAGCATTTAAAAAAATATTAATTTAAATAAAAATTATAAATGCTTAAAGTAAAAATCTTAATGAGAGAGCGATTAACTTAAAAAAATCCTATTCTCAAAAGGTTTTTTTTCTTTTTTTGTTTTTTTTTTTTTTTCAAATTTGATGATTGAAAATTAAAGCAAAACAATTGAAAAACACGTGTTCCAAGTTTCTACCATTTATCTTTAGCGGTTCCCTAGTTATAAAAATTTAAATTCGAGGAATGATGAGAATACCCATCATGAAGAAAACGCATTTTCACAACAGGTCGTTACCATGACAACTTTTGCTTGAAAGGTATATTTTGAAAACAAATCAAATCGAAAAAATTAATATTTCCGATTCTAATTAACTAACAAACATGATTTAATCATTTTTTTAAGCGGAAAAAATCGAGAAATTTTTGGTGTAATAAAATTATTTAAAAAATTTGAAGATTTTTGTATCTTGGACACCCTTAAAAATAAATACCAATTTTATCAGACATGTAAAAAAAGTATTTATTTTAAGTCTATATATATGCAAAAATAATGTATGTAATAATAAATTTTATTTTTATTTACTTTTATGCTATCTATAATTAAGTATATCGGAATATAAATAAACATACATAAATATCTTTGACAAACATAAAAAAGAAGTAATTTATTATAATTTATTTTCAAATATAGAAATGATTTATTAATAATTCATAATAATTTATACATAATTAAAAATATATTAAAATTTATAAATTGTTTTATGTTTAAATTTTAAAAGAAATTTTTATAATTAAACAAATAGGTAGAAAGCTGGATATATTAACTGCCAAAATACACAAACATTTAAAATTATATTTTATTCTAAAATTATAAAATACGAAAAAATTATAACCTTAACTGCTTAAAATTCTGACAGACGTAATTGTTTTGCTGTTGGCAAACAAAAAATTGTGTTTTGAATTTTTGTGCTTTTATAGAAATGTTTCAAATTGGTTATAATCGAAATATTCATTAAGTTATGTCATCGCTTTAAGCATTTTTTTTTGTGCCTTTATGCGAAAAATAAAATAATAATAATAAAATAATTGGGAAAATAATATTGAACCATTCTGGCTAAGAACTAGCATTGCCATATTCAAAGTTATAAAAAAACGAACAAAGAGACATTACAAGTGGGACAGCTTTTTCTAAATCGGGACTTAAAAATACAATAAACCCTATGATAACAAAACAACTGCTTATAATGCATTCCCAAGCTAAACACAAAACTTTAATTGTCCTTAATGACAGAGTTTCATTTAGTTATACAAACTTACTAAGGTTATACTATGAAAGTTATAACCTTAAATATTTAAAATTCTGAAAATGCGATTGTGTTGCTGTTGGCAAGCAAAAAAAAAAAAAAAAAAAAAAAAAAAAAAAAAAAAAAAAAAAAAAATGCTTTTGGAATTTTTATACTTTTATAGAAATATTTAAAACTGGGTATAATCGAAATATTTTTTAAGTTACCGTTTTAAACACTCATCTTTTTCTTATGTCTTTATGTGGAAAAAAATATTGAAATAAATAGTGAAATAATTGGGAAATAATATTGAATCATTCTGGGTAGGAACTAGTATTGCCAGATTCAGGTACTGTTAGTTATTATGATTATTGTTTTTGGAGTTATATGGATGTTTCTTTTGCGTAATTCGGTACTATTTGTGTGACTGTTTGGCGTTTTATTAGGTAGCTTTCATTAAAAAAAGTAAAAAGCTACCTATTGCAGCCGTCCGGAGGAAAACACTTCCGGAAAATTTTGGTATATTTTCACCGATCATGACCCCCAGACCCCAAAACCACCCTCCGTTCAAATGTTGACATATATATATATATATATATATATATATATATATATATATAACCATATATATATATATATATATATATATATATATCTGATTTTTGTCATGCGATAACTAACGTATTTATGAACCGATTTGAATGAAACTTGGTATGTACATAGTACATACAAATGTCTCGACCGAGTTCGTTGGCCAGCATCATCCGACATTTTGTTTCAAAATGGCGGCCATTTTAAAATTTTTAAAAAATTTAAAATTTAAAATTAAATGCGAAAAAATTAAAAGTTGAAAAATATTTTTATTTTACATGTTAGAGCTTAAAACAAAGATTCCAGAACACTTTTTATTTTGTCTATATCTTAAAAAATGATTGAGTTATAGCACTTTGAATTTTTCTTATGGCTGACATTTTGAAACGACCTGATTTTTGTCACGTGATAACACGCGTATTTATGAACCGATTTCAATGAAACTTGGTATGTACATTGTATATACAAATGTCTTGACCGAGTTCGTTGGCCAGCATCATCCGCCATTTTGTTTCAAAATGGTGGCCATTTTAAATTTTTTAAAAAATTTAAAATTTAAAATTAAATGCAAAAAAATAAAAATTCGAAAAATATTTTTCTTTTACGTGTTAGAACTTAAAACAACGATTCCAGAACACTTTTTATTTTGTCTATATCTTAAAAAATGATTGAATTATAGCACTTTGAATTTTTCTTATGGCTGACATTTTGAAACGATCTGATTTTTGTCACGTGATAACACGCGTATTTATGAATCAATTCCAATGAAACTTGGTATGTACATAGTACATACAAATGTCTCGACCGGGTTCGTCGGCCAGCATCATCCACCATTTTGTTTCAAAATGGTGACCATTTTAAATTAAAAAAAATTTAAAATTTAAAATTAAAAGCGAAGAAATTAAAAGTTGAAAATTATTTTTCTTTTACGCGTTAGAACTTAAAACAACGATTCCAAAACACTTTTTATTTTGTCTATATCTTAAAAAATGATTGAGTTATAGCACTTTGAATTTTGCTTATGGCTGACATTTTGAAACGGTCTGATCTGAACGATCCACAATGTTGCTTTAAAATGGCATACACTTTATGATATCGTGGAATTTGGTGACTCTCTAAATCGCTTAAAATAAAACCAGGTTGAATAAAAGATGACTAATTTCTAAAAACTCCAATTAATATTCAGTCTTGACAAAAACTAGCATTCAATCTTATAAAATCACTAATTTTATAAGATTATTTCCACTAATTTGAGCTTAGTATTTTTGAACAATGTAACTTACTTTAAAATAAATAAATAAATATATAAGTATATGAAAGCTACCTCTTCCTCCCGGCATTGCCGGAAGGACTTTATAATTTGTCGAAATCGGTTCATCAGCAATTCATTAATAGAGCATTACTATACGTATTACAAATATTTAAATATACATCTAAATTTTGCTTTGGAATTGCTGTGCATTTTATAAAAAGTTTACACACGTTTTATTTTTATATATTATACTATGCATATCCATGATGGGTAAGTATTATGGTGGCTACCAACAACTGGTTTACCTTTTGAGAAGTTTTTGGCTAAAATAAACTCACTCATAAACTCAGTTAAATCAAAGTTGAAAAAGTCTAAAAAAGAATAAAATCAATAAGTACGTCATTTTAGGTTTAATCTGATGTCAAAGATATTCACTTAAATCACCTACATTGCGCATGTTTTCGCAATCGTTCTATCCCTTAACTTTCTTGTCTGGCAGAGATATTGATGCAAAGGAAAAACTTATTTTATAGGGCAAGGGTGAGTGCAAAGGTAATCTTAATTATCATTTACTAATTTTTTAATTTCAATGAAACCCTTGAAGAAATATGAATGTTTTTAGAAATATACACAAATTTAGACATATAAACTGTTAAAAATATGAAACTTTTGCTGCATCGTCACTCCACCTCTTATATATTGCCGTAATATATTACGGCTATACCGCTTATATACCGCTTCTCATTGGTCAAAATAGAGATACTCTATAAAAGCGGTGATGTGACGATGCAGCAAAATTTTCAAATTTTTAACAGTGTAGACAGTATAAGCATAAATACATAGAGCAAAGCTTTGGTCCCTGAAATATTTCCATTTCTTTTATTGTTTACTTTATTGTCAATTCCACGTTTGTCTTGACGTAAGGATCTGCTTAAAATAATTTTTATAATACTTTATACATCATATTTAATTTGTAAGAATTCCTTTATTGTTTACACATTCACATTAGTTGTTGAGTGGTTGTATTGGTTTATAATGGTTACATATATAATGGTTACAGAAGTAAAATTTTAGAAAGTGTGTTAAAGAAAAAAAAATGATAAAAAAAGACAAAATATATGTATACACACCCGCAGTGCTTAAAATATATTATTTTAAAAATTTCAACACCATAATCTTTTAGTTCCACAATCTTTTAGTTCCATAATCATTTAGTACCGTAATCTTTTAGCTCTCTGTTTTTTAGTCCGATAATTAAAAACTCAAAAATTTGAACCAATTTATGTCTTATGTGACATTTAAAAAAAAAAAAAAAAAAAAAAAAAAAAAAAAAAAAAAAAAAAACAATTACTAAATTACACATGTACATAGATCAAAACAATGGTGAAATAATGAAACTGATATAATCTGTAGAAGTTGAGATAATAGTAATATTCCAGGTATCACCTTCTCTAATTGTCTTAATGGTTGATCTATATTAATTACCCAATAGTTTTTCTTGGATAAATCTAGATTTTATTTTTTCATTAGGTTTTAAGATATTCGTATAGTTTCTATCATAACAGAAAAAATTAATAATTAATTAATATATTATTATTTAAATTCTAGGATTTTTAATCTGAAACAAATAAATCTATTATATCGGTAAAAATTTAATAGTAAAAAATAATGTTTGCAGATTTATAGACTATTTTTTAAATATTATTTTCGCGGTTACTGGCAATCTTTACATTGTATTTTTTATTTCGTAGTGCAGATACTGACAACGAAAAACGTTTAAATAAAAATTAATGCAAATATTATAGTAAAAGCGTAACACTTGAAGGAAAACAACTTTTCTTTCTGTATTTTGTTTGCTTTAATTTTTTTTCTAAGTAAAAAGTAAACTTTTTCATGCAAATATTTATTCATTTTTATCTTTTTTTCATTTTTTCGGTAAATAAGTTTCAGTTAATATTATATTTTTCTAAGTATAAATAATTTTCTAAGTGTGACAAACTATTGCTTTCTAATTTTCTTCATTTTTTCGGTAAACAACTTTCATTTAATATTAAAAACGGAAAAAATGTTTATTAGAAAATATAATAATACAGCTTTAAAAAAAATATGTTTTACTTTAACACTATAAAAACACGTTTCAAATACTGGTATATAAGATAATAAAAATTAAAACCCAAAATAAAAATTAAAACAATGATAAAATAATAATATCGACATTGGGAAAAAAGGTGTAAAATTACAAAACTAGGTTCTTAAATCTACAAAAATCTGCATACTTGCTAAAATTTTATTGGTAACACGGGATAATTACATTTTTTTTGTTTAATTGCCCAGTTACATAAAAAGTTCTAGGCATCCCAGTTTTCTAAAAAGATTTTGGCAACCTTATAGTTTGTTTTACAGTAAAAAAGTGTACCTGTGACATAAATTTCTTTTGTTGGAGTTGCAGATAAAGTTTTTGGCATTCCATTTTCCTAGAAAATTCTTAGTAACCTTATAGATTTTTTTCAGTGCATACAGCCTGAGAAATTGAGATATTAGGAGTGTTCAAAGTGTTCCTTTTTTAAGTGTTTTAGAAAATCTGCATCTTAAATTTTCTGAAATAACATATTTTTGCAAGTAGCTGCACCATGTTTAAAAAACAATGCAGACAATATTTGAGTGAGGTATGATATATATGTTTGTTACGTCATCAAGTGAATTTAATTTGCCGTTTTATTCATAGTTTTATAACCCTTTTACTGATTTATTTGTTCTTTTATTATCTAAAATAAAAATTATACCGATTTGTGTAAGTTTTGTATAGTTTAGTGGTTTATTTGAAATTGTTCGACGGAATAATCAAGTAGTATCCGCATAGCAGTAGAGCATTACCATGGGTATTAAAAATATTTAAATATACTTTTAATATACGTTTAAATATACGTTTTTATAAATAGTTTACCTTTTTATATTTTCATATTGTATACTAAGCATATGTATGAGCGGTAAGAATTACGGTGGCTTTCAATGACTTGTATTCTTAAAATGAAAAAAAAAAAAAAAAAAAAAAAAAAAAAAAAAAAAATGGAGAGAGAGAATCACGTGCCGACGATTTTGAAAGATTGGGTTTAAGTTACTATAAATAGCTGATCTTTTGATTACCGCTTATACTCCTTACAAAAATTAAAGCATTTATCAGTCAATAAATAACAATAATTTAAAAAAAATGTAAATAAAATTCCAATTTAAGATATATCCTCAACTTTTGTGCATCCACTGAAAAAAAAAAAATCTGTTAAGATACTAAAGTTTTTCCAGGAAACAGGGATTCTTAGAATTTTTTATGTAACGGCAACAATAAAAATTCTTGGGACAGATCACGTGTGCAGTGTAAATAATTAAAAAATATATATAACGATACGAAGATTTCTTTAGGAAACTGGGATACCTATAACTTTTTATGCTACTGCAACTCGGATTACAGATAAAATTTTAGTAAGAATATTGTAAATTTAATAGGTTCTTTTGTAAAGCTACAAATCTCTGTAAGATTTATAAAAATTCGTTTCGTAGATTTACATTTCTTTTTTTTTTTCACTATATATAGGTAAAATTTTAACAAGTATGCTGTAACTGTACATTTGAAAATTATAGTTTTTTTTTCAGTGTAACTACTGTAAAAAATACAGTGTAAAACAAACAGAATCGAAAAAGCTGATTATAAAGAGCGATTTTTGGGAAGTTTTTGATTGTTAATTTTTGACGTGAGGCCAATATAAAAAAAATCGATTTCAGTACATTTCAAAAATTTCTTTGAACGCATTGTAATTGTTTTTCATATATATATTATTTTTAGCATTCTGAAAAAATATGAGACTTTCTGAACTGCAGTGGATCAATTCCTTTTTTCACATCTTTGAGATTTATCGAGTTAAAGTTTCACCTTAAGCATACTGAAATTTACTGTTGCTATTTATAGGTAAACCATCACAAATATGGATTTGATCAAAATACACACCTAAAATAGATCTTAAGCAGTTCAAGAAAGTAAACATCCAAATTTAGATCAAGAGTAGAGTTGATCCACTTAAGTTCTGAGTATATCATATGTTAAATATAAAAATATATTATAGTTATTAATTAAAAAAAATAATAAGAATAATAATTTAACAAATAAAAACGATCATTTAGAAAATGATTTTTTCAAAGATTAATGTTTAAGACTTATAAATACATTCAATATTAAAAATTATTTTTCTCACTTCTTGTAAACAATGTATCTTTATTTTATTGTTAAAGTTATTTAAATATGAAACATCTCGAAATGATTACCATTTATGCAGTCATTTTCCGCCTAAAAGATTTATTAATTTTTTAAAAACAAAATAAAAAGGTCATAGTGTTTCTTCCTTTTGTGAATTCATTCAGTTTCTTATATATCTACCTTATCTATTAATGTTATAAAGAAAAACATGTCTGTGCGTCTTTCTGCGAATAGCAACACTTTTAAATTTAAAATAAATTTTCAGTTACACAGTTTTCGGTGCTGTAAATTTTTAAACTTCTAAACATCATACATTTTCAATTTTTATACAGACATTTAGCGAAAAAAATTTACATTTAAATGCAATTTGTTTGAAAGCTGTATTTCAATTTATTTTTGTTATTATTTTTTTTTACTGTTTTTTATATTTTTTTGTCGTCCTTGTGGTAATAGAAGTATTTAAAAATGTGGACATCACAAAGATTAAGATATATCTCAGATATCTATATTCTCGACGAAAACAATAACCATTTTCTAAAAAAAAAAAAAAAAAAAAAAAAAAGTATACCCGTACGAGGCTTTCTCAGCGCAATCTTTGGGATTATTTGCTGATACTTTTTTGTTAATTTTTGATTAACTGCAATTATATTTAACAAAACATGTATTTTAATGGTACTTAAATATAGTATATCAAATGTCGCTTGCAGAACCTTTCGGAAAATACTTCATTTATCACTGTGCCTTTAGTATGTGAAGAGAAAAAAAAGTATTTACATTTTAAATATTATGCCGTAAGAAGGAATTATTTTGTGACTGGTGAAATTAATTTGTGATACCTGGTCACATTGTAGTACGTATTCTGGATCTCTTGCTCTTTTCGGTATGATGGGAAAGCAAACAGCATTACAATCTCCTAATAGAGTGAGCCAGATCACCTAACAATCATTTCCCGAAGTTTTAACACGAAATACCCAAATTAGACCAGGTGTCATGAAATAACATCAGTCACAAAGTAACCTTATCTTACGGTACATGATAGTTTTCATTATGTTGTGCAACTCGAGTTTTATTTATTCCCTTGCATTTTTTAAAATTCATAAATCGAACCACATAAATACTTAGAAAACATTAAAATAAATAACATAATAAAAATATTACCTATAATGATAAAAACTAGCTATATCCTGACGGTTTCGAAAAATAGAAACTTGTCCATCTTCAGGGGAAGTAATTGAAGAAAGTAAGATGATCTTATCTATATTTTAGAACAAGATGATTATTGAATTTTTTATGTATTTTATGAGATTTCAAGGGATTAATTTATGGATGGCAACTTAGTCAAATTAGACTGTTCATTTTGAGAATTTATTCGGAAGAGAAGCTACTATTTTGTTATAACAGACTATTTTACAAGGGAATTTTTCTTATGGCGAAACTAGTGTATTTTCCCTAAATATTAAATTTTGTAGTAGTTTTCAACAAAACTAAAGTGAGAGAAACATCTGGAGAAATTAACGGTCTTATAAGTTTAGGTAACACCGTGTTAGTTTCTCCACATGGTATCATGGTATCCTTGTGGGTGGGCAAGATTTTATTGTCCGAAACTGTTGTGATGTAATTATATTTTTCTATTGTAAGCAATTTATGTAGTTTTATTTATTAATTTTTAAATTATATTAGTATACACGGATTAGCTGGCATCATGCTATTCTCATTATAAGTCAGTGTCATGTTAATGTCCTTTCAAAAATGACAATGTTTGAATTGGACAGCCAAATGCGGAAAATGATGCATGTTGAAAGATTGGGAGTAGTAGCGACTTTGTTTTCGGAGGTGTTTTTCTCACCAGTATTTTTTTCAAACTAAATTTCGGCTTATATAAAAGTAGAACGATTATATAATTAGTTCAATATAAGTATCTACAATTAAATAAGGCTTAGTTGAATACGAAAAAAATCAGAATAGGACAATATGCAGTAACCCCTCCCACAAGAAAATCAGACATGATCCATTACAGATTGTTACGTAATAGCTAGGGGTGTATATAATAGCAATAAATAACTAAACAGGATATACTTCATAGAGTTTCATTTCTCTTGAGGGAAAAGAGTGAACAAAATGGAAATAAAAATTGCAGTAAACCGAAAATTTATGGAAGGAAAAAAAGGAAACAATTAAATAATTTTTAATCTAGTAATATATTTATGCCTGAGCATAAAATGACCATTGTAATTTGTTTAATATAATTATTTGTATTTATTATTATTTAAGTTACTGTTTAGTTAAAGAAGTGACATTTCTAGGGCAAAGAGTACTGTATGCTATACCAATGACATAGTCTTTATTCAGCGTATAATATTCAATTACAGCATTGTACAGTGGCCACACGGACCGGGTGGAGAGGTATCGTAGAATTGTTACTAGAATTTGACTCAATTCAATCTTTAACCAAATATGTGCTTGGTTTTTTAGTGTGTTTTCTTATTTTATTTACTTAAGTTTTAAAAAATGCAAGAACAGGAGGAAGAGTATGTGTGGAGGAGAAATGAATAAAAAGTCGGATAACGAATGAAACTTCTTACTGAAATATGTTTAATTCTTTATCGTCCGACGGTACTTATATAAGTACCATAAATACTACTTATTATAAAATTCTTTTAATACGTCAGTTAGTTTTAATACTGTTTATAATGAGTTACAAATGCATTACTTTATTTTGTTTCAAAAGCATTATTAGTTAACAAAAATATTTTTTAAAAGATGATTTCTTTTGCGTCTGTATCTTTCCAGCTGTCTTGGCGCTGAGGGAGGGGGATGGGGATTTTTCAATTCGGATATATTTCTATACTTATATTGTAAGAACATCATATTTGTACATTTTATTACTCTTCAAAATACTAAGAAAACAATTTAAAATAAAAGATTTGAGTGAAGTTATAAATATTGCGCAAAATCCCTGTAAAATCAAATTTATTTAATCCTTCTAAATTGTTCAGTTCCTCTAAAATCCTTCAAAAATTTATTAAATAATTATGTAAATCTTTTAATTTAATTTAAACAATTTAGGTAAAAAGTTTTAGAATGTAAAATTTTCATGAATTCATAATGCAGTAGATAAATTGTTAAACTCGACACTTTTGAAGAAAAAATACTTAAATAAAATTGATACACATATGTTATATCATTAAAGTACTTTATTCTTAGGACGAATGGAAATGAATTATATCTACTATCAAAAACGTTTGAAAAAATAAACATAATAAATGATGCTCTATTATTTAAAAACCACTAAAATTTTAATGTTTAGAGGAAATACTCTTGTTTTACTGAAAAAAAATTCTCTAGTAAAAAAATCTTATCATAACGGGACCGAACTGCAGTTTTTTCTCAGAATAAATTCCAAAAATGAACCGCTTAATTTAACTAATTCCCCATACATAAATTCAGTCTTTAGAATCTCTTAAAACACATAAAAATTTGAATGGTCATCCCTTCCTAAGCAGATGACCAGACGGACAAACCAACCAAATGCATAAGCACTTTTCAATTTTGTTGGAAAGAGCTAAAAATGCATGAAAAATGACACATAATAAATGATGCGCTGTTACTTGAAAACTATTAAAAATTTAATGTTTAAAGAAAATATTATTGTTTTGTTGTAAAAAATTCTCCAGTAAAAACATCTTATTATAACGGGACCAAATTGAAGCTTTTTCTCCAAATAAATTTCGAAAATGAAACGCTTAATTTAACTAAGTCCCCATCCATAAATTCAGTCCTTAGCATCTCTTAAAACACATGAAAATTTTGAATGGTCATCTCGTCCTAAGCAGGCCACAGCATTTTCGTCCGAAATCCTTTTCAAATGCAGTACTATAGTGCGTCGCACAGACCGCTGGTCCACCCTAGTAGTGAAAACCGGCTTTATTACTGCTGTCCTCTAAACTAAGTTAATTAACGGAGTGTGCAGTCCGCAGAGTTGAGGACTTAACGGGGCATAGACTCAGAAGATTGTGCCAGAGAGAGAGAGAGTAGAGAGAGAAACGGTGGATTTGTGCTTCCGCAAGCAGAACAGAATAGAGCGATATATACGGGATGTCTCTCCTTATTCGAAATTCTCATTATGGCGTTGCCCCCATTCAAGAGCGACATGGAAGAACAGGTGAGGGCGATTGTGTATTAAAAGTGGTTGTGTGTCCAGCAGTTCAAGCTCATTCTGCGGACAGCGTATGTTGCATTTCGCGGCTAAGCGAACCTTTGTGTGGAGAGAGAAATTTGCAAATTAGAATCTTGGTCGTGGCAGTTTTCGGTGTTTCTACTGCGGGTAAATAAATGGGAATCTGATGGCAGACAAAGTTTCCCCTCTTCTAAAGCTGTAATTAAACAGGGACAGTTGAGATAACCTCTCTCTCGGGCTTTTCAAGATGGGCAGTGTTATTTAAGGGTGTTTTTAGAACGATTTAAAGTGCGTTTATTGCCAAAGATTTCAGGAAATACATTTTAAATAGATCTGATGTTCTAATTGGTTTTGATTTTTAAAAATTAGAACTTTTCTTCTCACATTTTTTATGCAAAAAATGAAGTTTGAGCACTCATTAATTTTTCATGAGGTTTAATTTATAATCATTCAGTCATTTGATATGAAAATGAAAATTTTAATTCAAAAATAGCAAAAATTCATTAAAATTGAGCTTTAGTCTATGGAAATCTTTATCGCCGAGAAAAAAGATTTCACTGTAAATGCGAAATCAGCTAGCAATCAATAATTTTATTCCATTATTGAAAAAGTAATAATAATATCATATCTGAACAGGTATGACTTTTACTTTCCTTCTTTTTCTGTTTAAAAAATAAAATAAATGATGTATTAGCTTGAATATCATAGTTCTTAGTAATAATATTTTCTGAAAGGCCCACATCCCTTCATTGAAAGCAATGTTTTAATTCATTAAAATATGATACATACATATAAATTCAACAACGATGTTACAGGTTTCAAATGTCCAAATTAAAACTAATAGTCCGGGAGCTGAGTATATCAAGTTCCTGTGATCACGGAATTGAAGCATTATAATGTAAATTGATTGTAAAAAGTTATGCCCTTAGAATGAACTAAATATATCTTTGGTTTGACAAGCCAAGAATTAAATTTATTATTATTAAATTAAATTTATTTTTATTAAAAATCTACAAAATTTACTGTGGATATTAATAAGACTTACTGTATTTTTAGAAAATTTTGTGCTCTTTTAGAAAAACTTTGTATGACAAATATTATTCTGCTGGAAAAAGTCTGTCTTACCTATTTAAAATTCCAGCCGGTGATAAAGTTTCACATTTATTTCGCTTTGTATTCTTACCACTTATGCATTCCGAAACTGGACGCTGACTACGTGTTGACTTTTGGTGGAAACGGCAAATCTCTACAGAATTATAATCATAATTAATTTAATTAAACTTATTATCGGTATCTCATACCTTGTCATACCTAGCTAATTTTGTTCGTATGAATTTTTGTCTATATACATGAAAATGTTTTAATTTCGTGATCACAGCACTTTCGATATCATGCTATCGAAGTAAAAGCTAAAGTAAGGCAACAAAGCGAAACTAGACTTTTTTATTTATGGACTTTTGATTATATTATCAAGAAGGATGACTGCATAATTTTTCGGGTTAGAGCTTAAATCTCGTAATATGCAGGCATTAACCAAGAAGGTTATTTTTATTTCATTTTATGAAGAAACATTGTAATACCTCCTTTACATGAACTAAGCTGTTACTGAATCTCATTACCATTCTAAATTCGAAATCACTATGCTTTCTAAGAATTGGTAAAATAGCTAAAGTTATATATAACTCTCTAAAGTTATATATATCTCTTGAAGTTTTCTCAAATTACAGCGTAAAAACATGAAATTATACCCGTATTTGAGAGAAAAAAAATTATTCTTGAAAAATATGTCATGAATTTTAAATGGCGTACTATTAAATATATTTTTATGAAAAAGAATAATAAATTTCCACATCAAATAAGTAAATTGCATCTAAACAAAATAAAATTCCGGCAAAAAATATTCAGTAAATGTCATCATGCTTATTGTTATTCCTTTGAACTTTATTATCTATACCAGCGGTTCCCAATCTATGGGTCGCGACCCACTGGTGGGTCGTGGCAATTGTTTTGGTGGATCGCGGAACAATCGAAATTTGTCATCAAAATAATCTTTTATTTCATCTGTTTAAAAAGATATAACAATTTCAACAGGAAAAAATATTTCAAGGGGAAATCCTTAATTTCCTTTCAGATTAATATACGAATAAAATATCGAGAAATATTTAAATCCGCTTTGACGTCTTTGATGAAATTCAACACTTTGTGCTTATGAAAACATGCTTTTTCTGTTGTTTTTGAAAATCAAGTCCGGAGACAAACTGCATGTTAATATGTATTCTCACATTGGTAAACACTAGTACAAGAAATCTCATTGATTATAAAGTTATATTTTCATAATAATTAAACATATTTTTAACTATATTTGAAGTTTGTGCATTGTTTTAAATACTATTCACTTACACACACTGAAATTACCGATTCTTGTTTTTGTCGATAATCTATCTTCTGTACAAAAATTTGCGTTTTTTCTTAGGATAGGATAGCCGAGCGTATAGCGATTGTAAAAAAATTGCTATAGGGGAAGATGGGGATACTTGAGCCATTTTTTGAATTTTAATTTTTTTAAATTTTTTATATTTTTTTAGAATAAAATAAAATATTGAAAATGAAAATTTGATATTTTTCCTTCCACTAAAAACCACTTTCAATAAATTTTGAACTATTTTTCTATGTATAATAAATGTTTATTTTTTGTTTTACATCATGGCTCAAGTATCCCCATGGCGGGGATACTTGAGCCATAGTGAAGGGATACTTGAGCCACTACGGAAAAATACCTACAAAAATAATTTTTTTCACTTTATTTTTGCACAAACATTTTACAGAATGATAAATTATGAAACGTAAAGTCTTTCAAAATCAATTGAGAAAATAAAGCTAGTAATACGATCATTTTTTGTCGTTAAAACTGGTTGTCGAAGGATAATTTGAACTTCAGTTATAACGATGGTAGAAACATCCTCAGTTCAGAGCCATTTAAATTTAGAATCTGCAATTCTTCGGGCACATTTCATTTTTTAAAATATTAAGCACTTATCCAACAAATATTTTTACAGTTTTCTTTCTGGCATATTTTATTAGTAACCAACCATCAATAGAAGGTTTTCTTTCACATCATCACCATCATTGACAGAATTTTCCTCTAATGATATTATCTAACTCATGCTTTTAGTTTAGTAGCTGTCGGAATTTAAGCCAGATGTATCATTCTACTATTTCAAACACTTTTTTGATTTCACAGGAAAAGATTTTGTCTTCCTCTTTGGCTCCATGTAGGTAAGTTTGAACTGGGATTTTTGTTGCTTTTCTTGTTTTTGTGCGCTCTTTTTACCAATTTTTCTTCAATTTCCTTAGTTAAAAAAAGTTACAGCAAAAGAGGTTACGATTTCAATATAAAATACTAATCTTAATATGTTATATTAAAAAATAAATATTTTAATATGTTGGACCTAACTAATTAAAGTATTAGAGATTATAGCCTGTAAAACCGTTTTAAAAAGTTATTTTCATTTAATGAAAGTTAAATTGAAAACTATGTTTACATTTATCTAGACAGGCTATTTTGTTAGTCAAATCGAAAAATAAAATAGACATTTTCATTTAAAAAATATACATTTTTAAACATTTTTAGGTCGTTATTTTTTTAAGAAAAAAAAATAAAATGAAAAATTATTCTTCCTTTTCTCCAGAAAAATATCTATTAGTGAATATAAGGATGGAATTTTATTTTTTGTTTGTTTCACCCATGTTTAATTTCTAGTGGGGATGGTTAAGACATGGCTCAAGTATCCCCACTCTCATTGGCTCAAGTATCCCCACTATCACTATTTTTGTTTCCCAGAGTTTTACTAAATAAAGCATGCAGCAATTAGAACTATTTTAGACTCAAAATACAATTGAAATTATGCTTATTGAATGTATGTATATAGTTGCAACTTTAAACAAAACTTTGATTACAAAAAAACAAAAAAAACATGCACCCAAATATTTACTTCAGATAGGGAAAAGACAACTATTAATCACTATACTTTCAAAATGGTACCAAGATGTGTGATTTCTTTTTTACATGTTCAGAACTATAAATATGTTATCATATTGTCAGTTTTAGAAAGAAAAATAAACCAACTGTAGAGATAATAGGGGTGGCTCAAGTATCCCCTATGCTCAAGTATCCCCACTCTCCCCTACTGATATACAACTTCATCTTGGGTGGGAGATCGCAAACTTTTTCTTTTACTAAAAGGTGGGTCGCGAATTTTTTTTTACTGAAAAGTGGGTCGCGTATTAAGAAAGTTTGGGAACCACTGATCTATACTAATAAAAGAACAAAACGCTCTGTCTGTGTGTGTGTGTGTCTGCGATGGCTAGCAAAATCTACGGCACGTACGAAGCTCAAAACTTTTTTGAGAGTAGCCCAATACCTCTCCTGGTGCACATAAAGCTCAGAATTTTCATTTTTTGATTAGTTTCATAGATATTAATTATGAAGTGGAACTCACTCTCTTCAACAAGTCATTTTTTTAATGTTCGAGGAAAGAAATCGTTTGCACATGCGAACAAACCCTTTTACACATCTAAACGAAAGAAAAACCATTTATCAGCATTTATTTCTGATTTTGGATCATTTTGTTTAAATTCAAATAAACCAAACTGCCCGACGCAGTTAAACTTAAGAGACATACAGTGCAAAAGTTTAGACACTGGTGTTTTTTAACCTTTAAATAAAAAATACGAACTCGTGAGTTTTACAAATGGCTATACTTATTTTCAAATATATTTTATATAATGTAGAATAAAAATAATGGTTATAATATAAGATAATATTTAAACTGAAAAAAGTGAAATTTGCATATTGCAAAAGTTTAGACACTTTTTTGATTTTTAACCAACTGTTCATGGAAAAATGCAAATTTCCAAGTTATGATGTCACATATCTGAAGTATTTAATTATACCTCGATATAGCATCAGTTAGTGAAGATGCCGCGAGCTAAAAATATTCAATTAGATGAGGTAACTGAAGTAGGAAAGCTGAAATGGAAAGGGAAGACTGTTGCAGAAATTTCAGCAGCATTGAATCGTCCAAAGTGGTCTATCTATGAAGTATAGTCTAAGGATGACTCCTTCAAAACAAAACATAATCTGGAAGATCTTGTGTGACGAGAAAATGAGATGTCAAAAGGATCCAGAAACTGACATTTACACAAATAATGATTGCTAATCACATTAAAAGTAGGTCAAAACTTTCTGTGTCGACGGAAATGATTCGTAGATGAATTAAAGAAACAGGTAAATCAATTTACATGAAAATTATAAAACAATTAGCTTTAAAATACCGCTGTAAATTGGTGAGAATTCAATTAACTTGCAAACATACGTCATATGGACCCAAAATGGTACTCTATGATATTCAGTAACGAAAAAAAAAAAAAAAAAAAAAAAAATGAAATTTGAATGGCCCAAACAAGTGGGCATACTATTGGAATGACTTAAGTAAAAATCCTGGGACTTTATTAAGTCGACAAAAAGAAGGTGATTTTTAAATAATTTGGTCCTCACTTAACATTAATGTTCGTGTATCTGTGGAGTTATACATTAGTTGCCAAGCAACACAAGACTACGTACATACGTTGGAGATTAATTTTTAGTCATTTGGGGAACTTTTACTGATCTAAAGTATGGATTTTAGCATTTAATCATGTTGCATACAAAAGAAGAACTTCGTTTAACTCTGAAAATACTATTGATCTCAACTGGCCGGCGTGTAGTTCTGATTCGGACCCAATCGAAAACTTTTGTAACATCATATGTCGTAATGTTTATGCAAATTTTTGCTATAATTCTCTTTTAATGAGGTTCGTGCTGCTGTTGAACATGTTTGGTACGAAATAGACCCCCAAGTGACGCAGCATTTAGTTTTTTCGATGAAAAGTCACATTCTTGCACTAACTGCAAACAATGCGTGTGCAACTCGATTTTAATTTGTAGTTCTTTTTTCTGTAAATGCACAAATTGTCTATACTTTTGCCACAATGTTAATTTTATTTTTTTGTCATTATATTTTACGTAAAAGGTAAAATTCAAAATTTATTGTGTGTGAATAAAGGATAAGTCACAAGTAACAAATGACAGAGGAATTATAAACATTCGGTACATACTTCTGAAAATAGAAGCGTAATCGATCATTGTCTAAACTTTTGCTGAGCACTGTATTTCGAAAGATCATATTTTTAGGTCTCAAATGCAATAATCAATTCGAAAAAATGTTGTAGTTAACCCCTTGAAAACAAATATTCAAAAATGGTCGTTTTTTCCAAAACTATTTTTTTCCCTTTTGTCAATGCCCCTCTAGGGCGTAATTTTTAAGATATAAACAAACCAAAAAAAAAAAAAAAAAAAAAAAAAAAGATATTAAAGATGAAACTTTCTTCTAATTGATGGGGCAATTGGTTTTAAAATATTTGGATTTTAACCCTTTCAAATACACTTTTAAAAGAAGGTCATTTTGCGACTCGCAGAGAGGGTATTTTTTCTATGCTAAAATTATCTTAACATACATATTTCAATTCAATCTTTTAAAATCTTCTCAATAGAACAAATTTATACTCCCTACAGAAAATTCGAAACGTTCGGACCGATAGAAGTATTTTTTACAAAATAAAATGTGCGAAAAATTTGATGAAATCAATAAAGACAGATCATTTTCATTGCGGTTTTGCCTTAGCAAAGCGCAATCCTATAGGAACCGGCAAACAAAAACATATTCTTAAAGCTTAAAAACATTCTTATAATCTATGATGCAATCGGTTTTTAAAATATAAGATTTAACCCTTTCAAATACACCGTCAAAAGGAGGCACTTTGCGACTCACGTATAGAATATTTTTTCTACGCTAAAAGTATCTAAGCGTACATATTTCAGCCCAATCTTTTAAAAGCATCTCAATAGATCAAATTTACACCTTCTTAAAATTTTTTTGAAACGGTCGGACGAGTAGAAATAATTTTTATAAAATAAAAAGTGCGAAAAATTCGAGGAAATCAATAAAATTAGATAGTTTCATTGCAGTTTTGCCTTTGCAGGGCGCAATTCTATATACGTCCTGAAAAACCGAAAATATTTTCTTAAAGCTAAAACATTCTCATAATTTATGTTGCAATTTGTTTTAAAAAATATGAGATTTAACCCGTTCATGTACACCGACAAACAGGAATTACATACCGGCTCATGGAAAATACATTTTTGCCACGCTAAAAGTAACTAGATGTCCGTATTTTGACACAATCTTTTTAGAGCCTTTCAATAAACCATATTTATATTACTTTAAAAAACTTTAGAACTTTCGCATGGACAGAATTCGTTTTTTACAAAATAAAATGTGCAAAAATTTTTACGAATTCTGTAAAAACTTGAGTGTTCCGTCGCGGTTTCGTTCGCTTTCGGTTCGCATTGTTTTCAAAAGATCAAATTACATAGAAAACAAAATACCAAACATCATGTGCTTTAAATTCAATATCTTTTCGCGATTTTTCCGTTTAAAAATATAAATTTTGACAAAATGGATTTAAAAATATAAAATCATAGAAATTTGAGTTTAATTTAAGGGTCATTTAGAAAGCAAATAACACATTTGAAAACTGAATAACATCACGGGCCCGGGCAACGCCGGGCAGGACAGCTAGTTAATTATATAATTCTTAATTTCTGTCTTTGAACTGCCCAATTATTAAAATTCATAGAGAGAAGTAGTTCGTTTCACTAAAGAGCTTTATTTAAGAATACTCCGAAACATTTAAAGAATATTAATCTCTATATCTCAGCCGAGCAGCAATAACCTCAAAAATAGATGAGACAAAAGAAGAGAGACTATGCTGACTTCGCAATCGATTCTCAGGGAATTCGAAACATGATCTTACTTTAAGAGACTTCGGCCATTATCTAGGAGATGGAAAGGATGACGAGTAAGTTATTGGTTTTCCCAGAGCAATGCAGCTGATAGTAGTTTTGTTGAAAACACGAGTCTTAACTAATGGACAATAAAGACGATAGATCAATGTAAATGATAAATTGGTAGCTAAGAAAGATGGAAAAGTACACAACTTTAATTTTATTGATATTTTAGGCAATATCATTCAGCTTAGTTTTATCGAAATTTTAGTAAATATTCCAATTTCAACAGTTAGTCCTATTGAAAGTTTAATAATTAATTTTTTCCTATTATATTTAGTTTGACTGCTTTAAATCAAGAGTTGAATATAGTAATCAATATAGGTGGCTTTTCAAGGGAATCACACGTATATCCATCAAACATTTTTTTCAATACTAATTTGCAATTTCATGCAGCAAAATGAAAGAAGTTTGTGGAAGTGTTTTTTATTTTCACAGGTGAAGGTCGCCTTCATCTTCCTTTTATCAGAAATCAAGTAACTGTATATATATATATATATATATAGGAAAGGGGGGGGGGGGGTATTACTGCTGGAAAATGATCATGATTTTTAAATAGCATACTATCAAATATATTTGTATGAAAAAGAACATTCAACTTCTACATCAAATAAGTAAACTGCGTTTAAACAAAATAAAATTCCGACAAAATATACTCAGTAAATGTCATCATGCATTTTTTTTACTCTTTTGAACTTTATTATTATTTATATAATTCATAAATTCTGTCTTTGAATTGCCAGATTATTACAATTCATAGAGATAAGTAGTTCGTGTCACTAAAGAGCTTTATTTAAGAATGCTCCGAAACATTTAAAGAATATTAATCTCTGTATCTCAGCCGAGCAACAATAACCTCAAAAATAGATGAAACAAAAGAAGAGAGACTGTGCTGACTTAGCAATCGATTCTCAGGGAATTCGAAACATAATCTTACTTTAAAGAGACTTTAGCCATTATAGCCATTATCTAGGAGATGGAAAGGATGACGAATAAGTTATTGGTTTTCTCAGAACAAAGCAGCTGATAGTAGTTTAGTTGAAAACACGAGTATTAACTAATGGACAATAAAGAAGATAGATGAATGTAAATGTTAAATTGGTAACTAGGAAAATGAAAAAGTACACAAATTTAATTTTATTGATATTTTAGGCAATATCATTCAGCTTAGTTTTATCGAAATTTTAGTAAATATTCCAATTTCAACACTTAGTTCTATTGAAAGTTTAATAATTAAATTTTTCCTATTATATTTAGTTTGACTGCTTTAAATCAAGAGTTGAATATAGCAATCAATATAGGTGGCTTTTCAAGGGAATTACATGTATCCCCGCTAAACTTTTTTTTTTCAATACTAATGTGCAATTTCATGCAACAAAATGAAATATGTTTGAAAGTTTGTGGAAGTTTTTTTTATTTTCACAGTGAAGGTCGGCTTCATCTTCCTTTTATCAGAATTCAAGTAACTGTATGTATATAGGAAGGGGGGGGGGGGATTACTGTTGGAAGATGATCATGATTTTTTAATGGCATATTATTAAATATATTTGTATGAAAAAGAACATTCAACTTCTACATCAAATTAGTAAACTGCATTTAAACAAAATAAAATTCCGGCAAAATATATTCAGTAAATGTCATCATGTTTTTTTTTTACTCCTTTGAATTTTACTATTAATTATATAATTCTTAAATTCAGTCTTTGAATTGCCAGATTATTACAATTCATAGAGAGAAGTAGTTCTTGTCACTAAAGAGGTTTATTTAAGAATGCTCCAAAACATTTAAAGAATATTAATCTCTGTATCTCAGCCGAGCAGCAATAACCTCAAAAATAGATGAGACAAAAGAAGAGAGACTATGCTGACTTAGCAATCGATTCTCAGGAAATTCGAAACATGATCTTACTTTAAGAGACTTCGGCCATTATCTAGGAGATGGAAAGGATGACGAGTAAGTTATTGGTTTTTCCAGAGCAATGCAGCTGATAGTAGTTTTGTTGAAAACACGAGTCTTAACTAATGGACAATAAAGACGATAGATCAATGTAAATGATAAATTGGTAGCTAGGAAAGATGAAAAAGTAAAAACATTCAATTTCATTGATATTTTATACAATATCATTCAGTTTAGTTTTATCGAAATTTTAGTAAATAGTTTTATTTCAACACTTACAAACCTATTGAAAATGTTGTTATTAAATCTTTCCTAAAATTTTATAACTGACTGCTTTTAATTAAGCATGAATATAGTAAGTCTAAGTGGATTTATAAGGGCATCACATATATCTCCGTCAAACTTTTTTTTCTCTCAATCCGAATGTTTAATTTCATGCAACAAAATTACATACTTTGGAAATTTTGTGAAATATTTTTTTCCACCGTTGAAGGTTTCTTTGATCTTTATTTTATCCGAAATAAAGTAACTGCATAGATATTTTTGTTTTTTATCTTTGAAGTGAATAAAAATTTCAATTTACAGAAAATTAACCAATGTCATAAAATAAATTTTGAACTACAATTATCAAAACGTCAAGTTTACCTTGGTTATTAAATAAAAATATGAGATATTAAAGTAAGATATATAATTTATTTAAAAGGTGCAAAAATATAGTTAATAAGGTCGTCAAAAGATCTTAAAACTGCCAAGTGCTTTCAACTGTAATACAACAGTCATCATAAATGGAGAAAATCAGAAGAATGATCAGGGAGAAAAATCAGGAAGACTCCCCCCCCCCCTCCCCCGATGACAGCTATTATACTATATCAATTAAAGAGTGCTGGGGTTTTTAATATCTTTTGACGGTCTTTTATGCTATAAAGACTGGGCGACAAGTTTGGTCTCCATTAAATGTATACTGAGCTCTATATCATGTTACTTTTATTTTTAATTTAATTTATTTGTTCAGTCTTTCGACAAATTGGAGACCTGATAGAGAAATCAAAAATTCTTTTTTTTTTTTCAATTATTCTTGTTAACTAGGCTTAGGTAATAAACTTCAAAACTATTCTCGACGTATTTTCTCGTATTTAACTAATTCCATTTTAATTCTAATGTGCTTCTCTCCTTTAATTTAAAATACATAACTTTAAAATGAAATGTAAATAAAAAATGACTAAAAATAGTTAAAAACAGAAAAAATAGTAATACCAAATAATAATATTATAAACTATGACATTTCATTTCAAAATCAAAGCGTTGTTTAAATTTACCATGCGAAAAATAGAAAATGAAAATTGCCGGGTTAAAAAAAAAGCTGTTGGCGTAATGTGTGCCCAGCTACCATAAAAGTGCCACGAATTCTCTACGATATGCCAACTTTTATGTAGTTTTCTTCAAAAAATTAGTTTACAGTAAAAACGGTCGCCTTGCATATGGAAAGCGAAGGAATTAGCCCCGTAATTGTTTATTATACTCAAATAACTTATAAAACAGATGAAATCATGTAAATGGAGCCCTATAGGTGATTTATAAGCCAGCACACTGGCTAATATAAAAGTTTCAAAACGGATGTCCAACATATAAAAAGGGAAGCGGTACTATTGATGCCAGTCACATGACTTAGGCTTATATCATATAGATATTTTAGCACTTTTTAAGTAAATTATATATCACAATATTTATATCTCATATTTTTATTTATGTAATGTCACTAAAGAAATTTAAATAAGAATTCTCAGAAACACTCAAAGAATACAGGCTTAGTCAAGCAATAATAACACCAAAAACAGATGAGATGAAGAAGAGAGACAATGATGACTTAGCATTAGCAATCGATCCTTGTCTTTCGTTAGATTGCATTTGTGAGACGAACGTTAAAACGAGATCTTACTTTAAGAGAAATTAGCCATAAGAGGTGAAAAAAATGATCAACAAATTACTGGTTTACTTTGGTCAGTGGTACTGACTTACTGATAGAACTTTTGATGAAAATATACGCCTTAACTAATTAGCATAAAGGGGCTCGGTACCAAAAAAAAATTTAGTTTGTAAGTATAGCCTATGTTATATATTTAGGTTCATGATGTAATATAGTCATAATAGATCATAAAAAGTGTTAAACTCTTAATATAAAATAACTTTTGTTAAAACATTGAAGTTTTTTTTTTAATATTTTAAATTTTTTTCTTTTCTTTAATTTTTTTCAATATCTGAATATAGTTTTTTTTTAAATCAATGTACTTTTTTCTATAAATATAAGTATCGGATTTTTGATTAGTCCGTTATATCAGCAGAAAAAAAAATAATTAATGAATGTATATAGAGAAAACGAGAAAAAATATCTTGTTATTTTTTTCCTTTTTATGCATTTGTTTATTTATTTTACAAACATATCAAAAATACCATGATTAGTTATCACACACAGAGTCTAAAAATACTTTTTTTAGAATTCAGCCATTTTTATTCATTATTGTGGAAGCCTTAGCATTTCGATTATAAGGAAAATATAAAAAAATTGTGAACAGAGAAAAATAAGTTTAATTATTTCACTTGTACTTAAATGATATTAAATTTCATCTTTATGACTTAAATGTATTTTTTTATTATTATTTATTAATTTTTTTCTAGAAAAAAAAAAAAAAACCCACAAATTTATCAAAATTTCAATATTTAATTTTCACATCCAGGTCTAAAGATACATTTTTCAAAATATCAACCATTTTGCTTAATTATTATAAAAGACTTAGAGTTTCGATTAAAATGAAAATATAAAAAACTGCAAACTGAGAAAAATAAGTTTAAACATTTCACTTGCACATAAAGCATCGTAAATTTCATCTTTATGGCCTAAATATATCTCCTTTATTATTTATCGAATCGTTCGAAATTTGAACCGAATCTTCTAATGATACTAAGGCATATTTAAAAATAAAAATGCGAAATTTGACAATTTTGTATTTTTTTTTTTTTTTTTTTTTTTTTTTTTTTTTTTTTTTTACCAAAATTTCAGGTGCTGTATAATCTATGTAAATGACAAATAATATCCAGTAAAAATATTAAAAACCGCTTAAATAAATTTATTTCTATTGAAAAGTTAACAAATATTAAGTTTAATTTTAACAAAATTTGGCAAATAGTTTCATTTTAGCTTTCAATTCTGATGAAAATTAAGCAAAAATTTTTCAATTTGTGTATATTTTTTCTTGCTTTGAACTGAAATATGGACCCAACTCTTAATTTGGAAGAGAGCATAACTTTTCCGGAAGGTGTTGGAAGTAGAACATGTTTGTTGACGAAGCCCATCTTCAATACATAAGTGCATTTCTGTGTGATAAATTTTTGTATTTGTAAAGTTTTATGCAAAAGACTTTGGTTCTGGCGAGTCATGACCGTTTTGATCGTTTCATTGAAAAAACTACTTTTGTTTACAAATCACTAATCGTACAGACTATAATGTTGTTATTTATATTTTAATTAAGCCATTATGCAATTTACAGAGACAGGTTGATATCACTAAAGAGTTTTATTTAGAAAGTAGAAAAACTTTTTTTTTTTTTTTTTTTTTTTTTTTTTTTAAGTCCCTTGTGCTTGTTCAGAGAGGAAATGGCACTTCTCTAGTTCTTAGTTTTGGAATAATCCCTTGTTGTTAATAGTTTCTTTATTTCGAAATAAAAGCTACGAAAGAATTTAAAATTGATATATCTCAGTCATTTTTTAAAGATAGAAATGTAAAACAATAACTTCTCTAGATTCTTTGTGTCAGGTACAAGCGCTTAAGGGAAAAAGTTTTGAATATTTAATTTTTCGGATAAATTTTTGAGGTTTGAAAACTTTAAGAGGCCAGCATTTATAAGTAAGATGAAGGGTATATATATATATATATATATATATATATATACAATATATTGCCATTGATTATGGGACACTTGCGATTTTAGACATTTTACTAAATATCTAGAAAAATACATGAGGAATCATCTCGAAACTCTTAGTGTATAAATATAATAGTATACGTCATACATCTCCGTGAAGATTTTTTGACGAAACGCCATAGGGAACCGTCAACAAATTAAAAAAGAATGAATATCTTTTGCATAACCCTGTCAAAACTAATGTAGCAAAAGCGCTCAAACTCTAGATTATGATTGAATGCCTTATTGTAATACACTGTGTTCATTTTTATGCAAATAGCATGCACACTCGCAGAGTAATTAAGGTTTTTATAAAAATGGTCCCAAATTTTTCCAAGTTTTTCCATTATAATTTTCAGAGTTCTTAATATAAAATAATATTTTTTTCAGAAAACATGACAAACAACATTGCACACAGTACCCTGTAATCAGAATTAAAAAGTCATAAAAATTTTATGAAAAATGAGTAGGTTTACTACATAATTTTTTACTGCGCATGCGTCAAAGATATCAAAATTTCATTTGCATATTATGTTAGCTAAATGTATAGAGCAACTTTTGTAAAAGTCTCAAAATCATAACTTGAAAATTCTGAAAGTAATCGTCTATAGAAAAAGGACAAAATCCGTTGTTTCCAAAATGAAGCAAAAAAATGAGGGATTTTATCCAAATGCAGTAGTACATTCCATATTGTGTAATCTATATTGACACTAATCAATGAATATATGTATACAACCCCTCTTGTTTTTGCTTCATTTTGAGAATAATGGATTTTCGACTTATTCAATTGACGATTATTGTCAGAATTTTCAACTTATGATTTTGTAACTTTCACAAAAGTTGCTCTATACATTTAGCTAACATAATATGCAAATAAAATTTTGATATCGTTCACGCATGCGCAGTAAAAAATTATTTAGTAAACCAACTCATTTTTTATACAATTTTCATTATTTTTTAATTCTGATTACAGGGTACTGTGTGCAATGTTGTTTGTCATATTTTCTGAAAAAAATAATATTTTATATTAAGAACTCTGAAAATTATAAGGAAAAAACTTGGAAAAATTTGGGATCATTTTTATAAAAACCTTAATTACTCTGCGAGTATACATGCTATTTGTATAAAAATGAACAAGGCTTATTACAATAAGGCATTCAATCACAATCTGGAGTTTGAGCGCTTTTGCTACATTAGTTTTGATAGGGTTATTCAAAAGATATTCATTCTTTTTTAATTTGTTTACGGTCCCCTTTGGAGTTTCGGGAAAAAATCTTCACGGAGATGTATGACTTATACTATTATATTTATACACTAAGAGTTTCGAGATGATTCCTCATGTATTTTTCTAAATATTTAGTAAAATGTCTGAAATCGCAAGTGTCCCATAATCAATGGCAATATAGTGTATATATGTATATATATATATATATATATATATATATATATCAATCAGCAGTTGTAGTGTGATTTTTGGATTTTTGATCATGATTTGTAAATATTTATCGAAATTTTCCGGAATTGATTTCATCTGGACGACGCGAAGACGGTTGCAACAGATAGTTTCTTAATTTTTGCAATACAAGTGCCTCAATTATAATTCACAATATCTCTTTCTGTTCAGTAACAACTATGCCAATGATGAGTGAATCAAAATGGTGAGACTATACTAGGAATATTAGGATTGAAAAATACGATACAAAATTGCGATCGAAGTGTACCTCATTGTTACCATTACTTTCGTATTTAGAATTTCTTGATGTTTATAAAATTATTTTTGCAAATTTTCAGATTACATGCCGGTTGATTGCATTGTTACCATTACTTTCGTATTTAGAATTTCTTGATACTTATAAAATTATTTTTGCAAATTTTCAGATTACATGCCGGTTGATTGCATGGGTACACACTATGTCGTATTTTCACTTATAAAATTCACAAACGGATTAACAAATTGTCATAGGGACAAGGTTTGCATTATAAAACTTATCGAAGGGTTGGAATTTTTTGGCAATAAAGAAGATTTAAAAATAAGGTTTAATTTTAAAAATATATTTTAATAAGTTTTTGTATCGAAGTGCAGTTTAAACCGTAAGATTTATGAAAATTGAAGTAGTACCTCATTTTCCACGTTTGGAATCCAATTTGGGACTTGTTAATATTGATGATGGAGTAATTCATGTTATTAAAAAGTCTTGTATAAGAGTGTCCGGAAACATTTGTAGAATGTTAATTTGCGTACCTCTAACCCGGCAACAATAAACTACAAAGAAAAAAAAGATAGAGAGTGCTATATAAAAAGAGAGCGACTATGCTGACTTAGCAATCGATTCTTTCTCATAGCTTATATCTATGACAGGCAGGGAATTCGAAACATGATCTTACTTTAAGGGACTTTAGCCATTATCTTGGAGATAGAAAGGATGATGAATAAGTTATTGGTTTTCTCTGATAAATGCCACTGATGCAAGTTATGTCGAAAGCATGGGTCTTAACTAATAGACAATAAAAGACATAAAAACCGATGTAAATGATATATTGATAGCAAGAAAAAATAAATACCACCTCTTACTATTAAATTGTTTCTTGGAATCCACTTTCCATTAGAATTTTTCATAGAAACCCATTTTAGAAAGTAAATAAATTAGAAAAGTGACTTACAATATCCTCTTAAATATGAAGTCTTGAAACTATGTCCATTCGAATCTTTGTTGCCGTAACATCAGTGAACGCTTACTGTGGAGACATAATTTTTTTTTATTTCCGTCTGTTTGTCTGTGTGTCTGTTCCACGATAACTGCCACAAAAAGCACCCGATTGACTTGAAATTAAGTGAGTATGTTAGCTGTATATTTAGATGTATGGCTTTTTGTTATATTTGATTCATTCTTTCGAAAAATCTAGAATATTTTATTTTGTGTAATAAGGCTTTTGTATGGCAAATCAAACGACCTTCAAATTTTTATTAGTTCTAAGAAAATGACTCATTTGATTAATAGAGTTAAATGATAAATGAGTAGGACAATTTACCTAAAGTTATTCATATTAATTTCAAATTTTGTCTATGCACTTGTCAGATTTTTTATATTATTACTGTAAATTTTGGATATTTTTTTATAAATGTGTTCCAATAATATAAAACAATTTGTTTTAGAGATTTACTTATTTCAAATGTATTTATTTCATTTTCTTCATTTTATTTCAATAATTGCCTAGAAATCATTCATATTATAATAATATATATAATATATAATAATATAATAATACATAATATTATAAATTTGAAGTGTATCCTAACGTTTGAATGAAGTCAACTTCAAAAGTGATGAATTAATGTCTTTGTATCTTTTCGTATTAATAGATTATAGCCCAGGAAAAAATATAGGCTATGTTTTATTTATTTAATTCAAATATTTTCCTCTATAGTTCAAAATTTCCTTCTTTTTTATACAGAATCAACAGGTATTTTTTGGATAAAATTTAGTCAATTCCTTTCTTGTTGCTAAGAAAACCAAAAACTGGGATAATAATTTTTCAGCGGCAATAAATTTCCAACTAAGCAATTTTCAAGCGAAAAATAAAAATAAGAAAAATATTAAAAGAAAATAAATATGACGTCATATTTGAAATGAAATTAAAAGGAGTATTTTTTGTTAAATATTAAACATGGAAATTGTTTCGTTAATAAGAATTTTTCCGTCAAAAATAGCGACATAATTAGCACTAAAAAGAATTAAAGAGAATTATATTTTTAACAAAATATCTCACTCAGAGAGATATGATGTCATAATTGAAATAAAACAGGTATTTTATAGCAGTCGTTAAAAATACTAGGAATATGGATAACAGTAACTAATGGAGCTATATAAGTAATGACATCATATTTAAAATGAATGACAAATATTTATTACTAATATAAAGCTATAAGTTACATCTATAAAAATCTTCATTCAAAACTTATAATTATCAGTGGAAGACATTTTTTTGAAGAAACCAATGAACCAATAAAACTCTAAATAAAATCAGGGGATTATCTTATTAGAATAAACTTTTATGTTAAATATCAGAATACACATGTATATTGAATTTTAAACAAATAAAAAAATGGTGCATGACATATTTTTTATCGAAGTTGAGGGAGGTATATTCCCATTTATACTTAACCAATGAACCCTCAAAACTAATCAAAGTAGCATTTTATCAGAATCTACATACAAAATTTAAAGAAATTTGGATATTTCTATCAAGAATCATCACGTTATGTACACATATATGTACATTTATACGAACATACATTCATAATTATGTGGATACAGAGCCTGCGGGAACATTACCTCACAGGTTTTGATAGATTGTGAGCTAAAAAAACTGTTACATTTTTAGAAAAATTGAAAATAAAAAATAAAACAAAAGTCTTTATATTTAGTCACTGGAAGACTTATCTAGATGTATTTTTTTCTTTTTGTCTCTTTCTCACCGCTCTTGTTTTATTTTCTCACCTCCCCCCCGTCCAAACCTGAAAATTATTTTTAAAATTGTAAATACTAGTGCCACGGCAGCCCTATGTGTTACTTTTGAACTGCATGAGATCATTCCATTATTTTGGAGGAAATGAACTTTATTGTAAATTTAGAAGACAATTATTATTTTACTTTTATTAAATATACTTTTTAAAATAATAAGTTACACTGGAAATTTAAATCAAAAGCTTTCCCAATAAAAATGTACATATTCCACAAATTTATTTGCCAAAAGCTTTTCGCAATCCGAAAATTTGGCTTCTAATTTTGAATCTGGTAGAAATGACTTCATTTGAGATAACAAAAATATTTTGGCAAATTTCTTCAAAAGCATTTTATATTTATGAATTAAAATAAATGCTTAGAGAAATATAATTTTTTTTCGCAAAAAAAAAATTGTTGAAAATATGCTTTCTACTTTAACACCTTCGGTATACGAGCCTTTGGCGTAATTTTTTATTTTTACCCCTATTTCTTCTAAAGAGAAAATTTTGCTTGCCATGGCAAGCAATTGCAAATCCCGAAAATTCACCGATTAAATAAGGTAAACATTACAGTAAAAAATAACTTTTCAGAATAATGTAGGATTCTCATCATCTTATGTGGCCCATATATCATTCGCTCGTTCCCAATGGGATAAATAAAATTAAAAAAAAAAAAAAAAGAAAAAAAGAAAAAAAAACTACGATGGATTTTTTTTAACGTCAATGCAATTTATTATAATGTTAGGAGTTTTTTGTCTAAACTTAGGAGTTTTTTGTCTGTCTAAAAGGAAATAACTTTATTTTTAAGATATTTCTTCAGCTTGAATGCGTAAAAATTAATTTTCATTTTATTATTATTATTAATAATATTTTATCAAATATAATTAAGTCATAAAAGTACTTTCACTATCTATGCAAATTAAAGTTAATTTTAATTTAAAAATGATGTTAAACAAAGATATTTAATAGTCCCTATCGCTTTCCATTTTTACTCTTATATCCACAAATTGGGGCAATTCTGTTACCCTGAATGCAGAATTTTTCTTAAAAATTATGAAAACTTATATCGCAAAAACTAATCCAAATTTTAAAATTCTAATATCACTTTTGATACTTTCTGATCCATCCCGATAGTTGGCGTTAGTTTGATCGCTCAAAGTTCCATATTCTAGCGGAAGTGAATGTAAAATAAAAACTAACAATAACTTTTTAAATTAACAGGTGCATTAAGATTTTATTTCATTATGAAAAACTAGCCAGAGATAAATGCTCAACTATTTATATTATTTTTAAGTGAAATTGAGTTATTTTGTAATAGAGCTTACATGCAGTGGAATTAAATAATAATAATAAAAATATCATGCTTCGAAATTATTGAAAAAATTCATAATAAACCAGTCAATCGAAATAAAGTTTTCAAACAAATTGCATTAAGAAGTAGATTTTTTTCTTATACGGCTTTGCAAAAATGTAACGTTTAGAAAAAAAAAAAAAAAAAAAAAAAAAAAAAAAAGAAAAAAAAAAAAAAAAGTAGCAAAAATTATAATATCGAAATTTTAGTGTTACCATTCGAGAAAAGAAGTCAGGGTTAAGAATAGACAGATTTGTCCTTCATAATGTATATAAATGCCATTTAAAACAAAATAACTTGATAGCATAGCGAAAATCATAAACTGTTCGAATTTATTTCTTAAATGATTTAGGAAATAATTTTTGACATTAACATTTTCTGTCACTTTATTCCAAATAAACTTTCAAATCCTATTGGTATAAGTTTTTTCTTTGAGTAAATGCAGCATACTAAATAGTTGATGTTGAAAAAGAACTGATCACCTTTTTGTCTTTCTCGGAATTCGTTCGAAATTAAGGGTTTTTTTTTAAAACAATCCCCCTATTTTGCCAAGTTTTAAGTTTAAAATTTGCAGAGTTCTTAATATAAAAAAAATGTTATTTTCAGAAAATATGACAAACAATATTGTACATAATACCCTACAAATTAAAAAGAACTAAAAAAATTAATAAAAACTGTATTAAAAATGAACAAGTTTATTAATGTTTCACAGTGCATGCATGAACGCAATCAAAATATAATTTGCATAATGTGTTAGCTATAATGTATAGAGCAACTTTTGTAAAAGTCTCAAAAATATAGCTTGAAAATTCTGAGAATTGTCGTCAATAAACTAAGCTCACAATCCATTATTCCCAAATTGAAGCAAAATGATGAAGGGTTGCATCCATATATTCATTGATTAGTATCAATATAGCATACACAAAATTGCAGGTACTATATTTGGATACAGTCTCGCATCTTTTCGCTTCCTTTTGCGAACAACTGATTTTGTGCTTATACTATCGATGATAATTTTCTAAATTTTCAAGCTATGTTTTTGAGACTTTCACAAATATTGCTCTATATATTTTGCTAAGATAATATGTAAAATTTATTTTGACTGCGTTCATGCATGCGCAGTGAAACATTATTTAGTAAACATTCTCATTTTTCACATAATTTTTATTATTTTTAAATTCTGATACAGGGTAAATCAATGTTATTTGTCAATGTACATTGTTATTTGTTATATTTTCGAAAAGAACATTTTTTATGCTAAGAACTCTGCAAATTATAAGCAAAAACTTGGATAAATATGATATTGTTTTTATAAAAAATCTTAATTCTTCTACGAGTATATATGCTATCCTCATAAAAATGAACACATAGTTTATTAAAATAAGCCATTTAATCATAATATGCACTTTGAACGATTTTGTTGCATTAGTTTTGACAGGGTTATGCAAAAGATTGAAAAAAATCTTTCTTTTTCCCCAATATGTTGACGGTGCCCTATAGGATTTCAAAAAAAGAAAAAAAATCTTTTAGGAATTATATAACTCGTTCTATTTTGCTTACTCACCTCCTGGAGTTTCAGAATAATTCTTCAGGTATGTTTTTAGATATTTAACAAAACATCTAAAATCGCAAGTGTTCGGTCATTAATGGCCATACAGTGTATATTATTGTTGAGTAAAACCAAGTATTTATAAACAATTGCAAAATAGATGCACGCAATTAATAGTAGTTTATTGTACCGTCGTTCTATACAGGGCGTTTCTTTATTTGTACGTTCTTTATTTATTTATTTACTAGCTGACCTGCCCGGCGTTGCCCGGGTCCGTAATAATAATCTTAAACGAACTTGAAATTTTTATGATTTTATCTTTAACTCGAAATATGTGTAAATACACTATTAAAAACTTGACCCTTTTGCTGCATCGTCACTCCACCGCTTTTATAGAAAATGATTACTTCAGCCTATTATGGAGCATTCTCATAGGTCAAAAGAGAGATATTCTATAAAAGCGGGGAGTAAAGATACAGCAAAAGGGTAAAAATTTTTACAGTGTACATTATATTAAATACGTGCCCCCTGACTATGTCAAAAATTGGTTAAAAAAAAGTAATATTTAGCTGCAAAAGTACCCAAAATGATTGCAATGGGAAACGCAGGAGGGAATATGTGTCCAACGATTGCGTGATTTTCGTGTTAAACTGTTGATATTTATCCTTAAAATTACTGTTCAGTGACTTAACTAAATACTTTTTTTACATAGATATTCCAAGTGAAATATTTTGAATTTCAAACTAATTATATCACTCTTAAATCCGGCATACCGTGAATGAAATCGATTCTCGATGATTAGCTAAAAGGTTAGTATATAGTATTATAATTTCAGAGCCATTTTACAAAAATAAGTGCATATTTTTTATCAAACATGCGTAATGTTCATTCTGTAAACAAAATCCTAACCGTAACCTTTGTAATGTAATCATAACTTGTCTGTAACCTAGCTGTATCTTAACAGCTGTAACTTAAATATACCATAAATGTAACCTGGCCGTCACCTTATCATAACCTACCCATAACCTACCCTACCCATAACCCCTAACCACAACCTAACCGCAACTTTACCTAACTGTAACTTAACCATGACCTAACTGTAACCTAACCGGAAAATAAATATAACATAAGGCTCACCGGAACGTAATTGCAACCTAACTGTTACCTAACCGTAACCAAGTTCTAATTTAACACTAACTATAAACGAAATATCTTAACCATCTTGCGTTAAGTACTTAGTTTCACTTTCCACCGCTACGGAGCGCATTATGTTTTGTATAACATCCGAATTTTAGGTTCGGATTGGATTCATGTTCATAGAAATTATTTTGTCTTCTTCGGATACGGTTATGGTTGTTTGGAATATTTTTGTTCAGTTTAGATTCGGTTCAATTCAGATTTCGTGGGGTTTTTTTCCTGCAAATGAGATTTTTAAGTTTGGTTCGGGTTGTACTTCCCTGGAAATTATTTTACCTAGTTCCAATGAGGTTATACTTCACTGAAATATTTTTGTTAGGTTCAGATTAGGTTTGGTTCAAATTTCGGGATTTATTTATTTTTTACAAATTTTCTGGTTCGGATTGGGTTTATGTCCATGGTTATTGTCTTGTTCGTATCTGGTTATAGTTATTTGGAATATTTTCGTCGGATTCAGATTTGGTTGGATTCAGATTTCAGGTATTTTTTCAAATTGATTTTTAAGGTTCTGGTCGGATTCATATCCAGAGAAATTATTTTGTCTTGCTTGGGCCCGGTTTTAGGTTTTTGGAATATTTTTTCGGGTTCAGGTGTCATTTAATTCAGATTTCGTTTTTTTTAATGGAATTTTTAAGTTCAGATTGGGTTGCGCATCAACGGAAATTATTCTGCATTGTTTGAATAAGGATATGCTTCTCTGGAATATTTTTGTCAGATTCAGATTTAGTTCAGTTTTTTAGGTTCGGATCGGGTTCCTGTTCATGGTTCTTTGGTGAAAAAAAAAAACAGTCACTTTTGAAATGTCAAAATCTCAAATTGGTTTCTTTCATACAGTAAAAAGAAATTAATAGAGTGGAAGTATTATCTCTGGAGATGATGCCAAAAATGTAACCCTACATTAAGTCCAATTAAGTACCAACAAAAGTACGTGCTTTGACACGCCTATCAATTGAAACAGGTTTAAACCCGTATTTTTTTGCTCTTGTTTCTAAAAAAAGAACTAATCTATCGCTTCACCGGTAGAAATTTATTAATTATTTTATCATATGTGTTTTAAATATCAATATAGAAAATTATTTTAACGTTTTGCGTGAAAATATAACATTCTTTCGTTAATACATTAAAATCGTCTGCAGTTAAAAATCTATACTTTAGATTAATATTTATTACTTAAGTTTTCATACATGATTTTAAAAGAATTAATTTGATATTTAATTATTGCTAATTTTCCAATTTCCTTCATTTTAAAAGCGAACATTTATTTTAATAAATAATAATAGAACAAAGACCATTTTAAAAATTTGCTATTTCCTCTTAAAATAGTCTTCAATTGTAATTCATTTCTTTCAATTCGTCTTATAATACAAAATCCCTTCCACGTTATTTTGTTTGGCGCATTAAAATTTGAGCGATAAATGGTTTCATGTTGCAAATCTTTTTTGAGGCTTACTTCACCTCCACTTATCTCATTCCTCTATGGGTTTCTTTAATCCTGTCTCAGCTTTCTTATTACTTCTGCGAAAATTTTTACACAACCAACCAACCGTAAACAAACGAAAGAGAAAAAAATTGGAAAAAGATGATTTTTTATGAGAGTGACTCTCGATTTTAATTAATTACTCAGCTAATAATTGGAATTTTGAAATTCGGAAGCTCAGGTACATCAGGAGAGATTTAGGGCTACTCTCAAAAAAATTTTGAGCTTCGTACATGCTGTAGATTTTGCTAGCCATCGCAGACACACACACAGACACACGGACAGAGCGTTTTGTTCTTTTATTAGTATAGATTTATTTATTTATTTATTTATTTTTTTTTTTTTTTACCTGTTGGAGGAATGCAGGCAGCGTAAATTCCAAAAATATTTAAAACAACGTAAGAATTAAGAAATTGTCATGTCTTTAAAAATAATAAATTTCTTCAATTTACGAATTATAAAATTTCACAATTTCGGTCCTTCTGGTGTTAAAACCGGGTTCTTCTGTTTTTAGGGACGGAATTTTCCAAATTTTTATGAAATTCAACGTATCATAACTCGATAAATTCTGATCATTCAGGAGTTAAAATTTTTATTAATCCAGTTGTCAGAAGTTAGTGAAATGTTTTTAAACATAACTTATAGAACAGATCATATAAAATTTAAAAAAATGTAACTTTCTGAAAACTAATCACAAGACTATTTTGTCAACATTATCTTAGATCCTAATATAGTATGAACATTTTTTTAATTTGCAGTGTTTGTATGTCTCCAATATTTTTTAGACGACCTGTATATAAGACACTTTAGAAATAGAAGACAAATAAAATTTTGATAAATTTTAAATTTTATACTTACTTTTTTATCTCATTAGTCTGTAATAGCATTTTCTTGCGCATGGTAAACGATAAGTGAAGATTCAATTTACACTGTTAAAAATCTTGTTCTAGTTTGAACCAAATTTTGGTGCTCAATTGCTGTCACCGTAAGATGCTGAAATCTTGAACCAATATTTGGAGCTTCTTGTTGAAGCATAGTTCCAATAGTTGGAACGAGGTTAAAATAAGAAGCTTCAAATGGTACGCGATTTCACCATCTTATGGTGGCAGCTACTAAGCACCAAAATTTGGTTCAAACTAGAACAAAATTTTAACAGTGTACCTCATTAATTCTTGAACTTTACACTAGAATAAATTCGCAGAAAAAAAAGTTTTGATGAACATAGGATGAATGAACATACAAATTGCCACGATATTTCGTGAATGCTACCCTAGAACAATTCGCACCAAACGAAAAAGTTTGACCACTTATTGCAAGTGAGAATCAAAATTAGAAATCGTGTTATTTAACAAGTAATATTATCAAACTAAGATAATACTTGAAACAAAATTTGTAAAGAAATTTAAAAGGTATATAAATAACTACATTCTAATCTTCATTCAGTTTCATCGCTCTGATGATGACATACCTTTCACTAATAAAAAGTGCAAAAAAACTGTCTCGCCATCGAAACACTGGGAAAGAATGTGTATCGTCAGTAAATTAAACGATTTGCTTTTTGGTATGAACTTTATTTACTCAATTGAGGTAATTTTTTTTAATGTTATTTAACACGTTAAGTGCAACGGTGACTGACATTAAACTTCACGTTTAGGCCACGTCAGTTACCGGTGACTGACAATGTAAAAAACTATATACAAATAAAAAAAAATTCTTAAGTAATTATTAAAAAAGAATGTTCCTGTAATGAGTAAAACTTGATTAAATATTAATTACATTTTCAATAATTACTTAAAATATATTTTTTTAATTTTTACACTATATTTTAGAATGTTAGTCATCGATGATTAACGTGGCCCAAACGGAAAGTTCAGTGTCAGTCATTGGTGACTAACGTGCCACTCAACGTGCTAACTTGTTGATCATTATAGCGGCAATTTTTTTCTTAAGTAATTATTTAAAAAAATGATCCTGTAATGAGTAAAACTTAATTAAATATTAATTAAATTTTCAATAATTACTTAAAATATTTTTTAAAACTTTTACACTATATTTTAGAATGTTAGTCGTTGGTGACTAACGTGCCACTCAACGTGCTAACTTGTTGATCATTATAGCTGCAAATTTTTTCTTGAGTAATTATTAAAAAAGCATGATCTTGTAATAAGTAAAAGTTAATTAAATATTAATTAAATTTTCAGTAATTACTTAAAATATTTTTTTTTTTACTTTTATATCATATTTTAGATTGTCAGTCATCGGTGACTAACGCGGTCCAAACGGAAAGTTCAGTGTCAGTCATTGGTGAATGACGTGTCCTTCAACGTGCTAACTTGTTGATCATTATAGCTGCAATTTTTTTTTCTAAAGTACTTGTATTAATATAGATTTTGAGAATACCGCCGACTGAGAGATAGAGATCAGAATAAAGTTATTTACATGCTTTGTAAAATGTAATTTTATTAACTTTAGCATGTATTAACATTTTTTGAATATTTTAAGTGATTTTCATACATAATTGTATAAGCAATATTATATTGAATCTTCTGCATAGGCTAAGATAGTCCTTCAAGATCTGTTAGTTAAAAATCTGTTTTGACCTTTAACGCGCTCATTTTAATGTCACCGTAACTGTAAATATTGTTTTTCCTTTAACAAATGAAAGGTGCAAGAAAACTGTCGCCCCTTTATACTGGGAATGAATGTGCAGCGTTAGTAAATTAAACGATTTCGTTTCGGGATGTAGAACTTTATTTAATCGATAGATGTAATTTTAATATTTTATGTCATTTAATTTTTTACGCATTGCATCCACAAACATTTTTTCCACAAATATTTCTATTAATAGAGATTTTCTTTCAGCATGTCGCTGTCCAGGCAATGAAACATGAAGATCGGAGCAAAGATATTTACACACTGTAAATAATAATAATAATAATAATAATAATAATAATAATAATAATAATAATAATAATAATAATAATAATAATAATAATAATAATAATAATAATAGTAATAATAATAATCCGTTATATTTACGGCAAGATTAAATGTAATAAAAAAAATACATCTAATTATACGGCAAGAACTGCTGGCAACATTGCTGCCAGCAGTTTTTGCCATAAATTTAATTTTTTTTTTTTTTTTTTTGTGCACGCCCTTTTAAAACTTTTATCAGTTTTAACACCTATTAGTTTTGTTTGAAGATTTTAGATGATTTTCAAGGCCATGATAGCCCTTCCATATATGTTAGTGAAAATTTTGTTTTGCTAGACCTTTAAAACACTCACTTTTATGTTACTGTATCTGTAAATGATGTTTTACCTTTCATTAATGAAAAGTGCAAGAAAATTGCCTCTCCTTAATACAGGGAATGAATGTGCAGCGTTAATAGGTAAAACGATTTGCGTTTTGGGGTGTAGAATTTTATTTACTTAATTGAAGTAATTTTAATCTTTTATGTTATTTAATTTGTTGCACATTATAAACGTAAACATTTTTTTCGCAAATATTTGTACTAATAGAAATGTTGAGCATGGAAATATCCATTCGATGAAACATTGAAATCAGAATAAAGGCATTTACATGTCTTTTAAAATGTACTTTTATCAATTTTAGCATGCATTTGCTTTTTTGAAGATTTTCGGTGATTTTCAAATATAATTTTACAAATAACATTATTTAAAAAGTTCCCTACGGTCTAAAATAGTCCGTCAAGATCTATTAGTGAAAAATTTGTTTTGTTAGAACAAATGTTAGTACTGAGCACCAAAATTTGGTTCAAATTAGGACAGGATTTTTAACAGTGTATTTCATTATATGCATTCATTTATATGCCTTTTAAAAACATTTTTATCACTTTTAACACTTATTAGCTTAATTTGATAATTATAAATTATTTCCACGTTTTATTTTATCAGTAATATTATTTAAACTTCCTCATAAGCTAACACAGTTCTTCAGGTTCTGTAAAAAGGAAATATATTTTGTCTTTTTTTAACGCACTCATTTTAAGATAACCATAAATGTAAGTGTTGTTTTACCTTTCACTAATAAAAAGTGCATGAAAATTATCTCCCCAGTTTAATACTAGAAATGAATAAGCAACATAAGTAAGTAAATCAATGTGTGTTTTATGCTGTGGAATTTTATTTACCCAACTGAGGCTCTTTTATTCTAATAATTTCGTAATTTATTATTTACGTTATTCGTTAGTACAACAAATAAAGAAATTAAGGCAAATTAAGTAAACTATAATAATAATAATAATAATAATAACAGTAATCGTTATTTAAATTTCTTGTTAATATTAAAAGCAGAAAAAATTCTAACAAGGAAGGTCTCCATATTGGGCATACTCAGATTTCTTTGAAAAAAATACTAATTAAACTACTCATGTATGTAATAAAGGATCAGTGAAAATTAGCGGCGGAATTGCAGTAGACAACATGTAAAAAAAAAAAAAAAAAAAAAAAAAAAAAAAAAAAAAAAAAAAAAAAACTTTCGAATATTTAGCGTGAAAAGACGAAAGTGTCACACGATTTGGCGAGCAGCACTTTTCTCCGCCAAAAGCAAACGATTTTAATGCAACTGAAAACTTTTGGATTTTTAGAATCCATGCAAATCAATTTAAACATAAATGAATTTTAACAATAATGAATTTAAACACAAACAATGAGTGAGTTTAATATATTATGTACATATATCATCATCATCATCATCTTCATCATCAACCGTTTTCGATCCACTGCTGGATGTAGGTATCCCGCAGATTTTTCCAATGTTTTCTGTCAAGTGCTTTCGTCATCCAATTTACACCAGCCACTTTTCTAATTCCGTCACTCCATCTTACTTGCGGTCGTCTTCTTGGTCGTTTTACATCTCTGGGATACCACTGTAGTATATTTGTGCTCCATCTATTGTCTTGTCTTCTAGCAATGTGCCCAGCCCATTTCCATTTTAACTGTTTGATTCTTTCAAGGATGTCAAAAACTTTTGTCTGACCTCTTATCCAGGTTATCCTCTTTCTGTCTCTTCTAGTTATACCTAGCATACATCTTTCCATACTTCTCTGTGTTGTTTGTAATCTTTGTATCATCTATTTTGTTAGTGTCCATGTTTCTGCTCCATAAGTTAATGCAGGTAAAATACATTGATTAAACACTTTTCTTTTCAAACAAAGAGGCATATTAATCTTCAGAATAATATTGTTCTTCCCAAAAGCACTCCACTCATTTTTTATTCTTCTGTTGATTTCATTCATGATACTATTATCCGATGATATTTCCTGTCCTAGGTACACATAACTTTGCACTTCTTTAATCTCAGTGTTCTTGTAGACAATTTTCCTTTTTGGTGTAAATGAATTAAACTTCACCTTAGTCTTTTCTAAATTTATTTTTAATCCCACATTGATGCTAGCTTCTGCAAGTTCTTTTAGCATAATTTCCAATTCTTCAGGACTGTTACTGAAAATTACAATGTCATCAGCCTTGATGACACTTGATGACACAATGACTTAAATATTCCCCATTTATTCTAATACCTTTGTTTTCCCAATCCAGCTTCTTGAAGATATTTTCTAAGACAGCATTAAAAAGCTTAGGTGAAATGGTGTCTCCTTGTCTTACTCCTCTTCCGAGCTTGATCTTCGCTTTTCCTTTATCTAAACGGATGGTTGCTGATGCTTTCTTGTAAATCTACTTTATGATATTGATGTAAGGTTTGTCTATACCAATGTCTTCCAGAGATTCTACTACTGCTGATGTGTAGACGGAATCAAATGCTTTTTCATAATCAATAAAGGCAAGGCAGAGCGGTAAATTATATTCTTTATGTTTTGCTATGAGTTCCCTTACTGTTTAGATATGATCCATTGTGCTGAATCCACTTCGAAATCCTGCTTGTTCTCTAGGTTGAGCTGAGTCCAGAGCTGATTCAAGTCTTGTCGTTAAAACTCTGGTGAAAATTTTATAAATTACTGACAGTAAGCTGATCGGACGGTAATTTTTAATGTTTTCCTTCTCTCCTTTCTTATAAAGTAGCACAATAACAGCATTATTCCAATCTTCAGGTACATCTGACTTCTTGAGACATTTGGAAAACAGTAAGGATAGCCTTTTTGCAAATTCTTCTCCAGCTTCTTTGGTAAGGTCAATTGTAATTCCATCTTCTCCAGGGCATTTACCTTTTTTCATAAATCTAATAGCTTGTAAAACTTCATCTGTCATCACTGGGATTATCTCTTCAGTTTCTGTTAAGATTTCTTGTTGATCGTGTACATTGATTTCCCTCTGATCTTCACATTTATATAGATCATTATAGAATTTTTCAACAACGTGTACTATTTCTTTGCTGATTTTGGTGATTGTTCCATCTGCTTTCTTCCGTGCAAAAATACCTTTTCTTCCGTCACATAACTTGCGCTTAGCTGATTTTAAACTTCTGTTATCTTCCAGAACTTTTTTAACAAAATCACAGTTAAATTTTCTGATATCTTCTGTAACGCATTTTCTTACTGTTTAAGATAATTCAGCATATTCAGTTCTTGATTTAGGATCATTTTTCTTCTTTTTAAATTCTCTGCGTTTTTTCACCAATCTTCTTGTTTCTTCTGTTATTTTCTTTGTCTGTTTTATTTGTGCTTCACCGGCTATCTCCACTGCAATTTCTTGTAGAGTATTGGTTAGCTTCTTGTTCACTATTGTAACATCTTGCTCTTATTCTAAAGTTGATTGAAGTACTTGGAAACGATTTTGAAGTTCCAAATGAAATTTTTCTTTGTGTTTCTGGAGGTTTATAATATCGATTGATTTTCTTTGAGTGTAGCAAAAGCTTCATTCTTTCCACTTTAGTATTCAACAGCAGTTTGCATCTAACCAATCTGTGATCGCTTCCCTTATTGAAGTTATTGAGAACACTGCAGTCCTGAATGAGTATACATATATATATATATATATTAAATTGCACATATATGTATATTTTATTTGTTGCTGTAGTTATTTAATTTACCTCTGGAAAAATTATTTTCATACATAAAAAATACTTATTCAGTAAAATTATTTTCATACATTTAAGCGTATTCAAAAATTAAAGACAGATTTCCATAGCAACAAAATCGAATCGACAGTGCTCAAATGATCTTTGAGCTTGAAACAATTTTAAGGAATTTAAATTTGAATTTCGTTTTAAATCTCAAATTTTGATGGTTAAATTTGAATATAAATACATATAAGTATCAATATAACGAAACTGTACTTAAAACAAACTAAAGCTGACAAAACAAAAGATATTTAATTTATCTAAACACGTTGAACATGAACCTTTTTTTCTTTAAAATGCATTTGAGATTAAAAAAGACATTTTTTGAATTTGCTTTTCTTCGTCAATCGATGATAAATCGCCAAATAATGAAATGTTCATTATTTTTTTACAGTCAGGAAACGGAGGTTCCGCCAAAATTTTTTTATAAACGTATATATCCTCATAAGAAGAATATTCTGTAATTTTTTCAGATTTTTCGGAGTATGCCCGTATAGAGACCTTTCTTGTAAGTACTTGCTTTGGTGCAATATCTTAAAATATATTTAATTATAACGATGAATTTTGAGCTCAGTGGCTATTTGTGGTATTCATGGCCTTCATTCATTAAAACGATGTTGCAAAAAAGTAAGGAATAAAAGTAATTGTATTTGCTTGATAAAAATTCTTAACATTACTTAAAAAGGCTTAGCATTAATTTAAGGACGACTAAACTGAGCGCCAAGGGCTGTAAGTAAATACCATAAGAGTTAATTTATGTATCAATACTGGCAAGTCAGATACCTAGTTTTACTGGATTTCTGAGGATTTAAAAAGTTAACTCGTGAACACCAAACTAAAGCGAATTCACACCGATCAAAATTTCAAATATCGTTCTGTTCCGAAAAAACGTGCTTTTATCCATTTTCATTTTTTTACTAACTTTTTTTTTTTTTTTTTTTTTTTTTTTTTTTTTTTTTTTTTTTGGGGGGGGGGGGGGCAAAAAATAAATATATTATTTCAATTTTTTCTTGAATTTCATATGAGAATCATGTGTTACATTTCTTTATTACTATATAAGCTAAGAATGTTGTATGCAATTCAAGTTACAGAGTCCCAAATGACCCTAATGGGGTTTTAAATCAGACTGGAGAGTCCATGGGTTAAAAATATTCAAGTAGTTTTAAATACATAAAATAGCTATTATAAATATTAATACTGTTTTTTCCATTTTGTTTATAAAGCAAGAAACTATACAAAACTACTATTCCTGTGGAATTTCTTAAAATTCAAAATTTCCGAAGTTTGCAATGTATTTTAAGACGTGTTAATTTCAAATAGTTAAGGTCTACTAAGGTGAATTACGAAATAATTCATATAAAGCTGACTTAGTGCTGTACATTAATGCAAAGTAAAAATGAATATTTTGTTTATTTTTCTTTCCCATTTACTACGGCATAAATAAAATAGATTACAGATATTAAGTATTTTTGTTAACGCTGTTCTAACTGTTATTAGGGGATCTAACTCGAACTTTAAAACACAGGTAAAGAGGATTTTTTAAATTAAATTTAAATTAATTTTTTTCCGAAAACATTAGTAGATATTAACATTTATTATGTTTTTTTTCCGATTGCTCTCTAACAACAACTGAAACAACTTTTATTTGAAAACAAAAATGTAACCAAGTAAAGCTTTGAAGTTTATGAATCGAGATACTTTTGTATTAGTTACATGCTATGAGTTGATAATGCAAAAAATTGTTAAGGATTGCTATTTACAGCAGTCTTTTTTATGCTTATAATTTCACTGTTTTAAGCACGTAAGTACGATTACATGTCTGTTACCAGTGCTTTTATTTATATTATTTTAATTTCGTCATAATTGATTATTAACCAAAAATGAATCCTAGAAATATTGATATAGTTTTAAATGCAAACGGGTTAATCTATTGCAGCGAGCGATAGATTAAAAATGTAATGCTAGAAAAATATTTAAAAAAATTAAAAATCTGTAAATACAACCAGGTTTTTTTCATCTAAAAAATTCCATTTAAAAGTTTTTTTAGATATTATATGGTGTAAAAATTGAAATTCTGCTTTATTTGGATGTTTGCAGCAAAAATTTGCGAAATTTATTGGACCAAGGCACTCAAAAAAAATAGTTACAGTAAGGTCGATGGAAAAAAAATCGTTTCAATGAATTTTAGTGATTGCACCCATCGAAGCGTATTGAAATCGATTTAAATAAATTAATTGAGATACAAGATACTTACTGAAGAATCAGAGACACGTAAAATAATTTGGTTACAATACTGTCTAAGAGGGATAATTGCTGCAAGTGCGTTTTCATTTGTAGTTTTGTTTTCTTTTGCATATTAATTGGCGTGTGCAAATTCTATAGGGCAACTCAAAATAATTCGAGTGCATTTTCGTTTATTGAGAGATTGTTGAAATGGAATATTTAAAGCTGAACTAAATTTTTGCCTATATTATATAAATATATATGAATCTATAAGCTATATACAGGATAGGGATAAATATTCGGATAAATATTCGTTATCTATTAATATTGGTCAGTGTGAAAGTTTGGTTTTCAAATGTTTCTTGCGTTTTTCAAAATTGTCTACTCGGGCATGATGTTTCACCTTATTTAACAGTCAAGATTCAATACAGTATTCTTAATGCGTTGAGTAGTGTTTCATAATCTATGCTTGATGCATATTTTTTTTCTTATTTGTTAGATGTATTTTTTAAATAAGCAACAAGCTTCAATTATATGTCAGCGTATGCGTTGAGGGGAAGTGGAATATAGATGAAACTAAAATCCTTTAAATTAACAGAAATGAAACGATTGATGCAATTAGCGAACCGTTTAAATAACTGCCAACTGCTATATTTAAAACTATTCAAAATGAAAATTTGTCTTTTTAAATGTTCAAGAACCTGTTTTATTAAAATAATCCCGTATATAACATCTTTTACAAATTAGTGTTGGATTGCTGATTTTTTTTTTTTTATTACTTCTGTAATTTTTTTCCTGCATTTAAAAATCTGCTCTGATTTAATGTAAAGATTCGCTTTCTAAAAACAATTAAACTTTTAAAACCATCCTGGTAAAGAAAAATTCTCTTTTAATTCTGCTTATTCTGTCTGTCTGAACTTACCAGAAATACTTAAGGCATAGACCCTTTAGTGATATCAAAATTTTTTTCATGTGATAAAAGATCCAACTTAGAAGCAAGTAAATTGACCAAAGGGATTAATTTCTACTTTACATTTTGAGAAATTGTTAGATTAATATAGTTTAAAGATAATTCAGCGAAATCAGTTTTTATATAATAATTTGTAATAATTAATAAAAAAAATCAGTATTCTTTTTCTTTTCTAAAAAAAATGCGAGATGTCTTTTTTCGTCGGAAAGAAATTAGCAATTAAATCTCTTTAAATAATGTATCAGAAATTTCTATTTTTCCTATATTTACTGTTTTTCAAACTCATGCACTTGTTATGGGGATCTGTATCATAAACTTACATGGTGGTTTATAGGTCATTTTTGATTTGAATAAATTGTTTTATTATTTATACAATCACAATTTTTATTGATAATTTGCAGTAGCTTATATATATACACAGACATATATATCTTATTAAAATGAAATCACAAATGTATGAATAAATAGGTAAAAATCTAAAGATGATCAAAATATGAAATGTGCGAAACAGTGTTTATTAAGAAACTATGAATGATCTATAGAATCAACAGAGGCATTTATTTTTTATGACCGTAAATTTTTTGCACGAGGAATATAGGTCTTAGGGAGAAGTTTGCCCTTCTTGGGGGTCTTTCTAAGGGAACCTAATCTGTATTTACGCAAGGAAATACAAGATTCGAAGAAAACCACGGAAAACTCTTAAAAAGTAGATCGAAGGGTGCGATTGGATTTGAACACAGCACCTCCTGTCTATCACTTTCAAAGGCCGAACCTCTTGGCCAATGGTGGGGCAGAATCATCAGAGGAGTATGCAGTTTAATTCATTGTGAAGATATGTTATTTTATCCAATTTTATCAAAGGTTTTGTCAAAGGAGTCAAATTTTGTTGGCTTCAAAGCACTATTGGCTTACTTAATGTGATTAAAAAATTATATCTTTAAAACTAAGGAGTTACTTTGCTTTATTTTGACAAATTTATGTAGAAAATACTGACCGCATTTTAATTTCATTATAAATAAGAGCTTTCCGAAAACAATTTAGCCCTTTTAAATCACCAAATCCGGCTGCATCAAATGAGATGCTAACATGGCCGCTCCATTCTTCATATGATACTGCGTTCATATGATACAGTCCTCAATCTGAATCCCCGAAAATTGCCAAATCAAGCTCTAATACTGTTAAAGAACTATGAGATTACTACACTTTAAATATAGATCTATATAATTCATTTTTTACATAAAATCTATTAAAAAAAAGACTATTTTTTTTTTCAAAATACACGTAGGGTCAGGTGGGGTAAGAGAAAACTGTGCATGGTAAAATTTTGTTTCATGCTTAAATATCAACTTTACAATGTATTTTTCATTTTAGATATTCTTTATCACTGGTCTGAAGCATTTTTGAGATCCAAATAGCAATTTGAACAAAGTCTACCAAAATTTTGATAAACTGATTTTTCAGTTTGGTGTTCTAATGGTCTTAATTATCCCAAATAAAATGTGTATAGGAGTATAAAGGATATAAAGTATAAAGTATAAAGGAGTATAAAGTATAAAGGAGAAATATAGTGATCTTAATTTCCCCACTAGTGGTCTTAATTACACCAAACCATTGTGATTGAAAGTTTTTGATGCGGTAATTATAACCATCTTTTTAACTTAGTAAAAAGGTAGCTATGAGATTTTAAACTTTTGAGACTTACTTAATATGTCCCAAAAGCACCACTTTTTCATATAGAAAAAAAGTAAAAAAAAAAAATAATAATAATAACAATGTTGAAAATGAATAAAGTGGCCGTAATTACTCCTCCTGACACTAACATGCTTTTATTAAGCGCTATAGAAAATTATTTGCACTTCCAATTCAATCATTTAAGATCATATCGGAATCAAAAACCTCTCATTTCACCAGCCAATAAATAAAATAAAATAAATAAATAAAATGCAACAATTATGCTTAATCTTTTCCGGGTCTGCACCCGGTCGGATGTACATAATTTTTATTCCAAACTTGCAAACGGCACCAATAGTATTTTAATAAAATTTTGACTTTAGAATGAAAATTTTAATTAAATAATTTTTATGTTCTAAAAAAGGCTTTTGTAAAATTCCAATGACATTGAAAAATTCTCATTTTACTAACCGAATTTGCCAGTGCCGGAAAGGGTTAAAGTAACCCAAAATAATTTATTTCCATTTGATTCATATAAAACGTAATTTATCCTATACTAAATAAAAAGCAATGGAAATAACCTCAAAGTTCTAATTTCAAGCTTATATCTTTAGGAAACAGTTTAATTAACATAGTTTAAAAAATTTTTTCAAGCAAAGTTAAATCAGTAATTTATCTTTATTCTTTTAATATATAGTTAATTAATAGATTTTAAAAATGACGGCTTCAATAAGTGGATTGACGAAAAATCATCGGTTTAATTTACATTTAATAAAAAGTTTATATTAATGTATTTATTTAAAAAAAAAACCCTAATTTCCTTTTTTAAGGGGACGGTGGACGTTAATATTTTTTTTCCTATAGCAATATGAAATTTGTGCATGTATACATTTCCTCAAAAGGATATATAACACCTTCAAAAACAATTTCTAATCTTATTAAATTTTTTTATTAAAAAAAATTAAACGGAATTTTTAAATGCTCCTTGTGTTTTAATTTTGAGATAGTTTCTTGCTTTTACATTTTTATTACTTAAAATTCTATTATAAACAAATTTGTGCAAGATTTTTTTTAATCTCTTGAATTGTTAATATTTTACAGATTTATTCTAAATTATATGTCAATTTTCATCAGAATTTTGCCTTTTAATAATTAAAAAATCAAATTTGACTATCTTAATGAAGACGAATTTAAATAAAAAGAATATTGCCCAGTTAAACTGATGGCATTGAGCTGACAGGCTACGCATACTAACTGTACATTACAGCCTTATATTTTCAAGGGTTAATTCCGTTCGAAAAAAAATATTAAGGAGGGGGGATCAGCTCCCCCCTTTCCCATTTTTATACTTAATCATTGAACCCTCTAAACTGATCAGGGACATGCTTTATCACATAAAAAATCCATATCTAAAATTTAGAGAAAATCGGAAAATTCTTAATAAAACCCCATTTATGTAATTTAAGAAGAGTTATTCTTCTCTTTTATATACTTAACCATTAAACTTCCAAAACTATTCAGAGATTTGAACGAAATCTGACAATTCTGAAAAACCCATTTACCCAGCAAAGAGAAAAATGCTGGCCAGCAGCAAGATAGGTGCTGGCAATGATGGGGAAGTGGTGGCTAATGGCCTACCACTGCATTACCACTGCTGGACAACTGCAGTCAACTTTGCTGTTTAAAACCATCAGATAAAATTCTGATTGACCTCCACTGATCGACCATGCGCTGGCCCACCACGCCATGGAACCGCACGTACTTTTGCAGTATTTCTGCTGGTAATCCTTACCCTAGGTGGCGTTGGGAATATCGAAGACATTTTGTATCTTGCAATTCATCGTTTGGCAACGCTATGATTATTTGGAATTTCAAAGAACGCGGCAGCATGGTGTTCATGAAGATGTGACACGAGAAAAATTAAAATAAAACCTTTACAAAGAAAAGTAAGTATGCAGTTTCATATATCTTTTGTAAACATATTCATTTCGTAAACATATATCTCGTGTAAACAAATTCATATATCGCTTCTAAACGACATCTTTTACGATGAACGAATGTTCGTTACGAATGTTTTGTTTCTGAATAGAAATGAAAAATTTGGCTCTTTTAAAATTTTTATTTTAAGTGTGTTTAAGCTTAATCGCAACGATATTTTCTTTCTTTTACCAATTAATTTTGGAATCAAAGAGCTTTTTTACTGATATTATCAATTATTTTTGTATATTTAAATAAGTTTTATGCTTAAAATTAAAATACAAAGTTAAAAAAAAAAAATTAAATATTCACAAAAAACTTATCCTAGATTGATCTCTAATATGCAATTGTTAAATCTGGTTGCACTTTTAAGCTAACTATAAGCTAAATATATGTGAAAATTATTATAAAACAGGAATATTGTGCTTACTTTAAGATGTAATACATACTTGGCAGTTTTTACGATTATACGTTTATTGATAAAAATATAAATGCTTTTAAAAAAAAATAAGTTTTAAGTAGGAAAAAAGTTATTTTCTTGTATTATATCAGTGAAATATTTTGAATATTCTCCAATACTTGCCAGTAAACATGGTATTTGTGTTATTTTATTTAAATGTTCATTAGTCATGGAAACTTTTAGCTTTTGCCCTGTAATTTCAAATAAATTGATCTATGCTTAAAGAGGATCAGTTTTAAAATTTAAGATTTAGGCTGTATTGATGAACATAGTTTTATTTTATTGACAATGAAATCATTCAAATGTTTCATTGCAATGTTGACTCAACAACAAAACAAAACAAAACTTTATCTCTATGCTGCAAAACAATATCTATATAATCTCTCTTTTGTTTTGTTCTTATTTTTTTCTCAATCATCTCTTTGTATGTTGGTTATGAATAGTGTTCGCTCTAGAAATAAAAAGGGCATGGTGCTATTCACTACAAAAGGCACTACTGCAGCAGAAAAGGGCACTTTTGCCAGAAATTTTTTTTTATTGCCTTTAGAAGAGGAAAAAAGAAAGTAATGAAACACATAATTTTTAAATATGATAAATCGAGTAACATTAATTTTGAATGATTTTATGATATAAAAATTAAAAATACAATTAAAACATGATTCAATAGTTTTATGTTCTTTTTCTTAAAGAAATGGAAAAAATCTATCATTTTTGGGCACACAAATTTAGAAACACTATGGAATAAAAAAAATATTTATTAAAAATCTTTGGATAAAACCAGTGGTGCATTTTACTACTTTTACAGGGTAGCTACAGATTCTGGAAATCAGGGAACTTTATAAAAATACTCAAAAATCAGGGAAATTTTTCTTTCTGCAAAAATATTTGTTTTCATCTTACCAACAACATTGGTTCGCTGCCAAACAGCTACATTTAAACCAATAATAAGATGTGATAATGAGACATAAAATCGTACTGCTGCCAAGCGATATTTGTTTGTATGAAAGTTAAATTGCTTCATAAACCCAAATTTTCAAAAGTTAGTTCATTTGCAATCTTTTGACAAAATTCATCAAATTTAGCAATCTTTGACGAAATTTGCTTGTTTTACGCAATTTCTTGACGAAATGTACACTTTTCTGTGAGTTTTTCATAATTTTTTAAAGAAATCTGCATTTTTTTGTGTGTTATTTTCACAAAATTTGTGCGTGTTTCATGATTTTTTGACAAATTTCAAACACTTTTTGCGATCTTTTGATGAAATTTGCATGTTTTTTGCAATCTTTAGACAAGATTTGCACATTTTTTGTGATATTAAGATTAAAAATGCACTTTTTTTTGCGATTTTCTGACTAAACCCGTGTTTTTACGTGAACCTTTCACAAAATTTCCATTTTTTTACTCAAGCCTTGATGAAATGTGCATTTTTTACGCCCTCTTTAGAATTAATTTCATGCCTTCTTTTAATTTTTTGCAATCTTTTGACTAAATTTCTGCTAAACTCTGACGAAATAAGCGTTTTTTAATGATTTTTTTGATAAAATTTCGTGTGTTTTCTGCGATTCTGTGTCGAAATTCGCATTATTTCAACTCTAACAAAATTAGCAAATTTTTTTTATCTGATACCTATAATGCCGTAACTTTTGTGTATCCGTAATAATTACAGATAAATTGTAATTCTTGGCACCTCTGCTAATCAAATACTGTGCAATTTTTGTTTTTTCCTCCCAAAACAGATATTTATAAGTGTGTTATTTGAGAGAGCAGCATACATTTAAAAAAAATACCGTACATGTTCTTTAATAATAAAAATCGGGGAAATCTGATATAGATAATCAGGGAACTTTTTTCATCATTCTTGTAGCCACCCTGTTTTAAAAAGGGCAGGGTGCATTTTGTAAATTTGAAAAGGGGCAGGGTGCTGCACCCTTCAAAAATGGCCTAGAATGAACACTATTTACCATACAAAATAATATATTTGTGACCTTAATACAACCTATACTGAATGCGAAGCTTGAATTTCATAGTGGAATTTATACCAAAAATTTTAAAATCTTGTCCAAAAAAATTGTAGGCATTCCCGTTTAAAGAATTTCACTGTTTTCCGTTTTCACATTAGTGAATATAACCATATGTTTTGTACAATTTTCAAGTTTATGAATGCTGCCCATCACAAATTTAGCTTGTGAACATGTATTAGCACGCAAAATCAAATAAAACCAAATCCAGCTTAGAAATTAATCCAATTTTGTTGTTTAAGATCCAATATTTGGTGAAAATTGAAAAACAGAAACCGGATTAAAACTTACATTTTCTTATTTTAATCTATACATAAATATAATAAGTATTCTGAATTACATTTAAATTACTTCAATCAGGGTTGGCATGATTTAAATCAAGATTTAAATCTAGATTTAAATCAACTGATTTTTTTAAAAAAATCATTTGATTTAAATCAATTTTTTACAATTTCACATGAATGCACACATCAAAGGAAAATTTTGGGTAAAAAGTTAGAAAATGTATTAGATAACAATAGAATTACAAAATTTAATGCAAGATATGAACAAACTATTAATGGCTGTCATTTTGCTGGAGTTTTATTAAGGTTCTTTCCTTTAAATCAAAATGAAATGAAACTTAATGTAAGGAAAAATAATGAAGATTTGGCATTCATTAAAGAAGATTGTCTAAATCTTCTCACCACTGTAGCACATTTTCAAGCAAAAAATGGCCTATTCCAAAAATTACCATTGCTTGAGAAAAAAGTTTCTGATATTGTGACAGATTATGATTGGCAGAAATCCTTTTATGTAATGGGAGGTAAAGAGAGAATCAGCGAAATCGAAATTGAATTTATTTACCAAATAACAACAACCGTGGCTTCATCTACTGGAGTAAAAATACAATTTTCTTCTTTTGGAGTAGTTCATTCAAGCCTTTATAATAAATTAGGAGTAGACAAAGCTTCTAAATTAGTGTTTTTGTACAAACAATTAAATCCTTGATTTTTTCCTATTTGCTTAAGAAATATAGAATTAATTGTGATTTTTATCCCTTAATAAATAGCTTGCATTAAATGAATACAGTAGACTTCCTCAAATCCGCACAGCTTGGGACCAGAGGTTGTGTTGATTTTAGAATTTTGTGAATTTCTGGTCATGGGTTTGTTTACATTTTTAAACAGTAATTTGATTGTAATTAATAATGCAACTGAAGTTAATGAATGCTTATAATATAGTAAAACATTAAAACAATTATGTAAGTTAATAAACTATAATAATAAAAATTTAGATAATTAAAAATGATTAAAATATTGAAAGCAAGAAAGATGAAGTAAATAATCAATAATGTATAACTAAATATTTATTATAAAGATGAGGTGCATTTTTTCTTAAATTGTTCAATGGAACTTGCCCCATAAAGGTGCACTACTAATTCACATCAATATCATAAAATATAGAAGTTTTATTTCAGGTTTAACCAAACTCAACAATAAAAAAAAAGCTTGATGAATGTATAAATGCATTTTGCAAAAAGATTGTGTTCACCACTGATATTAGCAATACCTTGAATTTTTTTCAGAAATAAATTTATTCTTCCTTCATGAAAAAGCATGAATTTAGCAATATTAATGAAAGTTACAGATTAAAATATACATAGAATTTATATAAAAATAAAAAAGTCAAATTTTGTCCCTATACCTGACCTGAGAGCTTCATTGTTTACATCTGTAAATTATGCACGGATTTTAGAGAGTTGTGGATATTAGGGCAGCAGATTTGAGAGAGTCTATTGTATTTAATTTGTTTTTTAAATTTTGCCAGTTTCTATTCATTTACAACATATTTAAATTTATTTGTTATTTGGTATGCACAATTCAATTACAAAATAATAGAATGGCTTTGAATTAAAGCCTAGATGTTTAATTTTTAGTACCAATCAGTAACTAGAATATAATATTTTCTTAACTATAAAGTTATTTCTTATATTATTTTTATAAATTATAAATATTATTTATTCTTTTTTAGTTATTTATTATAAAAAACTGCTTAATGTATTGTAAAAACATAAAAACACAGTAATTAAATATAGGATTCTAAAAAAATCAAATAAATCCGATTTAAATAAAAAAAATCTGATTTAAATCAAATAAATCTGATTTTTTTTAAAAAAATCATGATTTTTTTCCAACCCTGACTTCAATAGCATATTGCTATGTATATTAAAGTTAATTTTTTAAAAAACACACTTGATAATAGTGAATTAAGAAAAATTTTCCCCTTAAATATTTGAAGTCTCCTTCCATTTATAAATGTTAGGAGAGTCGCTCTCCTCCCAAGAAAAATTAAATTTCAAGCATTGTTGGGTTTTTGATGCCAAGAAGTGTTTTTTGACATGACATGTCAAAAATTGTTGCAAAGTGTCTAAAACCTTATGCACATTTTTTAAGCCATCATTAGTGTTATTAAATCAAGCTAAAAACTGTTGAAATGATAATTTATGTTATATAAATTATTTTTAAGTCAATTTTCATGCTTTGAAAAATAGCTAAAAATATTCAAAATACTGTTTAATGCTTTTTGAAAGTACTATTTATATTTTTTTGCTGTTGTATGTTCAGTCTGTTTTTAGAATATATATAAAGCAATATGATTTTATGCATAAAAAAAGCTTATGCAAAGCTAAATTGGTTTGACTATTCAATGCAGGGTTGGGTTTTTGACGTCAAAAACTGGTTTTCTACATGACAGTGGTAAAAACCGTGTTTTTACCGGTTTATTCTGTCAAAAACGTATATATCGACTTTCTGCCAATTTATAGTACAAGTACAGCTTACAATTCCATTTTAAATTGATTTTTCCTTATTGTTCTTCTTATTATTATTAATTTTAATCACATTTGTTAAATATATTTAAAAGAAGGATTCCCTAAATGGGGAAAAATTTAAAAATACAAGTGTAAAAATGGAAAGAACAATATTTGTCATAATCTCCATTAATATAGATTCTACTAACTGCAATGAAAATTAATATTAAATGATAATAAAAGGTTATTCTATTTATTAAATAACCTTCAATATACATTTCAAATAATATATTAAAATAATTTTAGAGATGCAAAATGCTATTATATGATATGACAATTGATGTCAAGGACTGGTCATTGAATAAATTTGAATATTAGGTACTACTTGGTTATCCTGTCAACCAATTTCACCAAATTCTACATGTTTACATAACTTTTATTTTAAACAGCGAAAGGAGACATAAATTAGTAAACCATTAATTAAAATTCAAATAAAGAGTGAGATTAAAAATCCTGTGATGACCTTTAACACATGTATCGTATTTAATGTGAATGAATGTGACTTTCACAATCTTCCATTATTGGTATTTAATCTTATAGTTTGGCGGTAGCTTTTTGGTCGACAGGATAATAAAATAGTACTGAATATTATTATGTATAATATTTCAAAATGCTTATCTTATGCTTTTCATAAATGCGACTAAACAGTGATTTTTGTTCCCAGTTCAATAGATAGAATCTTAAAAATTTTACATAATAAAATTTTGGTACAAACCTTTAAGACCTAATTTCAATTGGAAGCTTTTAGACTTAAAATTTAATAAATATCCCCCCCCCCCCTAAAAAAAAAAAAAAAAAAAAAAAAAAAAAAAAAAAATTAAGAAAAATCAGAATAAAATAATTTATATATTTATATACCATAGTTTTTATTTGGTAACTTTTGTGCAAGTATGTATGAATTTAGACCATTCAAACACCCATATTTTTACCAGAAAAGTCATGAAATATTTTTAAATTCAATTTATTAAAGCTACCTATAGTCTGACATAAAAAGTCAGACTATTTATGTCTTGTTTATGTTTTATTTTAAACTACTTAGTTATTATTTAAAGTAAAATTAAAAAAAATAACACATAGCATATTTTTATTACATTTACAGAGATTCTTAAATGCTTTATTTATTTTTTAATGTAGTTTTTGTTTTTCTTAGATGAATAAATATACTTTGGAGTCTGTTTGATATTGAATATTTCATGTGAAGTGACTTTATACTAAAGATTAGGGATGCACAACCTGTGGCCCGCGATGGGTTAATATGCTGCCCGTGATTTTCGTCAATTTACAACTGGAAAAATTGCAATTTTTGTACATATGTCACACAAAAAAAATCCTAAATTTTGTCAATTTACTGCGGGAAAATATAAAATTTCATCATTTAAGAACCACAAATTTCGTTTATCGGCACGGAAAAATAACGAATTCTGTTGATCAAATGCGAAAAAAGTCAAATTTTATCGATGAGGATCGGAAAAATCATCAGTTTTGCTCATCAGAGAAGGGGAAATCGCGAATTTTGCTCATGAGACTTGGGGGCAAAAAAGTAGCAAATTTCCCCGATTGGGCACGAAAGAATCGTGAGTTTTTTCGACCAGGCATGGAAAAATCGTGGATTTTGTCGGATGGACACGAAAACTCACACATTTCGTTGATCAAGCAAGAAAAAAATCAATGTTGTTCCTCGAAAAAATTGCAAATTATCATCGGATGGAAAAATTGCATATTTTCTCGGTTTATCGCATGAAAAAAAAAGCAAATTTTGTCGATAAGGCACAAAAAATCACAAACTTTGTCAATCAGAGACCCAAAAAAAAAAAAAAAAAACGCAAATTTTGCTGATAAGACACGGGAAAATCGCGAATTAAGTGATGACGCATGGAAATATTGCAAATTTCGTTGATCAGCTGCGGAAAAATCATGTTTTTGCCAGTTTATCAAGAGAAAAAATCGCGAGTTTTATCTTGCCGCATAAAAAATGCAGATTTCGTCAATGTTAATACAAAAATCACGAATATTGATACTCGGTCGAAGAAAAATGTGAATTTTGTCAATCTACAGCGAAAAAAGCATACATTTCGTCGATCGAAGACCGAACAATTGTGAGTTTTATTGATCGCATTTCGAAAAATAGCAAATTTCTTTGGTTGTAGATGGGAATATTGCAGATTTTGTTGGTCACACGTGAAAAAATTGCTAACTACGTCGATCAGAGTCGAATAAAGTCGAGAATTTCATCGATCATGTGGAGTAATTTCTCGATTTTCGTCGATTGGCTTTGCAAAGATCACGAATTTCGCCGATAGGCTTTGTAAAAATCAAAAAATTTATTGATCGGCTTTGTAAAAATCCCGAATTTTGTCGATTAGCTTTGGAAAAATCCCGAATTTTGCCGATTCGAATTGGAAAATCATGAATTTCGTCGATTAGGTGCGAAAAAAATCACGAATTTCGTGAATCAGATGCGGAAAAATTGCGAATTTTGTTATTCAGTCGCTTTAAAATCGGGTATTTCGTCAATCAGGTTTGGATGAATCGCCAATTTCGTCGATCTTGTTAAGGAAAATTGTGATTTTCGTCTATTAGCTTTGCAAAAATCGCGAATTTTGTCTATCAACTTTTTAAAAATTGCGAACTGCATCTATTGACTTTGTAAAAATCGTGAATGTTGTCAATCGGCTTCATGAACATCGTGAATTTTGTCTATCGCCTTTGTAAAAATTGCAAATTTCGTAGATCAGGCGTGGGAAAATCGTGAATTTCATTGATCGATTTTGTAAAAATCGCAAATTTCGTCTATCAAGCGCTGAAATATTGTGAATTTCATCGATTGTGCAAAAGAAAATAGCGAATTTTATCAATCGACTTTGTAAAAACGAGAATTTCGTAGATTGGCTTCAGAAAAACGCGAATTTCTTCGATCAGGTGCATTGAAATTGGAAATTTTGTCGAGCAGGTGCGGAAAAAATTACAAATCTCGTCGATCATTCTCAGAAAAATCATGAATTTTGTCGATCATACGAAGGAAAAAAACAAATTTCATCAACCAACTTTGTAAAAATTGTGAATTTTATCGATCACTTTGTAAAAATCTCGAATTTTGTCGATCGGGAAGGTAAAAATCGCAAATTTTATCGATCAGGTGCGGAAAAATTTAAAATAACGTAGGTTTAAAAAAAATCTTGTTAATCGGCTTCTTCTCTCTCCTTCGTTCATAACATTCACATTTTTTGGCACTAGCCATTTATGCTCTTTTTTTTTTTTTTTTTTAGCACATTTAATAAAACAAAACATAATCTCCTGAATTATGTCAGGGAATATCTTTAAATCTAGAAAATAATCCTTGCTATATCTGTTATATATAAAAATGTAAAAACTGCTGATATATCCTTAACAACTGAATTGCGTATTTTGACTGGATAAGTGAACTTAAATGGATACCCCCACCCCCCAATCACACACATACACTCTCCTCTGAAACCACATATTTTTTTTATCAAATTGTAGGCTACAGATCACCTCCTCTTACTCGAATTCTCTCCATGTTATTGATGTGACCCTCGACCACACAGATATATTTGAAAGTGGCCCTTCTCTTCAAAAGGTTGTGCACCCATACTAAAGATAGAATGAAAAAGTAATAATATTTATTATGTAAAAACAAATCGCTAAAAAAAGGTTTTTTGACAGTTTTCGACATTTTTGACAAGGAGGTTTTTGACATGATGGTAAAAACCATGGTAAAGTCCAGTAAAAACTATCATGTGTCAAAAATTTGCCAACCCTGATTCAATGACTACAAGGAAACTTAGCTTAATTTTAATGATTCCAAAAATGTTTGTTTTTGAACACATTCATAAAATATAAACCTGAGTTCCTACACACATGTTGTCTGAGTAATTAAATTATAATATCAAATCAGTATAATTAAGCATTTTAAAAATCGATAACTTATACCCAAAAGAATATCGTGTTCGTGGGCAAGAGCCCCCCCCCCCCCCCCCCAAGAAAAAAAAAATCAAAAATTTTCTGAAATTTTTTGCATTTTAAAACTATGATCAACTCCTGACCTTTTTGCGAATTTTATATATTCATGCAACTGAATGACATTTTGCAAGTTTTTTGCTGCAAAAAATCATTAAAATTAAGGATATATATTTTTTTTTTTTTCAAAAAACTGTTTCACAATTTTTTTTCCAGCTATCGATTAACACAAGTTTCTTGCTATTTTCTGCTGCAAGAACGGAGTCATTTCGTTCTGAATTTTCCTAAAAATTAACACATTTGATTCCAAAAATTATGAAACATCAGTTATCTGCCTGGAAATTATGTTTGAATTGTCGGCTGTTAACCGATTTGGTATAAGTTTTGAACCGAGCTGAGTCGCATATTTTCACAATCAATTTTGTTAGAGGATCACGATAGAAATTTTGTTGAAGCATTGTGAAAAAAACTCACATTTTCTCAAAGAATAGCAGGACAAAAAGGTGACCTTCCTCAAAAGATAGAGATAAAATGTAAATTTCTTAGAAAGATCGCAGAGTACACGTGAATTTCGTGAAAGCATCACAGAATAAATGTGAATTTTGTGAAAGGATCGCCATATAAACCCAAATTTACCAAAATTCCACTTAAAATTCACAAATTTCATAAAAAGATATGAAAATAAACATGCAGTTCATTAAAAGATCGTAAAAGAAACAAAAATTTTGTTAAAAGAGTGCGAATAAATGCAAATTTTGTCAAAGGGTTTTTAATGGGTGATTCTGAGTATTTTTTTTTTTTTTTTTTTTTTTTTTTTTATTCACAGCAATTTTTCTGAAAAGTTACAACAGAGTGTGTGAGGATAAGAGGGAAATGTACTTTTGACACTGTATTTTTTCTGCGACAATTTGACGAAAATTACTGATTTTTCGCAATCTTTTGGTGAAATTATTGTATTTTTTTATGAAATTTGCCTTTTTTTTACGAAATTTGCAGATTTTTTACATTTCTTGTAAAAATTCGCTGGTTTTTGACAAAATTTGTGAGGTTTTTGCGATTCTTAGATGATATATGGGAGTTTTTCGACACTTTGTGGCGAAATATGCACATTTTTCATGATCATTAGATGAAATTTGGAAGTTTAGTAATTTACCTTTTTCCTGCGATTTTTTTTTTTTTTTTTTTTTTCCACAATTTGCATTTTTACTAGTATCCCTGGCCAAAATTAGCATTCTTCTGTGAATCTGATGAAATTTGTGGATTTTTTGCACTATTATTTATTTATTTTTTTTTTTGACGAAATTTGCGTTCCCTTCGATAAACTTTTGATGAAATTTAATTTTTTTTGTTTTTTTTTTTCAAATTTATGAAATTGATTTTGTTTGGGCAACCATTTGTTGAAATTCATTGTATGTTTTTTCACTGAATTTCCAGATTGATGACTTTTTTTTTTTTTTCAGCATAAAATATCTTAAATTTTCAGAAAATACAGAACAGAATCATCCCTGAATCGCTTAATAAATGCAAAAATTATCAAAGTATCGCTTTATAAAAGCAAACTATGTCACAGAATCACGAAAAATATACAAATCTCGACAATGCATTGTGGGAAAAAATGTGAATATTGTCAAAGGGTTGTTAATAACGCTAATTTAGTCAAAGGGCTGCTAAAAAAAATGCAAATTTCATTGAACAATCACAAAAAAATGTGAATTTCATCAGAAAACACAAATTTAATCAAAAGGCTAAAAAAATGCAAATTTCATTAAATGGTCATGGAAAAAATGCAACCGTCTCTTTGGAAAACAACAAACGCATGCAAACATATCTGTTTATTGTTATAGGTATAACTTTAATCGAAAATTAGGCTAACCCTATCCCAACTTGCAGGAATTTATACTCACAAGGAAGGTCTCCATACGGGCATACTCAGAAAAATCTGAAAAAATTACAGAATGTTCTTCTCATACAGTTATATATGTTTATAAAAAAAATTTCGGCGGAATTTCCTTATTACGTCCGTAAAAAAATAATAAAAATTTCGTTTATTTGGTGATATATCTCCGGTTGGCGAAAAAACGAAATTTTGAAAAATACGCTTTTACGCTTCGATTACTTTTTAAAGAAAAAACTTTCTATGTTCAATTTATTTAAATAAGTTTAGTTTAAGTAATTTTAGTTTTGCATTTTTACTTTACTTTAAGTGTAATTTTGTCATATTCGTTTATATGTACTTTTAACAAAATGAAATTAAAATATTTTATCATTTAAAACACAATTTAAATTGATTAAAATTGTTCCAAATTGAAAAATACACTGTTAAAAATCTGCTGTATTTTGTTGCAGCACGGTTACTTGGCCATGAAATGGAGCTTTCTCATTGATTGGAATAGAGATATTATATACAAGCGGTGGAGTGCGTTGCAACGAAATGCAGCAGATTTTTAGCAGTGTATGACGCGGTCAATTGACCGTGCTTTAGAACATTCTCATTGGTCAGAAGAGAGATATTCTATAAAAGTAGTGGAGTGACGTTGCAGTAAATGCTGCAGATTTTAAAAAGTGAAGTCAATTAAAATCAATTTTCAGATTCGTTAAAATCGTCTGCTTTTGGCGAGGAAATGCATTGCTCGTCAAATCCCGCGTCGCTTTCAGCTTTTCACGCCAATTATTCCAAACTATTTTATTTTTTTACATATCTAATAATGTAATTCCGCCGCTAATTTTCACTGATCCTTTATTACCTACATGAGTAGTTTACTTCGTATTTTTTTCAAAAGATTCTGAGTATGCCCCCAATGGAGACCTTCCTTGTCAGTCTAAAATATACATAAACCAAAAACCGAGTTTACAAGACCTGTAACAAAAATAATTAGTACAGGAAGGGAATTTATCCCTGTAAAGACGGAATGGACAATACCAAAGCTTGATTTACTTTCTCTTTTTTAATAAAAAACTCATTTTGCATAATTATTCTGAGTTGTTGATAAACATTGCTTCAGTGGAATTTTGTCGTATGTATCCGTGTGATTCTTTAAATAGCACATAAAATGACAGTAGGTTTTAAAGTTTTTCTTTTTCTCTCCGAAACAGTTAAACTCCCCTCCACTTATAGATGTTGGGAGGGAGACCGAGATGTCCCTCCCCTGAAAAACTGAATTTCAAGCTCTGACATTGGAAGTATTGGAAAATGGTTGGGACCTCATCCAATGGTCACTAAATGGCGAGGAGTCGCTAAATCGGAGATTGTAAAATCGTGAGTCTACTGTATATTCTTTTATATAAGCCATATACTGTTATTAGGTAAACAGCTTATTTTTTTACTGTGAAATAAAGATAAATCAGTTTGTTTTCATTTGAACTTTAATTTATAGTGAACTATTGCAGTTAACAATTAAAAGTACATAGCTTTATATTTTATTATAATGCACTTAATTTCAATTACAAGTGTGTACAGTACAATTTATTACCGTTGAGTACAGTGTATAATAAATATGATCTCTATTTTTCATGTTTTATACAGATTTTAGAAATAGCTTGAAAGACTTTGATATGAAATCCATAAAACCATAATTAGTTTTGATTTCAAGCAAAATACATATTTGAAGAATTTTTGATGACCATTCAAACAATATTATTTAATTAGGAGGGTGTGTAGGTAAGGTTTTAGTTAAAATATTTTAAAATTTTCCAGGTATTATTTTTATTGGTAATAATAACAAATGTAAATATTGTAGGCATAATATTTTATATTCAGGGTTGTTAAATACCCGGGTTTTTTCAGAAAAAACCCAACCCACTGGGTTTTTTTAGGGTTTTATCAGGGTTTTTTCGGGTTTATCAGGGTTTTTTCGGGTTTATCAGGGTTTTTCGGTTTTTTTTTCAGGGCTTTACGAGGTTTTTTGGGGGTTATGGGAGGTGGTTCAGAATGTTTGAAAAAAAAAATGTACTTATTACTAAATTTAAAGCAGCTAATTGATTACAAATATATATAAATCAATGACAGTAATCAAAATTATGCTTTGATTTTAGATAAATTGATTATTAGTAATAATTTATAATTTTTTTTTTTTTTTTTTTTTTTGTTACTACTAAATAATAGAATAAGCCAAGTAATTCTACATGTCTACATAATTCAATTAGGATTCTAAGCTTATATGGTATTTTGTTATGAGTTTCTATTCTATAACATAGAACACGTTACACATCAAAGTATTTTTTTAATGGGAAAAAATTTGTTTTTTATACATGCTACAGAGATTAACTAACAGTTATTTCTTTTAAAAATTTTGATGGTATAATTAGGACATTTCTTTTCTTTGGGCTGGGGGATGATGGTTATAAATTTTATGAGTTGTGTACTAATATTAAGAAATATATTACAATGCATTATATGTGTAACTTAAAGATGAAATTTTGAAAAAACCCACTTGGGTTTTTCCTGGGTTTTTTCAAGTGGGTTTTTTCAGAAAAAACCCACTCGGGTTTTTTGGGCTGGGTAAAATCATAACAACCCTGTTTATATTACATATGTCATATGTGTACATTCATAAATATCTAAAATAATTTTTAACATATTATGTATGTAATATCTGTTGTGTATTTATTCCTTTATTAAGTGGGAGAAAAAAAAACACATCCATTAATTTTATGAAATATTGATCAAGAATTACTCCAGCAAACTCTAGTATAAAGAGTACTAGTATAAACGCCACGGCATTTACGAGTTTAGAAGTTACAATTTTCATATGCTGTGTTGGCAAAAATTTTGTGCAAATTATTCCGTGTTTGAAAAAAAAAAAAAAAAAAAAAAGGTCACTTTTTAAAAAAATTTCTTCTTCCCCATGTTCCCAATATTACCAAGCATAAGTCAACAAAAGCAATTCACCATGAGTTACCCTTTTCCAAAAAATATGGTGACTGGAATAAGCAGAAAGGGTCAGTAGATGCTTGCTTTTATTGCACTTCATTGTAGAAACAAAGAATTGGAAAGCCAGTTTTTCTGAATTTCACAATTGAAATGTCTCATGGTTGCAAGTTTTTCCATCCTGAGATGGAAAAATCTCCAAGGACGGAAGCAGATTGTGAAAAGCATGCGCTTTTCATCAAAGGATTGTGGTAAAAAAAAATCTTGAAATGATCGCGGGGAAAAAAAAAAAAAAAATTGCTTATGATTGGGGGAAAAAAATTTCTTAAAATGCAAATTTTCGGAAAAAAGTTCTATTGCTGTCAAAGGATTGAAAAAAAGACTAATTTGCTGTCAAAAGCTTGTTGAAAAAAACGCAATTTTGTCGAAAACATGCTATTTCTGTCGAAGGATTGCGAAAAATACTCTAATATCATCAAAGAATTGCAAAAAAGGCACGATTTTCATCAAAAGCTTGTGAAGAAAACTCAATTCCTGTTAAAAGATGTCATCTCAGTCAAATAATGTGAAATAGTTGCGGTCTCTGTCAAAGGATCACAAAAAAGATGAGTTTTCTGTTAAAAGGTTGTTGAAAAAAAATTCTTGTCGAAGGCTCGCAAAAAAGACGCTAGTTCCATCTAAGAATTGCGAAAAAGATGCTATTTCTAGTCAAAGAATACTAAATGAATGCAATTTTTGTCAAAAGATCACAAAAGACGAATTTAATAAAAGGAAGAGACGTGATCATGAAAAAGATGTAAATTTTGTCAAAGTATTGTGGAAAAGACGCAAATTTTGCCAAAGGATCGAGAAAAAGACACAATTTCCGTCAAATGATCATAAAAAATTCCACGATTTTCATCAAATGATTGCAGGAAAAGCGCGATTTTTGTCAAAGAATCACGGAAAAGATGTGAATTTTGCCAAAGGATCACAAAAAGACTCGATTTCTGTTAAAAGATCGCGAAAAAGACACTATTTTCATTGAATAATAATAAAAAGACGCTATTTCCAGTCAAATAATACAAAATAGGTGCAATTTTTGTCAAAGAATCACGGAAAAGATGTGAATTTTGCCAAAGGATCACGAAAAGACTCAATTTCTGTTAAAAGATTGCGAAAAAGACGCTACACAATAAAGATGCGAATTTAATCGAAGGATTGTGGAAAAGACGCAAATTTTGCCAAATGATGGGGGGGGGGGGATGCGATTTCCGTGAAATGATCACAAAAAACTCCCACAATTTTCATCAAATGATAGCAGGGAAAATGCGATTTTTGTCAAAGGATCGCGAAAAGCATGCGATTTCTGACATAGGATCACAAAAAAAAAACGCAAATTTCGTTAACAGATTGTATAAAATACTTGGATTTCATCGAAAAATTGCAGTTTTCAGCTGAAAACAGTTGAAAAATCATAAACTTCTGCTTAAAACCATAGAAAAATCACAAATTTTGTCTGACAGCTGTAGAAAAATTGTAAATTTCGGCTAAAAATAGTAGAAAAGTTCCAAATTTTGTCGAAAGATCGGGGTAAAAACACAAGTTATGTGTGTTTTTGCTCGCTTATTGGGGGGGGGGGGGGTCAAAATATTTTCAGTCCTGGCAAAATGTCTCTTTTTTTGGTATATTTTAGTTCAGGATTTTCCAATTCTCACTTATGATTACTTGCATATTTATTAAATCTTTTTTATTAATTATCCAACAATAAATGCAGGATTTTATAATTTCCATTCTTATGACAACCGATAAAACATATTTCTTGGTACACTTTAAGGCATATTCCGTAAACATTCGGGGGGAAAATATTCCAAGAAAATTTTTAAAAATTTCCAATAAAGGAAAAGTGAGAAATTATTTAAATTCTATTTTATTTATATTTAAAAAAAGGACCCCATGAATGTGTCATCAAAACCGCGATGTTTGAGTGTGGAAAAAGAAATTAATGTGTTGCAAACAAACGTAAAACAAACGTTTCTTATCTGAGTCGTTTCATTTTGGAACAAGTCCGAGGAATTTTTTTTTTTTCAGAGTCATTTCATTTCAGAACGAGTCTGAGGAATAGGTCCTTTTCGACTTACGGAAAAACTGGCTTTCCAGTACTTTGTTTCTATAATGAAGTGCAATAAAAGCAAGCATCTATTGTCCCTTCCTGCTTATTCCAGTGACCGTATTTCTTGGAAAAGGGTGACTTACTCATCATGTATTGCATTTGTAAATTTAACGATCGGTAACATTTCGAACACAGGGAAAAAAGAAAGAAAAAAGGGGTTTTCTTTCTGTTGAAACACTGAATAATTTTCTCAATTTTCGTAAACGCCGCCGTGGTGTAAACGGTGCTTATATGAAAATTTCAACTTTTAAAACCGTAAACTCTGCGGTGTTTATTCCCTAAATTACGGTACTCTTTCCTTCAACTGAATTCTTGGAAAAAAGTAAGGAAATCTTTCATATAAGATCCATTTGCGGTTTTTTCATAATAAAACTGAAGGGAGCGAACAAAAGAATCGCGGGATACGCAACCCATCCTTCTTGATGGAAAGATTTTTCTTTTGCCGGACATCTGTCTCTTTCCTGCAAAATTTGTTAAGATTAAAAACAGTGTCCCTACAACAAAGAAGCCAACATCAAACTTTAAAAAGTGGTCAAATGTGTTTGGGCTTTAAGATCATCTGCTCTCCTTAGATACGTTTAGTTACACAGAAAGGAATTGTGCTTGAATTTTTTTTCTTTTTTTATTATTGTTAAAAAAAAATATTTTTGGTGTCAAGCTTGCAAACTGATATACATTTCGAAAAAATGAAATTTGTTCAAAATGGGAGCAGTGTTTTTTAGATTTTTACTGTGTATTTAAAGTTTAAAAAAAAAAAAAATCTGGATCCTGAAGTTCCTGAAAATCAGTTCTGTAATATAAATATTTTATTCCTACATATTTTTTGACAATTAGTTATTTTAATAATTTAATTAATCTAATAATCCAGATTTTTGCCATATTTATGCAATATTTTGGGTAGTTTAATGCTTCCTTAATAAAGCAAAATAATTCCTTTTGACTGTGGTGATTATACAATTTTTTTTTTTTTTTTTTTTTTTTTTTTTTTTTCCAAGATGATGTCAATAATTGTGGGTGCGGGGGTGTTTTTTCCTTAAATTACAGTAATAGTTTTTATAACCAGTATACATATTATTGATATAATTTAAAACCTTGTACTATGTATAGTTGTTAAATGACATGAAACTAAAAAAAAAATAACGTACCTTTAGGTATCTTAGTAAAATGTGAGATTTTCAGAAACAATCTTTTTTCAAAATGCTTTTGTAGCAGTTTGCAATCTATATATTTGTAATTAATTTCCAGCAGAGATGAGTTTATTTTGTACACCTACACTGTATATGTAAAATCATCGTGAAATGACTGTGTTTCACAGCTATTCTTCCTAAAATAGTGAATGTTTGACAGTGAAATTAATATCAATGATCAATCATCCATAAAAAATTTGCAAATTTCAGAAATGGTTATAAAATTCTGAAAAAATTATCTGTTTTTGAGATATATATATATTTTTTCTAGTTTAAATAACATTTTCTAATGATGGCAACAAAGTAACTTCAGTTTTGTGGCCAAAAAAAGGGGAAAAACTATAGGGATTACTTAATTTCTTCCCCTCCCCCAATTTTAAACAGAATTAAAATTCTTTTATTTCAAACATGACCTTATGATTGAAATAAAAAATGTTGAATAAAAAATCATTCCCTCTTTTAACTAATGACAATGTTTTGATTTAGATTCTGTTTTTCAAAAAGAAATAAAATATTTACATATATTCGATCTGCAGAAATTATAGTTTAGAAACGTAAAAATCGCGTGTCATTTTTAATCTTTGTCATAAATTCAATTAACTTAAAATAATAATTCCACCACAGTTTTTAGTATTTTTTTCTTTTTTAAATTTACAATGACATATACAGCCAAAATTATTTGATATTAATTTATACTAGAACTATCACAGTTATAGCATTGATGTATAGTATAAGTAATTATATTTGTATAATTATTGAAGTGTCACTATTTGTTTTTAATGTACATTTTTTCAAAATGTGTTTTTACTTTTTAACAATATAAAACTATTTTTTAGCTCAAAATATGAATATGCTGTCATAGAATTCAGACGAAAAGGGCCAGATATGCTTAATTCCATGTGCCTGGATCGCAAAAGAAAATGGTAAAGAAGGGATTTTAATTGTCGGAACTTATAAACACTTCAAGTATTAACAGTAATCACATTGTTTACCACATTTTTGTTAATTGTAGTTCTTAATAATGTAGAATCATCCAGGGTAATTCCTGGTCACTGAATTTCATGTAACTCTTGATCATTTTCCCTTTTATTATAAAAATAATGATGGATCAAATTGTAAAAAATCTTATTGATACTTTGATCCTTTGCATTGAATATATGCTTAGAGTATTCATTTAGTTGAAATTTAATACTGATAAAATGTATTCAAAACGTCTACTCAAATTTCTGTAAAACATTAACCTTAATTCACTATATAAAACTATATATAACCTTGATTACTATAAAATATATTGAAAACTGTTACTCAAATTTCTGTAAAACAATATTGACCTTGGTTCACTATATCCAAATTTGTTGAAAAAAGTTTTTTGTGTGAGTGTGTGTATATAATATATCATTGTTAAAAATAGTGAATGTAAATTATACATAATTTGCTTATAAGTTATCTTATTAAGTAGATAATAAATCAGACATTAAATATAAAAATAGTTACTTTACTAAAGTGATTATTTTATTTTTACATTCTATGCAAGTAATTCATGATTTTCGATTGAATACAATTCAATTTAAAGTAAAATTAATCGATTTTCTTAGCAACAATATTAAAGAACTCATGAAACTTTTGTAAAATTTATTTTTGTGAAAAATAACTTAAAATGATATATGAAACCAGTTACTGAAATTCGAATCAAGCATTTATTAATAACTTTAGATCTTTCTGCTGAAGCTTAATTTTCTGCTAAACTTGATTTGTTTGCAATTTACACATTTTAAAATTAAAAAATATAAAAATAATAAACACCATCTTTTTATGAAATAGAATTTTGTGATGGAGACTGTTTTATAACGAAGAATTTTGTGTAGTGATCTGTTTTATTAAATGGATTTTCGTGAAGAGGTTAAATGGCCTTCAAATCTTACCTTTATTTGACCCCTGTGAGTGTAAGATATTGTATTCCATTTGATGAAGTTGTTCAACATTCATTGAAGTTAAGTCAGTTTACCCCCCCCCCTTTTTTTTTAAATGGTACATTTTAAGCAAAAATTTAAATTATGCGGTTCTATCATGTACTGTGTGCCATATTGTGCCATTAAAGCAGCGTTTTGTGTCTCCTACAGGCGACATCAGTATTGCAGTCAGTAGGAGTATTGTAATCAGTATTGCAGGAGGCGGTTATGCAGGAAACTGAGCCATGTTTGTTACTATCTTTGCTATAAATGTTTTTGAATGAAATCCATAATCGTTTGCAAAGGCTGCTATGTTAAAAACTTGCAATTTCAACAAAACTTTTTTTTTTTACTGTAATTTCTAAAATTTTTGCTATTGAAATCTGTATTTTTTTTCATGAGTTATATACTGTCATTTTCCATGCTACATGCATTGTTCCAATGACATTTATAGTTTTGAATGTGGGTCTATTTTTATCTTAATTTAAATATTTTTTGTGACACTAACATATAGGATAAATTTTATTTCACATTCAATGTAACTTGCATCACGCACAATCATGGGATAAAAAACTATCAACTGTTGTTTTTCATTATCACTACCAACATAAACTTTTATTTTATTGAAAAATACTGATGGTAAAACAAAACATTGGCATTTCTGTGTAAAGCATGTCAATTCAATTGTAAAATGTTTAAATGCTCAAGTGTTAGCAAATCAGTTGATCCACTTTGTGTTTGAATTTCTTTTTCTATCAGGTAACCAAGAAAGTTCATGTGGTTTTCATCAGACATAAAAAAACGACCCACAAAAATCTCAAACACTTATTTTATTCTTTGAAATAATCACCATTGGCTTTAATTACATGTTCAGAACGAGAAACAAGCTTATAAATACCCTTTTTGAAAAAATCTTTTGGTTTAGAGTCCGAAAACTGGGTTATAGTTTTTGTGACTTAATCTTGGGTTTTGAACTGCTGTTCCTGCAAGTGATTATCCATGACCAAAAACAAGTAATAGTCCAATGGGGCGATGTCCGGGGAGTTAGGTGGGTGAGGCAAAACTTCCCAGCTCAATGGTTTTATCACGCCCCTGGTCGCTTTGGCCATATGAGATCTGGTGTTATTGTGGAAAATAAGAACTCCTCTCCTGTTGACCAGTGCTGGCTGCTTTTCTAGCAAAGCAGCTGAAACCCTTTTCAACTGCGACAAGTAGACTTTGGCGGTGATTGTTTTCCCGCTTTCTAAGAATTCATAGTGAACTACACCAGCGCTAGTCCACCAAATACACAGCATTATCTTTTTTTGATGGATGTCCTGTTTAGCAACCAATGAGACAGAACCAGAAGTCAACCAATGATGTTTTCTCTTTCGGTTTTTACCCATTCAGTCATTCCATACATTACCTGTCACATGTCAATATCTGATCCAGGAAAGAGGCTTTGTTGTGGCGTTACAGCAATGACAAGCAGATGTTCAGTCGTTGGAGCTTCTTTTCCTCGGACAGGACATGAGGAACCCACTTATCAAGTTTCCACAACCTCCCAAGGCTATGAAGATGCGATCGGATGGTTTCGTCAGATACTCCAAACCTTTGCGCAAGGTCCTGGCATGTTAGATCAGGCTTCTCTTTGATTTCCTGTTTCAGCTGGACTTGGTCTAAGATGGATGGACAACCAACACAAGACTTGTCTTCAAGGCTCTCGTCTTCGGATGAAAATCTGCTGAACCCCTTTTGAGCAGTCCGTTCACTCACTGAAGTCTCTCCAAACAAGGAGAATGTTCTTCTAGCAGCCTCTGCAGCTTTGTTTCCTAATTTGAACTCGTAGAGCAAAATAGGCCTCAAAATCTCCTTTGTCAATGACATCCTTTTCAACGATTGTACTTCCTAAAAAACTGATAGCGAAACATGAGATACGTTAAACAACTCTCTACTGATTGCAATTTAAAGGCAATGTACAGAAATGACGTCATCAGAATCAGTATGACCACACCTACGCAACAAAAGTAGCTGTTCTCAAAAACTGCTTGAACTTTCTTGGTTACCTGATATTTTTAGATTATAAACATTACTTCAATGTATATAGGAATGGTTATTTTCCTGTTAAACATTTTGATTTTTGTCCATTAGTTTTAAATATCCATGTTTAAGAATTCAATTTGGCAAAGTTGAAATCAATCATTTAGAAAATTAAGAACACAATCAACATAGCAATATATTTTGTAGTTTCTAATTTGTTTGTCTCATTGCTGGTTTGTATTCATACATCTGCACTTTAAAAAAAAAATCTCAATTCTCTCTTTTTTTTTTTTTCTTCCAGCTGCAGCCCGTCAAATACCAACTACCAGAACAGTCTTACAAGCAAATGTGGAAGATGTAAAGCTTTGGTTGCGCTCAGCAATCCAGTTCAGCAGCGAGATTCATTATAACTTTTTTAATGTACCGTTGATTATGCAAATAAAAAAAGTTTTTTCATTAAAGTTTTTTCCTAAGTTATAGATATGTGTGTGTAAGAAAAAGGTAGTGTCTTGCTTCACACTGATTGATATCTTTAGATTCGGCAAATAAAACTTGAATATAATGCACTACAGTTTATCTTAGCTTTTTAGGTTACAAAAACATTTAGAACAACATTTTTAAGATAAATAGGTTGTTTCAAATTTAACATTTTTCATATTTAATACTCATGATAGGACAGTTGGCCAAGCCAAATAAAGTTTGAGAACTTACATTGTTGTCATTGTTTATATTTTCATTAAAATGAACCTTGTAAACTATAGTTTTGTTACTGAAATTGATTGTAGTTATGAAATTACTGGAAAGTTTTGTTTTCAAATAAGTTCATTTGTTGGGGGGGGGGGGAGCCAAGATCATTCAGCAGACCTTATTTTAATATTACATTTTGCTTAACCCTTTCGTGGTTATAAGTGTGTATACGTGCCTAGAATACCACTTAATTTGAATTACGAAATGCCATACTGACATCAGAATTTTTAAATGAAAATTTTAGTTTTACAAAGAACGTAAAAAAAAAAATTTATATATTATAAAATAAATTTGTTTTTAAATTCCGGTGTCATTCAATCATTTTAGTATTTTATGAATAGACGTGCTTTAATCTTCAAAGGGTTAAACAAAAATTAATAAAATAATATTTTAAGAATGTACACAGTTTTTCACAGTATAAATTCATTCTGCAATTTTATTACAACTAGATGATTTGTTCCATGTGTTTATTTAGTTAAACAATCTAATAATATTTGCCAATAATAAAGGATATTCGAAATATTTAAGAACATTGCACTAACTGTCACAAACAAATTCTGGGATTATTTGTCTTAGTAATTACATAAAATTCCTTTTGGATGAAAACATACAACAGATGCATTAAAGATATTCATTGAGATTTATTGTTTTGTATTTTCAATAAAATCAGATTTTGTTTTCATGTTTTAGCAACAACCTTGCGAAAGGAATAACTGAAGTGAGTCTTGTAGAATTGGTGTTTTACTGTATTAAAAAAAATATATTTAAATGAAGGCAGGATAAATGCTGCCCTTAAAAATGTCTTGCAGAGAAAATATAAGTTAACATATTTGGTTAAACAGTGTTTCTATTCAACTAGAAAACATGGGAAATGACAAACACTCAAATAATCTGAGAAAACTGCCTTTTTTTTTTTTTTTTTTTTTTTTTTTTTTTTTTTTTTTTTTTTTTTACCTGAAAGTCTGATTTTTATGTGCTACCATTCATAAAGATTGCCCTAAATTTTGAGGCCTTTCTGTAAAAAAATTCGAGTTTTTCACATAAAAGTAAAATTTTCACAAAAATTCACATGTTTATAACATAGATATTTTAGCTATACATATTTGTCACCATATATGCTAGAGTTGAACCTTTTTGATGGGTGCCCATTACTGAAATTTTTCTATTTAATTAAAAAAAAATATGAGGAACATACATGTAGGTATTTACTATAATTATGGGGGAAAAAATAGTTAATGCAATGCAATTATATTTCTATTTTGAAACTTAATATCAAGTTAACTATAATGCAAACTTGTTTGAAAAAAATTGAAATCATCAATAGATTAGAATATTATATGCCACAATTAAATTTTTTCAATTTCCATTTGATTAAATTTCGAAAAGATTAATAGTGATTTTGTGTGATCTAACTTAATTTTGATTTAGAGAGAGTAATGTCGTGCCTTAGGTTCAAAGTCTCTTATATAGGCAGTATCTCTACGAAAGAATATGATGAAATACGAATAATAAAAAATTACAAACAAGCTGCCAAAATAATGATAATAATAATAAAATTAAATATAAAAAAAACCTATCTAAAATTTTTAAAAGATGAATTGAAACCTGCACAACAAATTGCTTTTGTAAAAGCATAAATGATATAGCAGCACTGACTATAAATAAATAAATAAATGTTTAATATGTATAAATTCATGTTTAAATGTAAGTTTATATAACTTTTATTAATATATTATTGTAGCTTAGCTTAATTACATATCTTAAATGAGTAAAAGATCCTTTAAATTCATTTTAATTGTATTTTAGCTTTTTTTTTTATGTTGTGAATTGTAATCTGGAAATTTTGTTCTTGAAATAGAGTATGAACTCTATTAACAGATATAAAAATGGATTGCATGAAGACTTATATTTACAAGTAATACAAAATAAAAATAATTTTTTGGATAGATTTAGTTTCTTTTTATATTTATACCAGCGGTAATTATATCCACATAATATGTATCAAATCAATCCCAATTAAAGCAAAACTATTGTTCAGGGAGGATTGATTTGCATCCTAGAGGGCTCTAGGCATTAGCATAAAAAGTATTCAAGGACAAAAATTCAAAAGAACTTTTTGGAAAAATAAAAAAATTATTAAATGAATATTAATTTAGGCTTCTACAGAACCTTAGTTATAAGTGAAATATTGGATCTCAGAAATTTAAAAATACAAATATTTTGGAGCTCTCAAAATTGTTGGCCCTTGTCAGCGTCCCAGATGCTCTGCTGCAAATCAAACCCTGAATAAATATGCTGTCCCAGCAAGCAGTAATTGCTGGTCATGGGAATAAAAATGGTAGTAATGTGTTGGTCCAGCAAAGTGTAAAATCGTTATAGAGGATGTTACTGATTGAAAACTGCTGGTACAGCAAAAGTCCAGCAGCATAAACATTGCATGATGGCCTGCTGCTTTATCAACACTGCTGGGTGGATGTCTGCTCGTAGTAAAAACAAATCTGACTGATGGTTTACCCCTGTATAAACATTGCAGGATAAGTGATGGTGGTGGATTAAAAGTGCTGACCCAGCAAAGAACTAGCAGTAGGTTAGAAGCTAATACTGATTAAAAACCGCTGGTACAGCAAAGGTCCAGCAGCATATGCATTGTATGATAATCTGCCGCTTTAAAAACATTGTAGGGTAGTTGTTGGCTCATAGTAATAAAAAAGCAGTCTGACGGTGTACCAATGTATAAACACTGTAGGATAAGTGATGGTACTGGATTAAAAGTGCTGGCCCAGCAAAGGAATTGCTGTAGGATAAATGCTAGCACTGCAGGAAAACTGATGGATTGAAGCAATGTGATGGCATACCAATGCTGGCTTGCGGTTGGCCATCACTGATGGGCCACCTGCATTTCGGACGGACACTTTAGTACAGGTTTAAGTAATGGCACCGTTGCACTTTACCGCTGATGGCACTGCTGGCTGCCATCTGTTTTCTAGCTGATGGCCCACTGTTTCTTTCTTTGCTGGGTATATAAATTAGGGGGAGGGGCATTAGTACCCCCATTTCGCCTGTTTATATTTATCCAATGAACACGTAATACTAATCACGGAAGCGCTTCACCAGAATGATCCTATGTGTAAATTTTGAAAAAAAAAAAAAAAAAAAAAAAAAAAAAAAAAAAAAAAAACTAACATTTCTACATGAAAAACCCATACATATCAATTAAGGGGAGGTGCATGAGCCCCCCGTTTCCCCTCTTATACATATCGAATGGACTCCAAAAACTAATCAGGGAAGCACCTTATCAAAATATACCTATATACAAAATTTCAAGTGGATGGGATATTTTTATCATGAGTTATCGCGTTACGTACGAACGTACATACATACAGAACGGGCGGGCACATAAGCTCTGAGGCTATGCTAGCCTGTGAGCTAAAAAGCTTACACAATTTCTTCCTAAACAATATCAGGATACTTCCTCATCAATTTCATAAATAGTGATAAAAAATACGTCGCAAGAAGCATTTCTTAAATAAAAAACGATCAAAAATTAGTTCTGAGAAAAACAGATTTATAGTATGTAAATATTCATAACTTTATTATTTACTTCTTAAAACCTTCATAACTGGCATTTCAACAAGATAAAACTGTTTTGGTACTATTATACCCCAGAAACAGACCTTTTTTGCGACGATTTTGGACAATTAAAGGCCCACTATCTCCTTAAGGTATGGCAGGAGGAAAGAATAAAAATTCAGAGTTTAAACTATTAATTCAGGAGTTCTAAATTAATTTCAAAATGTATAGAAATAATTTAATTAATATTAAACCATTAAATAAAAAAAGATATTTAATAAATATCTAATACGCTTTTTACTATTTATTTATATATTTTTTCCTTTTTAGTGCTTAAAATATTTCTATGTTGGAGTTTCACACATGTCGGCATACTTTAGCGAGAGGGGTTTGCTGCATAATTAGCTCCATTGTTTTTTGAAATTCATCAACAGCTCTACACATAAAGGAAATTTGGTAATTCATCAGTTTCTACCGTTTAGTGGGAAAATGCTTTAAAATTAATTTATTAATATATAACACGTTTCTCAAAATATTAAAATTTTGCATTTTCATCAGAAACACAAATGTGTACATATTTTTTAAGTGCATTCGAAATTAGAAAAATATTTAAAACCTATAGTTTTTGTTTCATTCGTCTGCCAATCTTTCTGTCCATATGTTGGTATATTACAGTGCAAAAACTATCCAACCGAACTGTTTGAAATTCAATATTATAATCTTTTAGAATTTTGTTTCTTCAAATTTTATGAAATTAGAATCAAAACTTAAAAATATATTAATAACTGTTTTCTTCATCCTATTAATTCCCATTATATGTAATTACTTCAATGATATCCTATGATAGATAATGATTCTGGGTTGCCATTTTGCTGACGACCTTTTTAAAATGGGATTTTATTAGTTCAGTATTACTGCATGTAATATGTATAATCGTAATAATTTTGTTTCATGCATTTTTGCATAAAAGTGCAATAGCAATTACGCAACCTTCTAAATACTTCTAAATCTATTTATAGTAAGAAACGCACCTCAGTAACTTATATAACTGACGTTGTATTATAGTACTGTGTGGTATTATACTAGTTACATGAATTTAAACTACATTATTATATAAGTAAAATTTCTTCATAAAATTGAAGGCAGCTTGTTGCCACCAACTTTATAAAGTATTCTTACCAAAAAAAAAAAAAAAAAAAAAAAAAAATTGTACTGTATTGCAATTGCTCTAATTATGCCTCATTAATGTAAAAAAATTTAGGCTTCTTGTGCACTTTGTTTCGGTCGCAGTTAGGAATAAAAGAATTGACAGCTATTCAAACTGAATTGTTAAATATTATAATCTAGCTCTTAGAACACATAAAGTATACAAAAAACAAAATACTCTATAAATTAATCGGCATAAATAGGTCTTTATATCCGTTTAAGTTGTATTTCATATATACAAATATTTTTTTGTGTAAATTACAATGCAATACAATGGAAATATGTCTGCCATAAATAATTACTTTGCCTTCATGCAATAAATTCATTGTAAACATTATATTTTATTTGGATTATCTTGATAATAAATTATAATGAATATTAAATTGGCATATCTTTATTTTTAATTAACCTATTGCATCTATATTTAGTCACAATTATTTTAATTGTGATGATATGAACATGCAAGAAGAATGAAAATTAAAATGGTATTCAGAAGTTTCATTATTTTAAAATTTTATTTTATTAAGTAATATTAAACATTCAATGTAAATAAAATTAGATAAAACATAAATCATTACATTCTGAAAATTTAAAAGCAAAATCTAAGTTATTATTTCCGATTGCTTTTATTAGTTTTATTATTATTATTTATTGTTCATTGTTTGCATTTTTAATTTTTGAAATAATTACAAACGAAACTTCATTTTATTTTAATGCTTAAGTGATTTATTTTTGGTATTGAATTGTAATTTATTTCAACAGTATAAAACATTTTAACGAATTTTCCTTATTTTAACATTAAATAAACTTTTGCAATTGTCATTTATTTTTAGAAAATTTGACAAAAATTTTCTTTTTCAAATTTACCATCGATTTTCACGCCGTTTTAGATGCATTCATTTGTAAATATTTCTCTATAGCAATTATTTTTGCAATAAAAAGATTTGTTTTATGTTCCTATTAAATTGTCTGGAATATATAAATTCATGGAACAAAAGTGAAACATCATTAAGTGTAAAACAATATAGAACATAAAGTTCCCAATTTTTAATCAATTTTTTTTTTAATAATATCGCATTAACGTGTTATCATTTTTACTCTTGACCTATTTATGGTTAAATTATGACAATTTTACCAAAACATTTGTTTTGAATTTCATATTTTTAAACTATCTGGAAAACACTGTGAAAATAAAAATAAAAATATAACTTTTTTGCTTCTAAAAAATAACGCATATTTAGTTACAAAAATTAAAAAATTAAAATTTGTTTATCATTTGAATAACAAATCTTAACACCCAGAAATAAAATATTCCATTAAAAGGGTGTTTACATCATTAAAATTGTTAAATAAAATATATAAATAGTTTTTATTTAACAGCTTCTTTAAATTTAATGAAGCGTATAATTTACCATTAATAAATACTATTAATAAATATTAAAATGACATTTTATGATATACCATTAATAATGACATACCATTAATAAATATTAAAATGACATTGAAATAATTTGATCACAAATATACAAACAATTATACATTTCCCATAATCTGTATACCTTCTATCATATAAAAATATAAATATTGCATTTGTGAATGAAAAATCTCTTTTTCTAAATTTAATTATCAAATTTCTGAAAATTAAAAAAAATATTAGCCTAAAAAGTTTATTTATAAGATTGAACATTACTGTCTCTCAACTTTTAGGTAAAACTCACAGAGCCTTAGAAAATAAATCTTTTACCAGTATGAGACAAAGCTTATGATAAAAAATGAAATTTCATATTAGATCCGATTGTTATACAATATTTTCCAAACGTCTTCAAATTTTCCATAGCCTGTTTTAATATTAATAATATTCAAAATAACCGAATTTTCTAAATAAGTACGGAAATAAAACAGATTTCAGTAAATGATTGAATAGCTTATTTTAATGTTTTTAAACCTAAATCTGATTTTTTTAAATATATATATACACCAAAAGGGATACAAAAATGCTATTTTTAATGGAAAAAATGTAACTACACTTTTCTGATTGATATTGTTATTATTATCATTATACTATACAAAACAATGCTAAATAGTTTTGCTGATAAATTGGGCATCGTAGCAAGGCAATTCGGCTTTGTTTCAAGCATAAAAATTTGAGAAAGTTTGATCATTAACTATTTTTGAATTCCTTGTCAGATTAACGTAATTCTGATATAACAGTTTGCCCAAAACATTGAACAGAACAGACTATTATTTTGTGGATAAAATAGTTTTAAAAACAGAATCTATTTTGATTCATAACTGTAAAACCATTATAATAAAATATCATTATCTTTAAAAATAAGAATTTAAATACAGAATATTGTTTTGTTGCTATTACTATTATAATATTATTATATTATTTAATACGATTATATTATTTAATATTATTATTTTATGCAGAAATGCACATTTCTTTGTTCATAAAATCAGATATATATATATATTATAAACCATAAAATATACACCATTAAGTATTATTTCAACGATTTTCTGGATTAATATAACACCCTGATATAACTCGATTATCTACAAAATTGAACATAGCTGGCTATTACCTTACGGGTGAAACTCAAATAGCTTTAGAAATAGAATCTATTTCGGTCCGCGACGTTAAGAGAAACATCATTATCACTAGTGATAAGAATGATATCAATTAAATTTCCATTCATTGCTAACGAGAAGAAAGTCACCTTTCCAAAAATAGTGATTTCGTAGTACGAATATTGCACGTTTCAATCGGTCTTTCCTTAGACAGAGTTAAAAGAGTTTTGGAAATGACTGTAACCCCTCTGCAAATATTGAAACATATTTTAGTCTTATCCTGAAGGAAAATAGCAATGGATTATCTTTCAGTTCAAGTGTTACTATATGAAGCCACGATAATCTGAAATCGTTTCTATCAGATGGATAATTAGATCGTTTTCACTATTAAACGTTATAATTAGATGGCAATTAATTTTTGCGTACTTTTAACAATATTTGAAGATCTCCGTTCAAACTATTTTAGTTTCTGTTTGATAAACCTGAAAAATATCTTTGTATAGCACCCTTTAATTAGAATATGAATATATTCTAAAATTTTTAAATACTGAAAGGCACTACTTTACTCATAAAGCATTTTTTTAAACATACAGTAAACTTATAAAACGAAATCAACATAAAGAAAATCATAAAATTTTTGACAATTTTCCGTTTTAGCAGCTAATTATATGGTATTATCTTTTAGACGGAGAAAGTTTTCGGTTTATATCTGGTTTCTATAATATACATGTTCCTTTTCACGTGTTTTACTTGATGCATCAAGTCTTCCAGTTAAACAGGCTTAGGTTGGATAATCTGGGTGGTAATTTTATTAATTTTTAGATATTTTAGATATTTGATTTTAGTGGTAATTGGCTCAGCAATTTTAAAGCCTATTTCCAACCTCCAAAAATATGTCATAACCATTGCCTCCCTATACGTGCATATATAGGAGCCATATATATACCTTAGAAGACTCGCGAAAAAATATTTATTTGTTAATTACATCATCCCTTTATTCAAAAACGTTATTAAAAATATTAAAAAAGTTAACATATTACATTCATCCATATTACATATTACATAAAGTTAACATATGTACATGTTACATTTTAATATTACCATTATTTAATGTAGTTTTAGCCGCATAATTAATACTGTGAGTGCACAAAAATGTATTTTAGATATTTATTTTTGAATTAAAATTCAAAGTAAACAAGTGCAAAAGAACACGAGACTTTTTACAAATCAACAAGATAAATAAACAAGAGACAGTTTATTCTGATTCGCCATGAAATTATTGCTGTACTTAACAACAATTTAGAAGTTCCAGATATAAAATGATAATAATGTAAAGAGTATGGCCTAAAATTCTCGTCCTAAACGACTCTTAATTCAAACTATTACGCATAAATTATGCTTGACATTCTTGTTTTGACTTATATTATTACACTAAGTTCTTTAAGATAAAACGTCTCTGATGGTACCAACAATCTTCCAGACAGACGTCTAAATTTGCATTAGGCAATTAAAATCAACAAGAGAATGGGAAAAGCATTATCTAGTTCAACTCCAGAAATAAAAGAATTCGCTTGGCGAAATATAGGAAGAGCCATGATTTTAACCGCTTATCGTAAAGACGTTGTCTTAGACAGAGGCAGTCCAAGGAAAAGCCCTTTTCTAAACCGCTCTGTCTCGTAAAAGAAGACCATACAGCTCCATTAATTAGAGAGAGGGTATAAGAGAGCCCATTACGGTGAGATCGTTTGTAAGACGGAAATAAGATCATGTCAACCGCGCTCCCAACCGTCGACGATGTGAGGCCGTAATTAAATTAGCGTTTTAATTTTGCTGTGGAGGTCCTACTACCAGTCTGCAAGTATTTTAAAAGTTCCTCCGTTTTCTTTAGAGCTGGCGACGGCCGAAATTAGACGACCTGAAAGAGCAACTGTTGAAGCTGTTTTTAAAATAATTTATAGAGTATTTAAAGGATATTAAATAAAATGTTGTTCCCTGTTAGTCTTAATGTTTATGACGCATTTTAACTGTCTTTCACTGCCGTTTTGGTATAAATTCCGACAAAATGTTTCAAAAATGTAAATGCAGATGATTGCAGAATTACAGTCTCTTATGACAGTCGAAGGATCTAAACTCGCTTCTTAAAGCTTTATGGTTTTTTTTTTTTTTTTTTTTTTTTTTTTTTTTTTTTTTTTTTTTTTACATATTACCGTATATTTACTTTTTATTCTTAAATATTATTGCGAAAAAATGGATGAACAAAAGCAATGAACTGCTCTAGATTCTAAAGATTTTTCAATAAATGTAATAAAAATAGTAAATGTAATAAAAAATATCAAAAGGAAGTACTCTGATCGAGTCCGGACCCTGAGCTTGGATCCGTTGATTGATTCTCTAGGAAGCGAACACGAATCTAAGCATAATAACTGCAACCCATAACCTCTCCCTCTATATATGTGTGTATTATAATAAAAACAAACATGGAATAAATACAAATATTAATATTACTTTAATATAATCTTAAAAAAAAGAAAAACATGTTTAACAAAGAAAAAACTTTTGTCGGAATTAGATATAGATTTTCACTCTAAGAGAAAAGAAATATCTTTCGAATTTTAATTTTAAATAGAGAACAATTCAAATTCAGGTGCTATTATTTGACATTGTAACTAAATTAATACGCCTTCACTCCAATCGTTTAACATATGAAGCAAATTTATCCTTTTCCTGACTAATCTTTTCTTTCCTGACACGATTTCCACCTTACAAAATGCGTTTCACTCCAATCCTTTTAACCTGCGATATCACTTTTACTCCTCCCTTCCAGCATTATTTTTATCTGCAATGAGCAGTACATGAGCAATTCCCCAGCGATTCTGCTCTCTTTGTTCCATTATGGCCAACGTTTTGTCCTGGTCTCTAGTGGCCGGACTAGAACAACCCCCTTTTCCTTCTAAATCCCAGGTTGAGGCCCTTGTCACGTGAGAGTATTACGATATCAGGAAGGGGCCTATGCCTTGAGTACCTCATTTGAGACAGACAGAATCAGCGAAATTGAACGATGATTTGATACCGAGATGATTTAAAAGCATTTAATTGCTTTCAGAAACCATTGGTTCGTGCTGAATTGAAATGTGTTGCTTATTTTTAGAAGAAAATTGTCGAAATGAGGATAAATCAGTCGACGACTAGTTTTTAAAAGTTCAGTTAACAAAAAATATTTTTTTAAATATCTCGATGAAGTGTTGCATAGAAATTAATGTTTTGAGAATAATTTGATATATTTTTTAATGCTTTAAGATTACTAGTTTTTTTTTCTTTTTTTTAAAGTTTATGGTAGTTAAAATATCAATTAGTGGCTAGTCTTACTAAATTCAGCTCCATGAATTAGTTTTAAATTGCGTTGATCAGGGCCTCTTGTATTAATTTAACAAATTTTAAACGTATCAATCATACATTCATTTATTTTGACAATTGTTATGCTTGTAAGTTGAAGCCCTCACACAGAAACCTATAGTAGTGAACCCGCCGAGCAATTTGCTCCAAAATGTAGAAAATGTCATGGAATGTACTCATGCCATGGAATAACTTAATCTGAAGTTTGATGAAAATCTGTGCATTAGTTCTTGAGATAGAGATTTTGCGGAAACTATAGAAAATGCTGCATAGCAGAGACAACTGCTGAGCGATTTTTTCCAAAAAGTAATCAGCATCAATTTATATCTGGGACTAAATGAATATAAATTTTTATTTTAAATTCCGTGCATTAGTTCTTGAAATAGAGCAATCACAAAATTTGTGTCATAGACTGACTCAAAGACAGACATTTTTTAAAAACATGCTTTTTGGTTCTCTGACTCCTAAAACATATAAATCCATCGAAAACTGGAAGTCAAAAATTTCTACAAATCCAATACTTTTTTTATTGAAAGATAGAAGTAAAGTAAAAAGGAACATAGCAAAAACTATAATTTCTTTAATAAATACATTAATACAAGCTTTTTATTGAACGTAAATTAAACCGGTAAATTTTCACAATCGGAATCTACGTCAAGTCACATGTTTAAAATGAATTTGTGGAACTATGTGAATTGCAATCCCCTAGGCTTCTTTTTAAGATAAGCGTTGAATGCTTTTAAAAGAGTTGTTTAAAAATCTACTTTTATAACATTAACAGAATTCATGGTAAAGAACATTTCTTTGAGGATTTTTATGTACGAATATTATAAATAATAAAAAACAATTTCTAAAACAAAGTTTACAGTATTTTTTCTTTATAGTATTTGTTCTTCCGTGATAACGATACAGTGAAGAAGTTCAGTTACAGTAATACATCATTTTTTAAAAATAATAATGAAAATATTGAGGTAATATTTAACCTATTTTTTTTTTTAAATAAAAAATGAATTGTGAAGACTTTCTTGACAATGAAAAACAATTTTAAAGTTTTCTATCTCCTAATGATGGATAATTGTTATGTAATGTATGGTATTGATTAGTTTTCGTGTAACATTCTTTAAAGCATTTGTTTTTATGTGATGAAAATGTAGTCAAGAAATTCAATTTCACAGTACATCATTTGTTTAACTGTTTGAGTCCCAAGCAGCACAATCTCGTTGTTCAGTTTTTAAGTCGAGAAAACCCAGGATATTTCGAACGTTGTAGACCACTGGTGGTGCGCCGATTGAAGCTTATTGACATTAAATAAAAAAAGCGCTATCGCGCTGCTTAAGATTTTTCGACAGTGTTTTTTCAACAGCCTCTGAGATTCAAACTGTTAAACAATAACAAAAATCTTGAGGGATTTTTAATCTATTTTTTTTTTATAATAATAATAAAGAATTGTAATTCTTTTTGCTAGAATAATGTAAATAACTAAACACGATTTCAAAGTTTACTGTCTCCTTAATGACACATAATCTTTATGCAATGAATGATATTAATTGGTTTTCATATAACATTCTTTAAACTATTTGTTCTTAATTGATGAAAATGAAGTCAAGAAACTCGATTTCAGTGATACATTTTATATATATATATATATATATATATATATATAAACTATAGAAGTCTTGAGGTAATTTTTAGTCTATTTAAAATAAATAAAGAAAGAAAGAAAGAAGTGTGACGAACTTCTTGTTAGAATAATGTGAATAATTCTGAACAATCTCAAAATCTAATGTCTCTTTTTGAAACATATTCTTTATAAAGTGAATTATATTGATTGGCTTTTATATAGCATTCTTTAAAGTATTTGTTTTTCCGTGACGAAAATACAATCAAGGAATTTGTTTACAGCAACATATCATTTGTTTAAAAATAATAATTATATTGAGGTAATATTAAACCTATATTTTACATAAAAAAGAACTGTGAAGACTTTCTTACTAGAACAATGTAAACAACTAAAACATTTTAAAGCCTAGTACTGCCTAACGATTCATAATTGTTATGGAATGAATGGTATTGATTAGTTATCATATGGCATTCTTTGGAGTATTTCTTCCGTGATGGAAATGTAGTCAAGAAGTTCGTTTCAGCAATACATCATTTGTTAAATCAAAAACGGAAATCACGAGGCAGTTTTTAACCTATCTTTTTGAATAATATAGAAAAAAGCTCTTTGAAGGCATTTTGCTAGAATGATGTAAATTACTAAAAACAATTTTAAAATTTACTGTCTCCTAAGAACAAATAATCTTTATGCAATGAATGATATTGATTGGTTTTCATATAACATATTTTAGAGTATTTGTTCTCCCGTGATAAAAATGCAGTCATGAAGTTCGGTTTCATCAATACATCAATTGTTTGTTTAAACAATAATGGAAATATTGAGGTAATTTTTAACCTTTTTTTTAACTTAAAAAAGAAGTGTGAAGGCTTTTGTATTAGAATAATGTAAATAATTAGAAACAGTTTTAAAGTCTACAGTATCGTAATGACACATAATCTTTTTGCAATGAATGATACTGATTGGCTTTTCTACAACATTCTTTAATAAAAATGTTATCAATAAAAAAAAAATTCTTCGGTGTTAAAAATTAAGTCAAGAAGTTTGGTTTCTGCAATACATCATTTGTTTAATCAATAATAAAAATCTTGAGGTAATTTTTAATCTATTTTTTTTTTTCAATTAAAAATATCAGCTCTTATTACAATAGTAAGAAATTTGTACCCGATTATGCATGTCGAAGTTCTTTTTAATAGCAGTCCGCTGACGACAAGAAAAAAAAAGTCCCCCATTTCAAGCGAAAAAATTAGCTGTTTCAAACAGTACTTCTCATTTTACTAATGGACTAGCATGTCATCCTTTATGAACAAGAATTATTTTAACCGGCTTCATAGTTTTACTTTTTGGTTGTCGACTATAAAAGAGGATTGGAATCATTGCCACTGACAGGTTTGTTTCGGAAGGGATCGTACTTTATTTTCATTCCGTAATTTGCAGAGTACATTTGTTTGAAATTGAGCATGATGCGCTAGATAAAGAATTAAATGAGTTCAGTTTATGTTCATATGTTTGGTGATATGTCCCTCATAGCATGCATGGTCACAGTGACGTCACTGTGAGTCACTTTGGTCACATAACATCTGTGACCAAAATGCCACCACTCAGTGACGTCACATTGTGACTAAAATGTGACTTTATTAAAAAATTTTAGAAAATTACAAATATTCTTCAAAACATGTTATTTACTTTAAAAAACATGTTTCTGGCAATTTAAATATCGTTGCTTTTATCACAGTTTCGTCACAATGTTGATGTTAAATTAGTCACAAATGACACATTTTTCACAAGTTTATCACATTGTGACCACTTTGTGAAATGTCACAAACGAGCTCTAAAACGGCCATAAAGACTTCATATTTTAGTCACTGTGACTTCACATCAACGTCACGTGACGTCACATCGACAATCGATGGTCACAAAGTCACAATGTGACTTCACAACGACGTCGCAGTGACGTCACCATGCCTTACGGGTTTAGAAATGTTTTGCAATTATCATGAACTTTGTATGAGCTTTTTTAAAAGGACAGTTGCAAATGTAATAGTTTTGTGTATTATCTCACACAAATAATTATATATCTATATTATAAAGGCCAAACGTATCTGTGCGTAACGCATACGCCATTTTATGAATGGCAACACTTTCGCATGCAATTCGGTTTTGCAATTTTTGGTACTGCAAATTTTATACTTCTAAATGTCGCACATTTTCAATTTTTGCACCATCGTATTAAGGAAAAAATGCACTTTTAAATGCAGCTTGTTTGAAAGCTGTATCTCAATTTATTTATGAGTTATTAATTTTTTTATAGTTTTAGTACGAATTTTTTTAATTGTGGCAACAGAAATACGCAATTTTCTCTTAAAATTTATAAAAACTGAAATAAAAATATCATGTCAAAAGAAATCGTCTGATATAAAATCCGATGAATTTTGGTTTTATTGTGTTTTTATCCATAAATTAAATGTTTTTTTTTTTAGTTCATTGCAAACTTAATTTACAAAGGATACAGCACTTTCACTTAACAAAAATGTATTTTTAATAATAATCGAGTGACTTCAACGCATTTTCTCAGTTCGTATCAGAAAATAATTTTATTTATCCGTGTGTATGTAATGATATTTTCCAAATTTTGAAAATAAAATGAATGATTTCTGATAAAACATGGAGCTATTATAAATTTAAGAAGTGAAGATTTGTGAATCATCAGATATCCGATTTATTTTGCCGAGTGTCTTGAATATTGTTTTTGCTGTGCTTGTTAGATATAAAGGCGGAACGCCGCACAGTGCGGCAGGAAGCCTCCAAAGCTGGAGATAACTGAAATTTACCTCGAACAAAAAATACACATTATACATTCTTTTATAGACATAATGTAGTAAAACTTAAAACTTTTAAATAAGCTATTGAGTAATTTGTTAATTTACAAACCTTTTCAATATTTTCTGTACTAAAAATAGTTAAAATTAAGAATTTAAGATAGTTTCATACAAATTAAATATTTATAAATAATCCATAATCATCCACATCATCGTATTTAAAATGCAAAAACCCGGTGTTGCAAACACAAGCAATATGTTTAAATATTCTCAAGTATACCTTAAAGTGAATATTAGTAACTTATTTTGAAGGAATGAAACCACCTTTCTCAGGCCAAATGTATGTACTACTATAAATACAACAGAGCAATACTGTTTCTGCTGTCTTAGTAGTAGCACACACTTTTTGTTTTCCTGTCTTTCAGATCTTAAACTCATACATGTCACGTATACTAACGAAGATGTAGAATCGCTCAATCATTTTGTTCTTAATCCTTTTGATCGTCCAGAACACCTTTTAAACTAAATATGAAGACGGACACGTTTCCTTTTCAATGACGCTTCTGTTTGTTTTTCAAATCGAGAAAATGAAAGTGATTTGTTAAGTCACTCTTTATTAATTTTAAAGCATTTCAGAATTTATATTAAAATGTAAAACAATTTAGCTTCTTTTTTAAGTCTATAGAACTAATAGTTCGTAGTTTCTCCGATTGTGGACCTCTTATACCAAAATATCATATTACTTTGAAAACAAAATAAACGTTTCATGATAGTCAGTTTCATTTAAATACATTATTTTATGATAAATAATATATTTAAATTTGTCTTTAACAATAAAACAATATAAAATCGTGTCTGGCACCCCACTAAAAATAATCTTAAGATTATCTGCAGAAATCTCCACTTTCTTCAGATATTTTATAAAAATCTGAAGAAATTTCGGAGAATTAGGTGTGCCTTAAAAATATCTGCAGAATTTTTTAAGATATTCTTTAAAATATCTGCAGAATGGGCCAATTACCTACGGATTTCCCACAGAATTTTAGGCTAATTCCCTACAGATTTTCTATAGAATTTTTGTAGTGGGGCACACACCAGTGCACTAACAAAAAAAATTGAGGATGATTAACTACAAAAATGACCATACAATTAAAAAAGAAACAAGATTTTCTGAAATATTTACCCTCCTAAAACTCAAAATTAGAAGAAAAAGTTATAGTTAATACTTAAGTCACTTTAACTCATAACTAAAACTTTCAATGTTTGTAAACATTGTTATTTTTTTCTTACATAAATTTCATTACTATATGTTCTGAGCATCACTATATTCATAAGAATTGTATTAAAAACAAATTGAGAGTTAATAATTTTTTTTTTTACATATCTGTAGTTAGGATTCAATAGTTAAAAAGTATTATTTTCAAACTGTTATAGCGAAATTGACAAAGGAGTGTTAAAACATAATTATCAATTTTTTTTTCATTTTTTAATAAAGTGTGATATGCAGTTGAACTTCTTTAATGATGATTAGTATAACTTTGCGCTATTTTTAATATTAGGCAGATGTTTACTGACATCTGCTCTATTAAAGTGACGTATGGTGGTAGTTCAAAGTAGAATTTTATTTTTTCAATTTTTTGCCAGATTTGAAGGTTTTTTGCTCCACTGTGCGCCGTGTGATGAATTAATTACGAATGCATTTTTCAGTTAATGTTTACACATTCGACGATGTGTCAAAAAAGTATTAACTATTGTGGAAAAAACTTATTAATGGGAAATTTTACAAGAACAGTTAGTAATGAAATAGAGATATATACTATCTCATACAGATAATTCTTCGTTAGATATAAAGACGAAATGTCAGATGATGTAATAAATTATGACTGCCTTTTTAAGTATATGGTCACGAGTTTGACGAAATATTAAAAGCACTGTGAAGAAAAATTATCTATGGAGAATTTTAAAAGGACAGTTATTAAGGAAATATTTAATTAATATATTAATAGAATATAGTGCATAAGAAGAACTGGCGCACATTGATACACCCCCTACACAGCTCACAAGGTCATTACAGGAAGTTTCACGACAGTTCCAAAAGACGATGCTAGTGTACACAACTACATACAGAACGTCTTGGGATGATTCAATAGTTTGATGAAATGGGACGGGTGATTTATTTTTTTATAGGTCAAAAGTAAATTTGAGTTGTACAGTTGCAATGGTATTATACAACTGTCCCAGTATTTTCAACCCGAAAGAATACTCTCCCTGGTAAGCTACTGTTTATCAGTTCCTCCATCTTTATTGTTAGGTTAATTAGGAAGTTTTGGATTTGAGACTCATGTTATTCAAAATGGCTGCATGGGGCCCATTGATACAGTCAATGTCGGGGCACATTGATAAGTATCAGTGTGCCTCATGATAGCTACAGATAACTGAAATCTTTTTCTAGCTTATTTTTTACCTTTTATTATTTTTCTTTACCATAAACTTCTTACTTGAACCATTTCCCGCCTAAAAATTCTAATATTAGTTTTTATTGAAGTGAAATAGCTCCAATTTTTTATAATATAAAATTTTATCGTACTTTTGCAAATAGAAGACATACGAATTTACCTAACAGTTAGTGGTACTAGGACTAACAGAAGAAAAAGAGGGTAGCCTAGCAAATCTCGAATTTCTATCGATTCTTATAACAATTCTTATAAAACGATTCTTATAAATCGACATTTCTTATAAACCGATTCTTATAAATCGAAAATTCTTATAAACCGATTTATAAATAGAAAACTTGGTAATTTTTTAATCTTTCCTAAGAAAGAACATAATGCAGAGGTTGAAATGCCAGATATGACAAAGTTACCACTGCTTACAATCAGACAAAGAACAGCCAGAACATCAGGTCATTATATATTTAATTTTGATTGTTTTAATATTGCTTAGAAATAAATTGTGGGTGATTTGAATTTTTATAAATATAAAATGATTTGCTAACTCATTTTCTGCGAAAAATATGCATTGGTGTTATTTTGTCTCCATTTTTTTTCAGATGTATCCAAGTTCCCCATGAAGTGTATCAATTTGCTCCGGGGTTGTGGCAAATTAATACAAATGACTTTTTAGTTTTTTTTTTAATTACATGCAAAAATACTACATGAAACAGCGATTTTAAATTTTAATAACACACTATACAAGTTTTGCTGGCACCACATGAAAAAATAACTTGAAATTTCTATTTTCTGGACAACAAGAAAATTCTTAGAAAAAAGCAGCATCAATGTGCACCAGTTTCCCCTATATTCCAGATGAAAAATTATTTTTTACATATGCAGGCGAAATAACAATGCAGAAGTTCTGTAAGAGAAAATATTATTTTAATTCTTAAAGAATTTATGTAGGAAATATATGTGTTGATTTATGTGTTACAATGCCTGACAGTAAGAAATAAGAGAATGTTCGTTTCTTCTAATGTGATTGGTTCAATACTAATCTGGTTAGATTTAAAAAAAATTTAAATAATACGAAAAAAATATTTAAAGGTTATTTAAAACAATATAACATACATCATTTCCTTAAAAGACGAATGTAAATAATTGAAAATTTTAGCTCATTATTTCATAAATATTTAATGTTAATTTTCTTTCTTTCTTTTAATATTTTTGAAATACTGATCTTCTAATGCAGCTGGTAGTATATACGTGTTGCTACTTAGGAGGAAAAAAAAATCAGCTTATTTGATTTCTACCGTTTAAAAAAATAAAATATTGACTTACAAAATTATAGAGTAAAATTAACTTAAATAAATTAACACAAGTTTTTTAAATTAGTGCCACTCACGATACCTGTATAAAAGACATCTGACAACTCTTATGGCAAAATACCTCTGATCCAAATGTACTCAAAATTGAGAAACACATGTTCTCATTTTTGATTCCATGGTTATGATCAAATATAAATCGCTATGAACTGACCCCTGAATTTACAAATTAAAGTAAAAATATACTGGCTTTTTTTCTTGCTTAAAATTATTAACAATAAATGTTTAATTGAATATGTATTAAGAAAAACAACAACAACAAAAAAAAAAAAAAAAAAACAGCAAAATACCCAAATCGAATATATTTATGACAAGAGCATTATTTGTAAGAACTTTTAAGTTATTTTAAAATACCGTGCATAATTTAATATTTGCATTAATAAGCATCTTTCATGCCGCCATAAAAGGAAAAAACCAATAAAGGGTACAAAATTACTGTTTGTTTGGATATGATAACTTATGATGTTTAAAAATTGAGAAAACAATGTGCTTATTTTTGATCCAAACATACTCAGTTTTATATGAGTACATCGATTTACTCATTTTTGAGTATTTCATTTTTTTTCTGTGCAATGTATACTATTTAGCATAGATAATTCTCCGTTAGATTTAAAATCGAAATGCCAAATGATAAAAAATGACTGCCTTTTTCAGTTTGTGGTCATTTCTTTGACGATATATTAAAAACATTGTGAAGAAAATTTAACAAAGGGGACTTTTAAACGGATCGTTGTTACTGAAATATTTAATAAATATATTAATAAAATATATTGTATGCATTCCAAATGAAAAATTACTGTTTACATATGCAAACGAAATAACAATGTGCAAGTTCTGTAAGAGGAAATCTTATTTTAATTCTTAGAGGATTTTTGTATATAATATAACCATATGCGTTGATTTATGTGCTTCAATGCATGCTAATAAGAAATAAGAAAATGTTTGTCTTTTCTAATGTCATAAGCTTTATGTTAATCTGATCTGATTTAAATAAAACCTAAATAATCTGAAAAACAACAAAGATCTAATGTACAACAAAGTAATTTTAATGTTTGACGTTTAAATTAATCTATGTAATTCAATACTTACTATTTTCTATGTGACAAGAAGTTGTTTTTCTCTTTAGTTGGATGTGAACAACCAAGGCAACCACTAGTCGGTTAAAGCAGTAGAGTTCAATGCAACAATGTATTTGAGTATTTTTATTTTCTGAGACACTGTAAATGAAATACATATAATTAAATTTAAATATATACAACAAAATATTTCATTGTTTGACCATTTAAATTAAACTATTTTATTAAATATTCAATGTTTTCTAACTTAGATGATGTTGTTTCTTTTTTCTTTATTTTAATGTAAGCAATCAAGACGGCTACTAGTCAGCTAAAGTAGTAGAGTTAAACACAACAATGTATTCGCATATTTTTATTTTGAGAGACACTGTAACTGAAATATAAATAACTATACATATATAGAACGAAATATTTCAATGTTTGACATTTAAGTTAATCTATTTCCTTCAATACTCAATGTTTCTAATTTACATAAAGTTGTTTCTTTTCTTTTTAGTTAGATGTGAACAATCAAGGCGGCCACTTTCTTTTCTTTTTTTTTTCCCTCTACTTTTGCTGTTTTCTTTTCTTCGAGTTCTTAATCTCCTTCGCTTAACATAGAGAAAGGAAAGACAACTTACTCGCTCCTTGTCTCTAATGGCACTATCGTTAGCTAATTTCGTCAATCTAGAGCGTACCAGTTTTATTCCTCAACTTACACAGAAATAGTGTATTTTATCTCTTAAAGGAAAGTAGAGAAGTTGTTTTTATTCACGGTGTGTTTTTAAACGATCTTAAAAGAATGTTTCAAACAGGTACACGACATCTAGGTCCCGAGACATTTCGGTCTCTAACCATTTCGGTCCCGAGACATTTCGGTCCCTGGCCATTTCGATCCCGAGACATTTCGGTCCCGATACAATTCGGTCCCAAGACATTTCGGTCCCGAGACAATTTGGTCCGTGGTCATTTCGGTCCTTAGTCATTTCGGTTCCTTGTTATTTCTTTGCTTGCTACCTTATAAGTCGGATTCTAATTGTTGTGGGCCTGCCAAATGGTAAAAGTTCAACATTACTCGGGCCTTTTTTTTAATTTTTTTAATTCGTCCCCTCCCTCCCCCCAGGTTTTATAAAAAAGTTGAACATAAGAGCCGATATATTTAAACTTTTATAACTCGTGAAAATGAAATCACAGCGAGCTGAAAATTTTATTTGATTAAACAATGTGATATAAGTTCAGGAGATATTGCTTTTTGCTTTTAGTAGTATTATTCTCAATCAGAATAAATATTTTAAATTTTATTATTATATATTAGTATCAGTATTTTATGTAAACTTATATATACTACTATAAACTAAAAAGTATTTCATATAAACTGCCATTAGTATTTTTTTGGCTGCTTACATACATTTTTTAGAACCTTTAAATTAGCATTAATTAAATAATAAAAAAATGTGTTTAATTTTTTTCTTCCAATTAGTTTAATAATAAATGTTTTAGTAGTTCAGTTAGGCAGTCATAAATTATAATAATTATATATTTTCTCAAATCACCCATCTACAACCTCTCCTTTGATGATTCGGAAATAAGATATATTTATTGAAGAACAATTTTTTTAGTTTTCTTATTATTTTTCTAATACAAAGTTGCATCTTATAAATTTGTTTTTATAAGTTACTTTCCATTATTAACATTGCTAAAGCAATAATGATTTCGTAACTGGGCATGTTATGAAAAAAAAAAAAAAAAAAAAAATAGAAAATTGCCTTCGCCACTTAAAAAAAAAAAAAAATAATAATAATAATAATAATAATAATAATAATAGTATTTATGGATTGCATTTTTAACAGTCTTATTATACCTTGAAGGCAACTTTTGAGAGTTAATTTTATTGAAGTTGGGCCTATTTCATTCTAATAAGATGATTATTTTTTTTATTTACATAAAATTAATATAATGATATTTTAAAATATAATAATATAAATATTATGTATAAAACATAATATATAATTTAATAAAATATATTAAATGTAATAAAATAATATTTTAAAATTTTTAATTTCAAATTTTAAGAGACAAAACTAAGCTTTTATTTATTTATTTATTTGTATTACCTTTTGGCTCCTACTTTCCCGGAAAAAACAATAATGATTCTTATTTTAGTTTTATTTTTAACTATACTAATAGTTTTAAATTTCTGTAATTTTAAATATACAATAAATAAACAACTAAAAGATAAATTTCAGTTTATAACTACTAGGAAATATAATGATGTATTGAATATAAAATGGATTGTGTATTCAGTTTATTTTAAAGTAAAATTCATTATGTAAATTAATAATGATATTAATTAATAAATATATTTATTAAAAGATTAATTTGATTTTTATATTAAAATTACTAACTATTTTGAGAATTAGGAATACCAATTATCATTAGGATTACCAATTATGATTAGGATTACCATGCAAAATTTGTGTGAATTATAATATTTTGGATAAGAGTTATACGTGTGTGAGATTTTCGGGCACTTATACTAAAATTTTATGGTCTTCAGTTTAAAAACTCTGCAATTTTCCCTATGAAATTGTGTCTTATTTTACAAAATCTCAGATTTCAGCAGGAGAAGGGACGGAAATGACTTGGGACCGAAATGTCTTAGGACCGAAATGGCTAGCACCGAAATGTCTTGGGACCGAAACGGCTTGGGACCGAAATGTCTTGGGACCGAAATGGCTCGGGACTGAAGTGTCTTGGGATCGAAATGATAGGACAGAAAGGTCCTGCTTCCATTTCAAACACTGAAAGTACGTTTTTTTTTCTGATTTGAATGAGAATAATCATTGATGTAACTATTATTAGCAAGAAATATAAATAGTTGTATATCTATACAACAAAATATTTCAAAGTTTGATGTTCAAATCAATCCATTTCATTCAATATTAACTGTTTTCTGACTCACATGAAGTTGTTTCTTTCCTCTTTAGTTGGATGTAAACAATCACGGCGTCCACTAGTCGATTAAAGTAGTAGAGTTTAACACAACAATGTATTCGTATATTTTTATTTTCGGAGTAACTAAAATGAAACCTAAGTAAATGAAATGTAAATAACTGTGACAACACCAAAATAATTTCAATGTTTGACGCTTACGTTAATCTATTTCATTCAATACTCACTGTTTTCTCCCTCAAATGAAGTTCTTTCTTTTCTCTTTACCGGGATGTGAACAATCAAGACAGCCATTAGTCGGCTAAAGTAGTTGAGTTGAACACAACAATGTGATTGAATATTTTTATTTTCTGAGACACTGTAAATGAAATACATATGAATAACTTTACAGCAAAATATTTCTATGTTTGGCGTTTAAATAAATCTTTTCATTTAATCTCAATGTTTTCAAATTTACATGAAGTTTTTTCTTTTACCTTTAGTTTGATGTAAACAATCAAAACGGCTACTAACTACCTAAAATAGTAGAGTAGAACGCATCAGCGTACTCATATATTTTTATTTTGAGAGACACTATAATTGAAACATAAATAATTACGCATATATACAACGAAATATTTCAATGTTTGACAATTAAGTTAATCTTATTTCCTTCAATACTCAATGTTTTCTAACTTACATGAAGTTGTTTCTTTTCTCTTTAGTTAGATGTGAACAATCAAGGCGGCCACTTTCTTTTCCTTAAGGAAATAAGTACCTCTATTTTTTTTCTCCGGTTTTCCTGTTTTCTTTTCTGCGAGCTCTTAATCTCCTTCTCTTAACATAGAGAAACTGAAGACAACTTACTCGCTCCTTGTCTCTAATGGCACTATCGTTAGCTAATTTCGTCAATCTAAGGCGTACTAGTTTTATTCCGCAACTTACACACAAATAGAGTATTTTATCTCTTAAAGGAAAGTAGAGAAGTTGTTTTTATTCACGGTATATTTTTAAACGATCTTAAAAGAATATTGCAAACACTGGAAGTATGCTTTTTTATTCATTTGAGTGAGATAAATCATTGACTAGCAACGATTATTAACAGATTAATCATGAATATTAAATGGATCAATTAATGTTTTTAAAACAAAATATTAGATATTACCGTTTATTGATTTTTTTCTTTTCTTACCCGCCCCCCCCCCCTTTTTTTTTATAATAGTTAACATTTTATGAAAGAACTCAAAGTGAAATAATACATTCGTGGAAGAAATTATAGTCTTATCACACACATACATATTTTTTAATTTATATGCTGAAATTTCTTTTGAGATTTGACTTATTTTAAATTTAAAATAAATATCTTGAATTAAATTGCATACGTATTTAGGGAAAAAATTTAAAAGGTATTTCATTAAATAATTTAAAATTTCTTTTTAAACTATGGAAACTTTTACATATATATTATACATACACGCTTAAAAAAAAAAACACATTCTGTGTAATATTTAAATAATTTATGTTACTGGTAATGTCCTTTTCCTCCTACTATTTCTTTAAATTGTGTTTTAAAGTGGTCAGGGTCAAAAAAATCTTCAAATTTTAGAAGAAAATTTTACTACATTAAAAATTGCCTTTTTTCTGCTTAAAATGATGTTTAAATCCTTTTTAAGACTTAATTAGAACAGAAAATATTAATTTTTATATTTTGGTTTGTTTTTAAAATCTAGCTTTTAAACAATGCTTGTTATGGAAATAACTGGAAAAATGGTTTTTTCTTTATGATGGGATTTTTCACAATTTCTCTATTTTAAATTATTAACTATTAACTCATTTATTTATTAATTAAGTTATTAATTAGTAAATCATGAACCGTTCGAGATAAGTGGTTCAAACTTGGAACACGTTTTATAAAATTATTTTATTTTAATTTTGATTCAAGAAATGTGAATAATTTATATACATACATAATATATATATATATGTGACGATTTAAGGAGAACTCGAATTATTTCCACTGGTTAAAAAGAAACACGCAGTCATGGCAAGCGAGGGAAAAAACAAAATAAAATAATAAATGTAGAAGATCCAATAATTAGTCATGGGCTGCTGTAAATTCATTTATTAAATTCGTAATAATGAGGAAGGAAAAGCTCCTTTTGCAAAAATTCCATCATTATTTCAGCGAGCTGTCCTCATCGAAGAAGCAACCCAAGAAATCTTCTCTCTCATCTCGAGACTTCCACCTTCTAAACTAAAAAGAAAGTACTGGAACATTCTGTAACCTCCAAACCATCATTCTTTTATGTAAACAGAATTCTTGTCCAGTTACGAGGCTATTTTAAACAGACGATAAATTTATTTTAAAAAATATTATTTAACCAATTTATAATTGACTCAGAATTTTAAATATCTTACGCAGACGATTTTTATAAATGATTAATTTTAAGAGAAAACGAAAAGAAATGAATTTATTAATATGCACACATCAAAGGTTGACGTAGGAAAAATAAATAAATAGATAAAATAAAATAATGATATTTTTTGAAAGGTATGGTTTTGGAATAAATTTAATAAGACTTTCTTAAAAAGGGTTGATAAAAACATAGAAGAAATTAGTTTTATTTGGAATATTAAGAAATAAAGTTTTAATTAAGAATATTTTTAATTTAGAGCCATCTTTTTAAATTTACGCATACTGGAATAATGTTTTTTAAGGCAAATTAAGAATTTATATCGTCTGCATAAGGATTAACAGATTAGATTTAGAAACAAGATTTTAATTTAATAATTTGAAGTAAGTACGGAATATTATTATAAGAAAATTAAGATAGTATAAAGGTTAGTTTTGGCGAAAAAATTTTAAATTTGTAATATATATATATATATATATATATATATATATATATATATATATATATATATATATATATATATATATATATATATATATATATTATATGTACATATATACATATATATACATATAAAAAGTAACATTACTATTTTTCAGATTTTTACTTTTTATTTAATTAATATTTTTAAAAGCGCTGAATCAAAATTAAAGCTTATATATTTCTGTTTTTCCATAAGAAAAAAAAAATTGAAATTCTACGAATAATATTTCAAGTAATAAAGATTTTAATTTATCCCAATCTTTTAATAAATTGTAAATATATATATATATATATATATATATATATAAAATAAAAAATGTGATAAATTTTATTATGTAATTTTGTTTACTAATACACTATCTACCAATTAGTATTTGAAACTTTCAATTTTTGACATTTTGTCAAATATTTAAAAATATACTTGTCAGATTCTTCTGAAACTTCAGGATTATGAAGATTATGTTTGACCTCATATATTTCAATATTCATTTGATAAGCAGGGCAATTAGGGGGCCGACAAAAAATTAAAGAATAACAGAAATATTTGGCATCACCCTGTACATGAAAATGCACGAAATGGTTTATGGATGCAGAATACAAATATGTGGATACTGCACAACATGTACACTGATTTTTGTAAGAATAGCATGTATATTCATGCAGAAAGAGTTATTTTTTTAATTCAAAATTTCTTGTATGTTTTTTGTTTATATCATATGGAGGGTTTTTGACCAAATTTAACGCAAATTTCAGAAATATTGGCAAAATCTATTAGAAAAAATATAGCACAATTGGAATATAAATATATTAAATATTTTATAAAATATGAGTAGTTTTATAAAATAATTTTTATCTGCGCATGTGCGAACGATAAAAACGATTCTTTTACATCATTTAATAGTCAATTCTATGGAGTGACTTATAAAAAAAATCCAATCAAATATCGTGAAAATTCAAAAAGATATCATTATTATAAGTAAACTGTTTTTACATTGCTCTCTAAAAACGGCTGAATGATAAGGGATTCTTCACAAATTGACATTTTTTATTAACTGACTTTTAGGAAAAAATTAGTATTATTTAATGAATACAATATTGCTACTAATAAGTATCTTAACACCTGTGATAGAAAATTATTTTCTAAAAGTCAGTTAATAAAAAATGTCAATTTGTGGAGAATCCCTTATCATTCAGCCCTTTTTAGAGAGCAATGTAAAAACAGCTTATAATATCTTTTTGAATTTTCACGATATTTGATTGGATTTTTTTTATAAGTTACTCCATAAAATTGACTATTAAATGATGTAAAAGAATCGTTTTTATCTTTCGCGCATGCGCAGATAAAAATTATTTCATAAAACTACTCATATTTCATAAAATATTTAATATATTTATATTCCAATTGCGCTATATTTTTTCTAATAGATTTTGCCAATATTTCTGAAATTTGCGTTAAATTTGGTCAAAAACCCTGCATATGATATAAACAAAAAACATACAAGAAATTTTGAATTAAAAAAAATCACTCTTTCTCCATGATTATACATGCTATTCTTACAAAAATCAGTGTACATGTTGTGCAGTATCCACATATTTGTATTCTGCAGCGATAAATCATTTCGTGCATTTTCATGTACAGGGTGATCCCAAATATTTCTGTTATTCTTTAATTTTTAGCCGGCCCCCTAATTGCCCTGCTTATCAAATGAATGTTGATAAATATGAGTTAAGACTGAGATATGAGGTAATCTTCATAATCCTGAAGTTTCAGAAGAATCTGACAAGTATATTTTTAAATATTTGACAAAATGTCAAAAATTGAAACTTTCCAAATACTTATTGATAGATAGTGTAGTATGGTTAATCATCACAGAAAGTTTCAAAATTTTAACTCGATAAATATGTATTTTTTAAATATGTTCCGGAAAACCTTAATGAATTTATTTAATCCATGATTGGAGATATATGATCATTGAGGTAAAAATTTGAATAGATTAAGAGTTAATAAATGTGTAGTCGATGTTTTTTTATAACATATTTTCTACTAAAACACATAAGTAGTATAGTAATGGGGGTTCCAGCCCACCCCGGTGCACGGTGCTGACCTCTGCATGCTGCTTGAAGGTCATCCGGTGTTCGAGCTGTAAGAGGGGGGTGTGAAGGTCATCGGGCGTCATGCAAGGTTAAGTTGACGTCATCTTATAGAATGAGTGTGTTTTCGATAAGAATTTTTTTTTTTTCTTTTTTTTTTTTTTTTTTTTTTTAATTTAAAGCGGGAATTTTAGGGAGTTAGAATTTTTTTTTGGTGTACTATAGTACGATGATTTTTTTTAATTTTAATGCGGGGACTTTAAAATTTTCGGGGCACTTTAGTTTTAGATAAGAATTTTTTTAAATTTTAAGCGGGAATTTTAGGGAGTTAAAATTTTTTTCGGCGTACTATAGTATGATGATGTTTTTTAATTTTAATGCGGGGACTTTAAAACTTTCGGTGTACTTTAGTTTTAGATAAGAATTTTTTTTTTAATTTTAAGCGGGAATTTTAGGGAGTTAGAATTTTTTTTTTTTCCGAACTATAGTACGATTATTTTTTTTTTAATTTTAATGTGGAGACTTAAAAATTTTCAGTTTGGTCTCATTTAAGAGTTAATTTTTTGATTTTAAGCAAAAATTTTCGGGATATTGATTTTTTTTTCACCGTGTTTTAAATAAGGGGTTAAGCGGGTATTTTTCTGGGACATAGAATGTTTTTTTCTATACTATTGTACGAGTGGTTTTTAATTTTAATGAGGAGACTTTAAAATTTTCAGTTTGGTGTAATTTAAGAGTTTATTTTTTTTTTTATTTTAAGCAGAAATTTTGGGGAGATTGATTTTTTTTTTTCCAATGTACTCTTACATGATGAGTTAAGCGGGTATTTTGGGGGAAATTATTATTTTAGCCTAATCATACGCGAAGGATATATTTTTTTTTTTTTTTCGGGGGTTGATATTTTAATGAAGAATTAATTAAGGAGATTATAAATTAAGGAAAATATTCATGGTGAATTAATGAATTATTTTTTTTAGGAGTAATTTTGTTAAGATTGAATTATTTTTTCATTTTTTGGAGTTTTACGCGGATATTAATGTTTAATAGGGGGACTTTAATTTTTTTTTTTTTTTTGCAATGAAATTGACGTGCGCTCGTCGATCTAACCGTTCGGAGTTTATAGTTTTCTTCAAATCATGTATGAATATTGGTTTAGAATTTCTTAGAAAAGCCTGAATAACCTTAATCCCTGTCTGCCATCATAAATAACATATGCTGGAAATGGGAATTTGAGAATAACAATTTTGAATATTTATTTAATGAAGGAACTTTAAAATTATTTCGAGTACTATTTTTAGTCAACTATGTTATACACTTGATATTTTAGAATAGTTAAAAAATAACTTTAAAATTTGAATGAAAAAATATGTTTCAAAATGGGATTTTACGTGCTAGCATTGAATCGCACTCGTCGCCCTAACCGTTCGGAATCTGTGATTTTCCTCGAATCATGTGTGAATAACTGTTAGATTTCCTTAGAAAGGCCTGAATAAGCTTCAACCGTCATTAATAACGCATGTCTGTAACGGGAATTTGAACTTAATTTTTTAAATATTCATTTTAATGAGGTGACTTCGAAAACAATTTGTAGAACTTTTGAGCGATAATAATTTTTATTGGAAAACTTAAAAGAATCTTGTGATTTCTTGGGGACTAATTTTTTAATTGTTGAAGTTTGCAATTTGTATTCGGATTTCTTTTGTGTGAGATTGTATAAATGTTGATGAAAACTATTTCTATTCCAATTAATGAAATTTAATAATAAAAAGAATAAAGTGTACCTCACCAGACACCCCTTTTTCAAAATTCATGCATATTTTTAAACATAACAATGTGTTTAATATAAGTAATTTTTGTGTGTCCTTTCCTTTCTGAAAGTGTAAGCGATTTTTAACATAAATATCTTTTGACATGTGTAATTTTTCCCTGGCAGAACAAATTTCAAATACATAAATTTTAATATTAATAGAATTTTTGACTTGCCGAAGAAAAAAAAAAAAAAAAAAAAAAAAAAAAAAAAAGGAACTTATTTTTAATGTTTTAATACTTGTCGGTTAAAAAAAAAATAAATAAATAAACTATATTTATTATCGAAATGAATTCATCTTCATTATTTTAAAAAACATATAATATTTATAACCAGTAACGCGGAACTTTTTCAAACCCTGTTAATGAGATTTTATTTAACATTGTATTTTATCTTCAGATCAAAATAATTTGTGAAAAATGCTTTTAAATATTTTTAAAACTGTATTGAAAATAATATTTTACATACCTTAACATCAATGAAATCCGAATCGATCAAGAGTTTAATAATTAGTTTCTCAAAAAAGTTCGTTCTAGTATGTGTGTGTGTAAACATAGATGAATCATTCTTATCTGCTTATCTGATAGCGTTTTCCGGAAAGGGTTGAATCTCTGAATCATGGTTAATAGGAACTGGGGTTCATCTGTTATCTTAATTAATCTTAATGAGTACTATGTCTAATTAAAATTATTTGACTTGAAATAAAATAAGGTTTTTTGAGTAATATCTTTTGAAAATTTAAGATATAATTTATTTAAATCAAATTAGAGGCTTTTTTTTTTTCTCATCGATTTATTTTAAATAAAACTAAAATATTTATTATTTTTTTATACTTTGTTAGCAAAATAAAGAGTGTAATACATTCATTTCGGATTTAACTATTTGAAAATTTAAACTAACCTTTGATTAAAATGATTACATAAGGTTGAGTATATGATCTTTTAAATGAAATCTAGTTAAAAACAGAACACGCATTTATATAAAACTTTAAATACTTATGCTTATGTGTATAAAATAATGTATGTATTAAATATTAAATGAAAAATATTAATATGGGAATACGCATCCGTATAAAACTTTAAATACTTATGCTTTGGTGTATAATATAATGTATGCATTAAATATTAAATGAAAAATATGAATTAACAATAAATTAAAAATATCAATTAACATTAATAAAATATTAATTAAACATTGCATTGATTAAAAACTTAATGAAAAATATCAATTAACAATTAATGAAAAATATCAATTAACATTAATAAAATATTAATTAAACATTGCATGGATTAAAAACTTAATATTAATATGGGAATACGCATTCGTACAAAACTTTAAGCATTTATGCTTTGGTGTATAATGTAATGTATGTATTAAATATTAAATGAAAAATAGGAATTAACAATAAATTAAAGTTATTAATTAACGATAATTAAATATTAATTAAACATTGTGTTGATTAAAATATGAATTAAAAACTTAATGAAAAATATTAATTTCTCATGTAATTAAAATAACACTTTATAAATTAATGAATTATTAATAAATGAAAAATGTTCATTCGAAACAACTTGAGAAATACTCATTTGTAATGAAATAAGAAAAAAGCAATAAATAAAATATTAATTAAAAATTGAATGAAAATTATGCATTAAAAAAAATATATATATATATAAAAATCAAATATTCTCACCTAAAAATTTCTCCCATCATGACTCCAGTTGCAACCTTCCTCGTTGCATGCTTCTTGAAAACTGAGTGATAACACATAGGCCTTATCTTTCATACCGTGATAACCTCGACCATTGATAATTTTGTACTTGCGCGCCCTCTAACTGAATATACTACGTGCGAGACGAGGCGTATTCATCATTCTGTATGCTGCTGTCAACGTGCAATGACGTAGATTAGTGTCTGAATCGTTTTAGGTTAATATTTCTATTTTTAATAGTTAGTGCATAATGGAACCAATACAAAATTCTTCTGAGTTAATTGAGCTTATGAATCAACACCCATCCCCTGGATTAAAGGATCAAGACATGGAATTCTCATCGTCACCTGTTTCGAAGGATGTGAATCCCTCATCGTCACTTGTTTCGAAGGATGTGAATCCCTTATCGTCACCTGTTTCGAAGGATGTGAATCCCTCATCGTCACCTGTTTCGAAGGATGTGAATCCCACATCGTCACCTGTTTCGAAGAATGGGAATCCCTATTCATCTGATCTGCGACAGTTACCTTTTGTATGTTCAACTTGTAACCGTGCCTTTTCTCAAAAGTTTATGTTAAACAGGCATGAAAAATCTCATCTGCAGAAAAAGCCATTTCCTTGTGACTTGTGTGAAAAAACATTCATTCAAAACAGTGATTTGCAACGACATAGGATGACGCATTCCAAGGCTCCGATTATTTTCAAATGTGATGTATGTAGTGAGATGTTTTCAAGAAAACGAGAGTTGTTAAAACATAAGATTACCCATAAGCCTACCAAACAATATAAATGTGACGTTTGTAATGACGTATTTTCGAGAAAGTGTGACTTCTTGAAACACAAAAAGGGTCATAAACCTTCTAAAGAATATAAATGTTATGAGTGTACTGAAATACTAAAGAGCAAGTCTGATTTTTTTCGTCATGTGCGTAATTCGCATCAGCTTTCAAACAAACCCGTTCAATCATCCTCTTTAAAAGATGAGTTGTATGAAAAGGTGAAACATTTTCAAAGACTTAATGCTCTTGGTTCGTTGTGCACTCAAACTATGATCTATTCAAATGAAGAGAACGACAAAGACTCACACATTTTTTGAAAGTGTTCGATCTGATGTTTCGAACGAATTACATTATCAAATCGAAGAGAAAAAATCGATGAAATGGTATGCAACTGTACAAGTTCTCGTGAGTCGTGAATCTAGCGATGGTGAGCATGAGACTGCGACACCCTTTTTTAAGTCTAAAACTGTACTGAATTTGACAAATCAACATTTATCTTTGCATATGGAGGAGGCCTTTGCAAAAATTATGAATTCCTTCGAGAAGTTCACTACCCTGGGTTCCGGTTGGATATTGGAACAAATTTTTTACATAGAAGTGACATCAGCTAAATATTGTATTGTATAACATATTTGTTTGCTGTATGATTTTTGTAACTGCTACTGAAAACGATTAATAAATGATATGTGATTTAAAAAAAAAACAGTGTGTTTTTTCTTTTTTTTTTTTTTTCGAAATCATTAACAGATTACTTTATTATAACCAAAATTTTTCATCAGTTTGAAAAATTATGACGCACACCACCTCATGAACAAATTGGGAACATTCAAAGATCATGAAATTGACGTGATTACATTCATCCTGGAAAAGCTTATAACCTTCAAGATAAGAAAGCGGTCAACTCCTTTACAGCTGATATTTTTAGATTCATTTAAATTTTTTGCATATGTCATTAGAATTACACACATGTTTCGAACCCAAAGACATTCAATCATACTTCTCATTTTTAACTCGTGAGGCTAAACCTTGGGGAATTAAGATCCATAATTTAGTAACTAAAAAGTAAGAAAGATCATCGAAAGTGGTTACTTCGCACATGTAAAAATAATTTTTATTGTGACTGAACATATAATAATCATGAAGAAAAGAAAAAAAAATCACATATATTTAGGATTACTTTGAGATTTTATGAGTCACCTAACCAGTCAGATAGAAATATACAATTCTTATGAATCACTACTTATGCTTAAATTTTCAAACACTTGCTTAAATGAAATATATTATATTTTAGTTTATCAGTGATAGTGTGATTACTTGTTAATAATTTTAGTATCATTAAAAAATTTCAAAAAATCAAACGTTAATAATTAATTAAAAAAAATACAAGTCAGTATTAAAGGTTTGAACAAATTATTAAAATAATTTTACAAAACTTTTCAAATTACTTTAAAATGTTTCACTAATATTTAGTAATCGACAAATTTTAATGTTCATAATCATTTATGTGACTTAGGTTTTCTGTTTTAACTGTTAAGTTATTAGATTCCCCTTCAAGTACATCTCATTGACATGTTTTAATCAGCCAACCAACCATTCAACTGTGTTCACAATCAACTAGTATGTGAGTTAGGTTTTCAGTTTTAATTGTTAAGTTATTACATCTCCCCCTCCCTTTCATTTACATCTCATTGATAAGTTTTCATCAACCAACCACCCAACTTTTTTTCGTAATCAACTATTTATTTACCCTAACAAACAACTATTTATTTATCCTAGCAACCAAAAAGTTTTTATCGTCACATGAACAAAATTTTTAAGATGAAAGACTTGTCATTTTTAATCGAAAAAACAATGACTTGTGTAATAAATTTTTTCATTACTTAAATGAAACCTTCGCATGTGTATGGTAAAACTTGGAAAATTCATTTAATACACAAATTTAATGTTAACAGACAAGGTCATCACACTTTTCTTAGTATTTTACTAACATTTTACCAAATATCTTTTGAAAGCAACAGGGTTTTAAATGATTATTTTAATAAAAATTCTTACTTGTAAGTGACATTATTAAACTAACTTGAAAAATTAACTTGGCAAAGCAGGTTGTCACTATTCCAACTTAGTAATATTCATAAGTCTTATATGATATTCATCCTGTTTGGTTATGTCCCAGCATGGCTTTATAAAACACCTCTTAAAAATCCTTTAATATTAAAGTTTATAAATATGCGAATAATTCCGTTGGTCTTTTATCGATATTATTTTCGCTTTTATATCACATCATATGATATGAAAAAAAAAAAAAAAAAAACTTTAATTAAGTTCTTAGATTTTTAAAATAATTTCCTATGTTAGTAGTTCTTAAAGTTTCTTTGTTTCATTGGGTAAAAATATTCATTCATAAAAATTTATACTTTACACAAAAACAGTTTAACAAGATGTTATGAGATGTTCCTGCAAAACTTTTAATTCTATTTTTCCCATATCACTCATTCAAATTATTGTTTTCAAGATATACTAAAATTTTGGGGAAAAAAATAATTTTCATGCATATATATTAAAAACAATTCATAATGTATACACAATTAACATTCTATTCTCATCTATTTCAACACCATTAGGAAAATGCGTCCACCTCAGCCAAGTTTTTAGGAAGAAATGAAATATTCAAAGTCCTTATCAGAAAATGTTATCAGATAAGCATATCAAAAGATCTGTGATGTCATCCGTGACGTCAACTGGTCACGTGACATGCATCACGTGATCAGTGCTTTGTTTTCTTAATAATTAATAATCAACATTTAATTAATCTTTCTTTAATTATTTACTTACAAATTATTCATTCAATTAATTATTAATTAATTAATTAATATAATTATATTACTTAACTGATTAATAATTATTTGATATAATTAATTAATAATTTGTAAGTAAATAATTAAAGAAAGATTAATTAAATGTTGATTATTAATTATTAAGAAAACAAAGCACTGATCACGTGATGCATGTCACGTGACCAGTTGACGTCACGGATGACATCACAGATCTTTTGATATGCTTATCTGATAACATTTTCTGATAAGGACTTTGAATATTTCATTTCTTCCTAAAAACTTGGCTGAGGTGGACGCATTTTCCTAATGGTGTTGAAATAGGTGAGAATAGAATGTTAATTGTGTATACATTATGAATTGTTTTTAATATATATGCATGAAAATTATTTTTTTCCCCAAAATTTTAGTATATCTTGAAAACAATAATTTGAATGAGTGATATGGGAAAAATAGAATTAAAAGTTTTGCAGGAACATCTCATAACATCTTGTTAAACTGTTTTTGTGTAAAGTATAAATTTTTATGAATGAATATTTTTACCCAATGAAACAAAGAAACGTTAAGAACTACTAACATAGGAAATTATTTTAAAAATCTAAGAACTTAATTAAAGTTTTTTTTTTTTTCATATCATATGATGTGATATAAAAGCGAAAATAATATCGATAAAAGACCAACGGAATTATTCGCATATTTATAAACTTTAATATTAAAGGATTTTTAAGAGGTGTTTTATAAAGCCATTCTGGGACATAACCAAACAGGATGAATATCATATAAGACTTATGAATATTACTAAGTTGGAATAGTGACAACCTGCTTTGCCAAGTTAATTTTTCAAGTTAGTTTAATAATGCCACTTACAAGTAAGAATTTTTATTAAAATAATCATTTAAAACCCTGTTGCTTTCAAAAGATATTTGGTAAAATGTTAGTAAAATACTAAGAAAAGTGTGATGACCTTGTCTGTTAACATTAAATTTGTGTATTAAATGAATTTTCCAAGTTTTACCATACACATGCGAAGGTTTCATTTAAGTAATGAAAAAATTTATTACACAAGTCATTGTTTTTTCGATTAAAAATGACAAGTCTTTCATCTTAAAAATTTTGTTCATGTGACGATAAAAACTTTTTGGTTGCTAGGATAAATAAATAGTTGTTTGTTAGGGTAAATAAATAGTTGATTACGAAAAAAGTTGGGTGGTTGGTTGATGAAAACTTATCAATGAGATGTAAATGAAAGGGAGGGGGAGATGTAATAACTTAACAATTAAAACTGAAAACCTAACTCACATACTAGTTGATTGTGAACACAGTTGAATGGTTGGTTGGCTGATTAAAACATGTCAATGAGATGTACTTGAAGGGGAATCTAATAACTTAACAGTTAAAACAGAAAACCTAAGTCACATAAATGATTATGAACATTAAAATTTGTCGATTACTAAATATTAGTGAAACATTTTAAAGTAATTTGAAAAGTTTTGTAAAATTATTTTAATAATTTGTTCAAACCTTTAATACTGACTTGTATTTTTTTTTTTAATTAATTATTAACGTTTGATTTTTTGAAATTTTTTAATGATACTAAAATTATTAACAAGTAATCACACTATCACTGATAAACTAAAATATAATATATTTCATTTAAGCAAGTGTTTGAAAATTTAAGCATAAGTAGTGATTCATAAGAATTGTACATTTCTATCTGACTGGTTAGGTGACTCATAAAATCTCAAAGTAATCCTAAATATATGTGATTTTTTTTTCTTTTCTTCATGATTATTATATGTTCAATCACAATAAAAATTATTTTTACATGTGCGAAGTAACCACTTTCGATGATCTTTCTTACTTTTTAGTTACTAAATTATGGATCTTAATTCCCCAAGGTTTAGCCTCACGAGTTAAAAATGAGAAGTATGATTGAATGTCTTTGGGTTCGAAACATGTGTGTAATTCTAATGACATATGCAAAAAATTTAAATGAATCTAAAAATATCAGCTGTAAAGGAGTTGACCGCTTTCTTATCTTGAAGGTTATAAGCTTTTCCAGGATGAATGTAATCACGTCAATTTCATGATCTTTGAATGTTCCCAATTTGTTCATGAGGTGGTGTGCGTCATAATTTTTCAAACTGATGAAAAATTTTGGTTATAATAAAGTAATCTGTTAATGATTTCGAAAAAAAAAAAAAAAAAAAAAAAAAACACACTGTTTTTTTTTTTAAAATCACATATCATTTATTAATCGTTTTCAGTAGCAGTTACAAAAATCATACAGCAAACAAATATGTTATACAATACAATATTTAGCTGATGTCACTTCTATGTAAAAAATTTGTTCCAATATCCAACCGGAACCCAGGGTAGTGAACTTCTCGAAGGAATTCATAATTTTTGCAAAGGCCTCCTCCATATGCAAAGATAAATGTTGATTTGTCAAATCCAGTACAGTTTTAGACTTAAAAAAGGGTGTCGCAGTCTCATGCTCACCATCGCTAGATTCACGACTCACGAGAACTTGTACAGTTGCATACCATTTCATCGATTTTTTCTCTTCGATTTGATAATGTAATTCGTTCGAAACATCAGATCGAACACTTTCAAAAAATGTGTGAGTCTTTGTCGTTCTCTTCATTTGAATAGATCATAGTTTGAGTGCACAACGAACCAAGAGCATTAAGTCTTTGAAAATGTTTCACCTTTTCATACAACTCATCTTTTAAAGAGGATGATTGAACGGGTTTGTTTGAAAGCTGATGCGAATTACGCACATGACGAAAAAAATCAGACTTGCTCTTTAGTATTTCAGTACACTCATAACATTTATATTCTTTAGAAGGTTTATGACCCTTTTTGTGTTTCAAGAAGTCACACTTTCTCGAAAATACGTCATTACAAACGTCACATTTATATTGTTTGGTAGGCTTATGGGTAATCTTATGTTTTAACAACTCTCGTTTTCTTGAAAACATCTCACTACATACATCACATTTGAAAATAATCGGAGCCTTGGAATGCGTCATCCTATGTCGTTGCAAATCACTGTTTTGAATGAATGTTTTTTCACACAAGTCACAAGGAAATGGCTTTTTCTGCAGATGAGATTTTTCATGCCTGTTTAACATAAACTTTTGAGAAAAGGCACGGTTACAAGTTCAACATACAAAAGGTAACTGTCGCAGATCAGATGAATAGGGATTCCCATTCTTCGAAACAGGTGACGATGTGGGATTCACATCCTTCGAAACAGGTGACGATGAGGGATTCACATCCTTCGAAACAGGTGACGATAAGGGATTCACATCCTTCGAAACAAGTGACGATGAGGGATTCACATCCTTCGAAACAGGTGACGATGAGGGATTCACATCCTTCGAAACAGGTGACGATGAGAATTCCATGTCTTGATCCTTTAATCCAGGGGATGGGTGTTGATTCATAAGCTCAATTAACTCAGAAGAATTTTGTATTGGTTCCATTATGCAATAACTATTAAAAATAGAAATATTAACCTAAAACGATTCAGACACTAATCTACGTCATTGCACGTTGACAGCAGCATACAGAATGATGAATACGCCTCGTCTCGCACGTAGTATATTCAGTTAGAGGGCGCGCAAGTACAAAATTATCAATGGTCGAGGTTATCACGGTATGAAAGATAAGGCCTATGTGTTATCACTCAGTTTTCAAGAAGCATGCAACGAGGAAGGTTGCAACTGGAGTCCTGATGGGAGAAATTTTTAGGTGAGAATATTTGATTTTTATATATATATATATTTTTTTAATGCATAATTTTCATTCAATTTTTAATTAATATTTTATTTATTGCTTTTTTCTTATTTCATTACAAATGAGTATTTCTCAAGTTGTTTCGAATGAACATTTTTCATTTATTAATAATTCATTAATTTATAAAGTGTTATTTTAATTACATGAGAAATTAATATTTTTCATTAAGTTTTTAATTCATATTTTAATCAACACAATGTTTAATTAATATTTAATTATCGTTAATTAATAACTTTAATTTATTGTTAATTCCTATTTTTCATTTAATATTTAATACATACATTACATTATACACCAAAGCATAAATGCTTAAAGTTTTGTACGAATGCGTATTCCCATATTAATATTAAGTTTTTAATCCATGCAATGTTTAATTAATATTTTATTAATGTTAATTGATATTTTTCATTAAGTTTTTAATCAATGCAATGTTTAATTAATATTTTATTAATGTTAATTGATATTTTTAATTTATTGTTAATTCATATTTTTCATTTAATATTTAATGCATACATTATATTATACACCAAAGCATAAGTATTTAAAGTTTTATACGGATGCGTATTCCCATATTAATATTTTTCATTTAATATTTAATACATACATTATTTTATACACATAAGCATAAGTATTTAAAGTTTTATATAAATGCGTGTTCTGTTTTTAACTAGATTTCATTTAAAAGATCATATACTCAACCTTATGTAATCATTTTAATCAAAGGTTAGTTTAAATTTTCAAATAGTTAAATCCGAAATGAATGTATTACACTCTTTATTTTGCTAACAAAGTATAAAAAAATAATAAATATTTTAGTTTTATTTAAAATAAATCGATGAGAAAAAAAAAGCCTCTAATTTGATTTAAATAAATTATATCTTAAATTTTCAAAAGATATTACTCAAAAAACCTTATTTTATTTCAAGTCAAATAATTTTAATTAGACATAGTACTCATTAAGATTAATTAAGATAACAGATGAACCCCAGTTCCTATTAACCATGATTCAGAGATTCAACCCTTTCCGGAAAACGCTATCAGATAAGCAGATAAGAATGATTCATCTATGTTTACACACACACATACTAGAACGAACTTTTTTGAGAAACTAATTATTAAACTCTTGATCGATTCGGATTTCATTGATGTTAAGGTATGTAAAATATTATTTTCAATACAGTTTTAAAAATATTTAAAAGCATTTTTCACAAATTATTTTGATCTGAAGATAAAATACAATGTTAAATAAAATCTCATTAACAGGGTTTGAAAAGTTCCGCGTTACTGGTTATAAATATTATATGTTTTTTAAAATAATGAAGATGAATTCATTTCGATAATAAATATAGTTTATTTATTTATTTTTTTTTTAACCGACAAGTATTAAAACATTAAAAATAAGTTCCTTTTTTTTTTTTTTTTTTCTTCGCCAAGTCAAAAATTCTATTAATATTAAAATTTATGTATTTGAAATTTGTTCTGCCAGGGAAAAATTACACATGTCAAAAGATATTTATGTTAAAAATCGCTTACACTTTCAGAAAGGAAAGGACACACAAAAATTACTTATATTAAACACATTGTTATGTTTAAAAATATGCATGAATTTTGAAAAAGGGGTGTCTGGTGAGGTACACTTTATTCTTTTTATTATTAAATTTCATTAATTGGAATAGAAATAATTTTCATCAACATTTATACAATCTCACACAAAAGAAATCCGAATACAAATTGCAAACTTCAACAATTAAAAAATTAGTCCCCAAGAAATCACAAGATTCTTTTAAGTTTTCCAATAAAAATTATTATCGCTCAAAAGTTCTACAAATTGTTTTCGAAGTCACCTCATTAAAATGAATATTTAAAAAATTAAGTTCAAATTCCCGTTACAGACATGCGTTATTAATGACGGTTGAAGCTTATTCAGGCCTTTCTAAGGAAATCTAACAGTTATTCACACATGATTCGAGGAAAATCACAGATTCCGAACGGTTAGGGCGACGAGTGCGATTCAATGCTAGCACGTAAAATCCCATTTTGAAACATATTTTTTCATTCAAATTTTAAAGTTATTTTTTAACTATTCTAAAATATCAAGTGTATAACATAGTTGACTAAAAATAGTACTCGAAATAATTTTAAAGTTCCTTCATTAAATAAATATTCAAAATTGTTATTCTCAAATTCCCATTTCCAGCATATGTTATTTATGATGGCAGACAGGGATTAAGGTTATTCAGGCTTTTCTAAGAAATTCTAAACCAATATTCATACATGATTTGAAGAAAACTATAAACTCCGAACGGTTAGATCGACGAGCGCACGTCAATTTCATTGCAAAAAAAAAAAAAAAAATTAAAGTCCCCCTATTAAACATTAATATCCGCGTAAAACTCCAAAAAATGAAAAAATAATTCAATCTTAACAAAATTACTCCTAAAAAAAATAATTCATTAATTCACCATGAATGCTCCCTCCTTAATTAATTCTTCATTAAAATATCAACCCCCGAAAAAAAAAAAAATATATCCTTCGCGTATGATTAGGCTAAAATAATAATTTCCCCCAAAATACCCGCTTAACTCATCATGTAAGAGTACAGTGGAAAAAAAAAAAATCAATCTCCCCAAAATTTCTGCTTAAAAAAAAAAAAAAAATAAATAAACTCTTAAATTACACCAAACTGAAAATTTTAAAGTCTCCTCATTAAAATTAAAAACCACTCGTACAATAGTATAGAAAAAAACATTCTATGTCCCAGAAAAATACCCGCTTAACCCCTTATTTAAAACACGGTGAAAAAAAAATCAATATCCCGAAAATTTTTGCTTAAAATCAAAAAATTAACTCTTAAATGAGACCAAACTGAAAATTTTTAAGTCTCCACATTAAAAAAAAAAAAAAAATAATCGTACTATAGTTCGGAAAAAAAAAATTCTAACTCCCTAAAATTCCCGCTTAAAATTAAAAAAAAAATTCTTATCTAAAACTAAAGTACACCGGAAATTTTAAAGTCCCCGCATTAAAATTAAAAAACATCATCATACTATAGTACGCCGAAAAAAATTTTAACTCCCTAAAATTCCCGCTTAAAATTTAAAAAAATTCTTATCTAAAACTAAAGTGCCCCGAAAATTTTAAAGTCCCCGCATTAAAATTAAAAAAAATCATCGTACTATAGTACACCAAAAAAAAATTCTAACTCCCTAAAATTCCCGCTTTAAATTAAAAAAAAAAAAAAAAAAAAAAAAAAAAAAAATTCTTATCGAAAACACACTCATCCTATAAGATGACGTCAACTTAACCTTGCATGACGCCCGATGACCTTCACACCCCCCTCTTACAGCTCGAACACCGGATGACCTTCAAGCAGCATGCAGAGGTCAGCACCGTGCACCGGGGTGGGCTGGAACCCCCATTACTATACTACTCACATATAATATAGTAATACTTTTAAAATAAAATTTGATTTGTAATTTAAAGTTTTTTATTTATAATTTTTTATTTATAATTTTTTATTTTTCGCAATTCGATATAGGTTTCGAATAAAGAAAACTGTTTGGTCTATGCAGATTTTGTTGTAGAAATAATTAATGAAAAGTTAATTTACTGGCGTAGATAATTTTATTTCTGTGTGACTTTTAGGGAAAAATATTAACTTGGCGATAAATTTGGTGAGATGATCTTAATTTGGATTGGAAAACACATTGTTATACACTTCTAAGCAAAAAAGAAAAGTAAGTAGAACTTTGTTTTAATTTTATTAAACGAAAAGAAATTTATATTTACAATATTCACTTAAAGACACATTTATAAAAAGACAAGATATTAAACAAGAAACTGAATGAAATATGTATAGGTGACTCAACTGAAACACTTTTTTAAATGTATCTTGAAATTAAGAAAAGCTACCTATTACAAAAAAATAAATATCACTTCTTTTTCCCTTTTTTTTTCTTTCCAGGAACATGGTAAATTTAATTAGATAGTCCTCTTTTGCGTCAGTAGTGTAGGTACTTTCTGCTCTATTAGATGACGATAATTGTAAATTAATAATACTTTAAATCACAGCTGCAGTTTCTCTGAATATACAAAGGTTTAAAAAGTTTATCCTTATCACTTTGTTTATTTTTGAAATTTTGAGTGGTTTTTCGACCAATCACAGTCTTTAAAGAACAATACACAAGTAATTCAAAAACATATGATTCCAGTAGTACGACGTAATAACGCACTAAAACGCACTAAAACGATTATGATTATTATTATTTTTTTTAAACTTATCTAAAACTTAAAAAAAAAAGATGTAGTTATATGTAATTAAGAATCAGAGCCTTTTTCTTCAATAAATTTATTGGCATTTTCATCAATATTTATACTTGTATTTTATCCTTTTCTTGCAAGATTTTTGTGCCAACTCATCTAAGTTTTAAGTGATGTTCCTGCACTTTACTTAAACTTGAAAGTACTTTAAAGTATATTTGACTGAATACAGAGTGATAAAAATAAATTGAGAAAAAAATAATAACAATTATTTTGCAAACTTGTATATGTAGTCCAATATGAGAATATGCCTGACTATAAAACAATGAAACTTTTAAAATTTGCATTTATTTTATACATGTTTTATCGCTGTTTCTGTTTACTTTAAATAGTCAGTTCCTGCCCTATATTTGTGATCATGCCTTCGTTGATCGAACCGAATGAAATGCTGATCCGAGATTTTAAATTAGGACTAGGTTGGGAAGCAACGGGCTATAAAACTGATTTTTAATAAAATTTCGCATTCCGAGATCTAACAGGAAAATATCAAATTATATGGATGAAAGCTCTGGTTAATGTGGTAGCAATGTTAAAACACCTGTGCAATTAAGCCAAATTTGAACTTACCCCGATTAATCTGTTCAGGACTTCGCACTTCGGCACTAACTGCATTCAGCTGTCTTTAAACACAGGATATAATGCCACCAATCCATCATTGAATTAACACTTTTAAAATAACATTTAAAAAAAAACATAGTTATTCCCATAGTATATTTCCCAACTAATTTATGTCTACACTGTATTTAACAATGTATTGTAAAATTTTGCGATTTTTTTTTTAATATAACAGGTAATTTTATTTCTTCCTATAAATTACAGCATTGTAATTATGACCAGTAAGAATTTCAACCATGCAATATTTTTCTGAATTAATAAGAAATTTTCTAAAGTTTATCAAAGGTAGATTATTACAGTGATCAACTGAAGGGCTTACAACCACAGTAGATCAAGTCTATTAAAAAAATGAGATAATCCCTTAAAAAATGCATGGAATCTGTTTCATCCACTCCAACAGTGAACTAAGCCTATTTTAGAATACTTTGCCTTACATGACGATGACGGGCCTTTATTTACTGTAGTATGAATAAAGCAAATTTTATGCACTTTCTAAGTAAACTATGTATTTTATTTTATTTTATTTTATTTTTTTCACAGACTTGATTTATTATGGATGTGAACCCCTCATTTATTTAATATATGAAATAGTTTTGGTAGGAATGTTAAATCTCCATTTAAATTAACTTTAGACAGAGTTCTCTGCACATTAATACAGTACCTAATATGCATTCATATCTAGATTTATTTTGTAGAGTCTTACTAGATCAAATATTATGGATGGGTTAATTAACTAATTAATCATGCTTGTTTCCAATAAAATATTCAAAACAGTAAAATTAAATGTATGAAACTGGCTTTAGATTATAGCATCATTTTGTTATATAATAGCAAAAAATGTATAAAAAAATAATTAGCAAACAATTATGTTAGATAATATTCATAATATTGCAGGTTGTAGTGCTAACCGCTGTCTTTTTCGTCATATGTTTCAAATCAAATTGATAGAAAACAGCATTAATACAAGGTTCTCATTAAGGCTTGTGATGCATATTATCTTCTTTGCTGTTAAGAATTCGCATAAGATTTGAGATCCAGTTTATTTGTCGTTTAGTATACTAAACTTTATTCATTCACACTTTACTATGATACCCAATATGTATTTACATCTGGATTTTATACTATACAATATTACTAAATTATTTTTTATTGGTGGGTTATTTAAGTATTTAATCATGTATGTTCTTAATAAAATATTCAAAACAGTAAAATTAAATCTTACAACTACTCCATTATACTTTATTATACAATTAGGATCATTTTGTTATATAACAACTAAAATTTTATGTAAAAAAAATCTAATTAGAATAATAATTATTTTGATAAACATGCATAACATAGCAGTTTGCAGTCTTAGAAGTTGTCTTTTCTTTACATGTTTCGAATAAAATTGATGGAAAACCGCATTAATACAACACTTTCTCTCATGCACTGCATTTATTTGAGATAATGCATCCTCACAAAACTGTTCGTTGCAGGATATTGCTGCTCATAGAAACAACTTTCTGATGAACATCTCGATCCCATGGTTCTAAATCCTGTTATCTTAGCTCCTTCCAGATTTTGAGGGTATGTGATTGGTCTGAACGCTAAGGCTGAATCTATTTCTAGGTTTCCTAGAGAGATATAATGCGTGAGTATGAGTGCCATTATAGAGCCATAGAAATGTCACCGAACTGTCTGAAACAGGTTTCTTGATTAAAGAGGAAAGGCAGTAACGTAACTTTATTTCACTTTTTCATATATTTTTATAGCTTATATATTTTTCTAAATACGAAATAGGAAAAAACATTTTCTATCTACTTAAAGAAGCACTTTCTGAAGTGGCCAAAATTAGTTGGTTCTGAACTCAAAAAACAGGTAACGGAGAAAATAAAATTAATAATAGAATACAAAATTAATCCTTTTATGGAAGTTCGAATAGATCGCTGATTTAATGTAAAATCTTTAAAATTCAAAAGACTTTACTTTCAAAAAGTTATATAGAAATTTTGTAATTGTTTTTGCTTGAAATCCAACTATTTGAAATCAACTCCATTAGGAGGTGTTAGGCGAATTGTGATGTGATTCCTCTGGGTGGTGGTGGTAAAAGTAGAAATCAGTCATGATTTCAGACTAAATAAACACAGCGAGCGCATGTAACAAATATAAAAGCAGCAAAAAATATAATTTTTTTTATAAATTTCGAAACAAATGAAACCTTTTCTCTCATAATATGTATGATCAAGCCGAAAAGCTAATAAAAAGTTAACAGCAACCGTGAGTAAATTATAACGGAAATAAAGTAAACTTTAAGGACAGTAAAATAAGTTTAATACAGTAACCGAAGAAACAAATGTATTATGTACCCACCTATGAGTTTAATGAATGCAATTCGTATACTATTTGTGTATTTTTAGACTTTGGTTTTCTATATTTAATATAATCAGTATTTTTATTTATTTATTTATTTTTGTTTATATTAATATTAAAGATTTAATAATAACTGTTTCGATGACGGAATATTTAAAGCATTAACCGAGTACAAGACATTACTAATGAAGTGTTTCAGCCATTGCGGGCAGTATTAAATTCTGGGAAAATGAATCAAGATCTTGTTTTCGTGTAAGGAAAGCATGGTAACTTTATATAGACAATTTTCTTAGGCTTTAATGAACTGAAGTCACGAATTACAACTCCAGTTTTCTAATTATAGGATTTTAGAAAGACTTTTGTTCTGAAAAAATGCAAATTACTTTGAAATTTTACACATGATTGCAATTTATTTCATAACAATTTTGTGATAAAATTACATTATTTTACACTATTTACTCTAAGTTTATTAAAAATATGGACTTTATTTTGCTAAAAAGCTTAAGTAAAATTTATTTCAATTTTTTTATTTCTCTCTTTTAAGCTTTAAATCAAAAAGCCTTTAGATGAAAATCTTTCAAAATGCTCAGTAAATGTTTTCAAAGCAAGAAAAACCGATTAAACCGCTGATCATTTTTACAAGCCGTTCGACGGAGAATTACAGAAATACATGTTCGCAAATCTGTAAAAAAAAAGAAAGATTTTGTATTTAAAATAAATGCCATCGAATTTCCATTAAAGAAGTAACTCCGAAAATAAATCAAGCTAAACACTTCCTCTAACACTTTTCAATCGTTCTAATTGATTCGTTAAACGATAGGTAAAAATATTTTCAAACGGGTGTTTTATTCAATGGCCGTATCTTTGATGATATTGGAAACATTTCGCATTGGTCTCGCTTCTGCCAGTGAGGCAAACAGTTATCAAAATCAGCTCCCTTCAATTATTTAGGTTGATATCTGTATACAAAACTTTACCGGCTGCAAATCCCGGCTCATCAGACAGAGTGTGTGCATATATTTCCCTGTTCTGACGTCATGTTATTCGGACCAATGGGAAAAGAGATAAGTACGGAACGGCGACTAATTGATTAACGATTTATACCTGATAGTGATATTCATTAGTATTTCCCTGCTGCTCGGAATTGTCGGTCTGTAATGAATGTGAAATTTATATGCCTGTATAATTACATTGGAGTTCTCTCTTTGGCGATTTTGGAATTATCGTGGCAGTTGCGTTTAAATTTCTAAGCAAGATAAGCCACACAATTTTCTAAAAAATACTTTTTTTTTTATTATTAATTCTTCAGCGAATACTTTAATGAAACACATTACAGTGATTTTATTTTATATCAAGATTCAGAATTTTTATTATATTATATATGTATATATATATATATTTTATAAAATTAGAGATGAAACGATGTTCTTTAATTTGACGAGGCTATGATATTTATTATTTGGTGTTATTTAAATTTAAAAAATAAAATTATCACATAAGAAGAAAATTCCTTCTTATACAACTATGATAAATCCAAAGCTTGTGTTTTATATTTAATTTTGTCTATTTGTTTTTTTTTATTAATTTTAATTAGAACTGAAACACCTGATACAATTTGGATAAAAGAGTTACCGTTTTTTTATTTTGGGGAAATTGTATACATAACAACGACAACAAAAATAACATGACAGATATCTGAAGTTAAAATTATACATGAGTATTTTATCATTTACCTTTTAATACATTAAGAGGATTTCAGTAAATAGTCTGATTAGAAACTAACGTTTGGCAGGGTTGGAATGCATTTTTTATTTATAATTCACAACTCAACTAAACATTTCTCTTGATCGATTTCCTTTCATAAACGGAAATGTATTAGAATTTCTTTGTGCGACTTTCTGCAAATGATTTATAGATCTGTATATATGTTGAATAGTACGTCAAACTTTAGTTCAGTTTGAACATGCATAACACAGTTAGAAATTCTCATATTCAGCAGTTTCCCTCTATGAACCAAAAACTACTCAAATCATTTTGCGTAATCCTGTATAGGCTCTATAGAATTTACGTACACTTGCCTAGTGCTATTCAAGAAGTAACTTAAAATTATAAACCACAACTGTGATGAAAGATGCACTTCCAAAAATTATCAGTCACTTGTAGTAACGGAATTCTATTACATGTATATGTAAATGAACGACGAATAATATGCACAGAATATTCCACACTGTGATCACATAAGTATGCCTTACTTATGTATTTATTTAACAATTTATCATTATTTATTTAACAATACATTATGCAATTTTAACAAGCTTGAAACACTATAATGTCATTCAGGTGTATTTCAAAAGTTTTCCTTTATAGACCGCAATATAATGAAATTATTTTGAGAATCCCTGTAAATAAACTATAAATGCTATACACTTCAGTTTTAAAAACAAATATGGGACTGTAAAATTATAATATATATCAAGTGCGTGGCAATCAACTATATTTATTCTAGTTAGAGCGCTGTTAGGCAAACAGATCTACAAACTGATAGCTAATCAAACAGAGTAATGGAAAAACAACCAACGTCACTGTTCAGCTTTGTTGAAAAATGTTATAAAGATGTAAATGTTAGCAACAAAAGTGACAAAAATGAGCTCATATCCTGTTTTTTCTATTCAAGGTTATTTGGTGTGAGTTATTATCATTTTAAAAGATGGTTATGCTATTGTTTGGATTTCTCCAGATTTCTTTTCATTAATTTTTAATTTCAAAACTATCAAAATCATAATTCACTTATATTCATTGATCGATAAATAGAAGTTTGAAAAATATCCTACACGTTCTCCGTTTTAAATGTTGTTTATTACACGAAAGAGTTTTTCACCCACATTCTCAAATATTTAGGATTTTTATAAATAGAATAAATTATTTGTATTCGGTAATTTTAAATATATAATGGCAAGCTTTCATTTTTTTCACAAACTCTTAGTTGCAGAATTTGAAATTTGTAATTATTTAATGTGAGTCATATTTTTATTAATTTTCTTGCGTTCATAAAAAATCCTTAAATAATAAATAAAATAGCCATTGTTTGGAATTTGTTGTATAGCTGTATATGTGCTAAAACTTACGCCAGTAAACGAATGTGATTTAAAAGAACTTCTTAACAGCATTTTGAATTCAACTTTATTCAGCTTTCCCTATTATATATATAAAGATTTGTTAAATTTGAAATTAAAAAAATTATGTTAACATTAAAAATTAAGTAGTTAACTTAAAAATTTGAAAGTAAAAACTAAATTATGTGTAGTATTAACAGTTTTGATTGCGACATCTTTAATGCAAGTTTTATTCGGTCAGCACCACTTTTTTGAAAAAAAATTACATTGAATTACAGAATATAAAAAATTTTGTAATTAAGTAAGGCATATTTAATTTTCCTTTATTACTGTTATTATTAGGTGTATAAAGGAAATTTTGCAAAGAAAAAGGATGGTCATTCAGACTGGTAATTCGTAACTCATTAGCAAGGGCAATATTACATGTTAATATATGATTAATTTTTGCGGTAGAAATAGAGAGACTTGTTCTAATGCAATATATACACACATGGTATCCCCGAATTCATGGTACAAACTGTAAGGAAGCTAAAATATACATAAGATAAATTTTGGTACTTCAATATGTGATTTGAAGGGGAAAAAATGCTTTAGTGACATAACAATAGCTGTAAGTGATCAAATAAGCCGCTGGCAGCGTCTATCAATTATTTGACGTACGTTTTAGCCAAATCCAAAGGTTTAACAATATTTGCAAAACGACTGAAAGCCTTTCAATGAGATCTTTTTCAGAGTCAATTGTGACTCATAGATAAGACATCTGGAATTTTTGAAAGGTAAGCTAATCACCTGCTAGATGCTGATGCGTACGGATCAATGTTGATAATGGCATGTTTTAGCACTTAGTTTAATTTTTATGTTATTTTAATTGCTGCAAAATGCTTGTTTTCATTTCCTCCATATTTCTTGTTTTTCGCTAAAATTTTTTGCTCGACCTCACATTTCAATACCGAAATTGCTTCTTTTCTTAACTTCTTTCTTCCCTTTCTGTTTAGACTATGAATTCGATGAAACTCTGTATCTGAAGTTGTTTTTGTGCTTTTGAGATATTTTATCGGTATTAATATAACAAAAAGGAAATTTTTATCAATAAGCTTTAAAAAGTGCATCTCTTACGAATACAAAATTTTAATCTTTTTCTCTTTTTTGAAAGTTAGTTTACGCTATTTGAAATTTAATTACAAAAGTCTGTTAAATTGTTCATATTTGTGCTAATTTTTCTAATATGTTTTTACTGAAATAAGATATTTAGAAGAGACATTTCAGTTGCTTCTTATTTATTTATTTATTTATTTTGTCTTAAACATTTCATATTGTAATCAAATCACCACTAGTATTTCTATCTATGTGCATGGTTACTCATTTAGTAATTTTACATTCAAGTGCAACTTCATAATAATCGAAACCTAAATAAAGATCTTCTCAATGAGGAATAAATTTTATTACATCTCATATAAATTCCTTTAGAAAGAAAAATACACTTTATCTCAGATGAAGTGTATTTCTGCTGCGAGTAAACGATGTAACATTGCAGATTTAGAATTTCTTGATGTCTGTCTGTCACAACTTCTGAAGAACCATTCTCTCACTGTTGAGTGGTCGAAACTGAAGTAGATCAAGTATATATATACATTTTTCATAATAATCACCTACATACTATGTTTCATGAAAAGGCCTCTGACAGATGCTGAGATTTAGCAATCTTGCATATTCAGAAAAAAAACATAGAAAACGGCGTCATGTTTTGAGCAATATACACCAAACTAAAATAAACACCCATTTATATCAACGGTCGGAGGAAATATGAATTTTCATGAGCACTTGTGCATTTTTTTTAAATTACAGTACCCACAAAACTACTAACATACAGACAGATACAAATCCATCAGAAACTACAACACGGAAATTCCCACGAATCGAATACTTTTTTATGAATAAATAAAAAAGAAAAAGAAAGTTTATTTAAATTATGCCACCTATCTACATGCATGAATACTCAATTATTTTTCATCAAAATCTGATTCCATAGTAACCGAATAAAATTCATCTCATTCATCACCACTAGTTTAATAGGAAGAAGAGATTCCAGGAGAAGGAAGCGATTTTATCTCTTCTCATTTTAGCCCATTCCTTTTGGAAGCAGAAATACATTTCAGCCGGTTTCGGGGAAAACAATGCAACATTACCGCTTCAGAAGCTCTTCTTGATGGCTGCCTGACACAACCATCCAGCGAACTGTTCTCCCACCTTTTCCCGTTATCTACACAAATTAGTCCGAGGAACAGTTGCAGACAAGGACAAGCTAATCAGGTTCAGAACCAGTTATCAAACCACTAAACGGTATCGACGAGCTTGGATGTGAAAGAGTTTTGGGATGGCTTCAAATTAATAATAATTACGTTTCGTGTGTTCCGCGGAGATAAGAAAACTCGCGTTGCAATTCAGGAAAGCAGTTGACAAGCGTTAATTTGTAGTTCGGAGTATGAGGAAGTGTCAATGGTTGGGATATTTGGTGGTAAATAAAAGAGATGGGTTTTTAATTGCTTAGCTCTATATTGCTTCAAGAGCTGAATTGTGGACATTTGCTTGAAACGGGGAAATGGAGAAATGACCCTTGCAGTTAAAACTATGTTCCATTAATACATATTGTTTTTATTAAATATTTTATACCACAATTATTTGTTGTATTTGTTTTATTCACTCATGTGTTGTTATTCAGGGTAAAGTATGGTAAAATCTATAGTCGGGTGAAACCAGATACCACTGTTGATCACAATTTGAACAACCTTCTACCAGATTCTAATGATTTAAATATACCCTGTCCCAAAAGTTTAGACAATCAACGAAATTTGCATTAACATAAAAAGTAATAAGGTGCAATTAAAATTCGCGAGATAAGTAATAAATAAAAGCAGTTTTTTCTGATATATACATATAAATTATGATCAAAGGTTTGAAATTATGAAATGGACATTTAACCTTTTGATTACGGGCCAGAACAGCCACTATTTTTTTATTGATTCGTACCACAATTTACAAATAAATTTCTTTGTGGAAGATTTCTGTTGAATTTTTTCTGTTCTAAGTATATTGGATGAGAGTAGTTTACAAAAAGTGGTGAGAATAAAAAATATTGATAGTCTCTGGAGCGACGTATGTCCCAACCCCGTAACCAAAGGGTTAATTATATAATTATGTGCTGTCCCAAAAGTATAGATAATTGTAACTTTTTTTAGCTTTACATGTATAAAAGTACCTAAAAACTTACATTTAATATATATTTAAGATATTACTCAATTTCTTGATTAATTTTCTGCAATGAAATTACGCCTGATATTTTTAAATACGTGAATATTCATACTTTCTACTAAGCGTAAGACCAACTCAGTGAAAAATGTCCAAGCCGGGAATCGAACCCGGAACCCTTAGAATAGCGCTCCAAGTGCTCTACCATTTAAGCTACGAGGACGATGCCCAGCTTAGTGCTCTAGTGTCTCATGTTACGCCACAGAATTGTGTGTTCATGAAGACGGATCTTGTGCTGCGATTTGCAGCTTAACCAATATATGAAGTGAAAAATGCTAAGCTTGGGCATCGTCCTCGTAGCTTAAATGGTAGAGCACTTGGAGCGCTATTCCAAAGGTTCCGGGTTCGATTCCCGGCTTGGACATTTTTCACTGAGTTGGTCTTACGCTTAGTAGAAAGTATGAATATTCACGTACTTACATTTAATGTTAAATTGTATTGCCAAGACACTTTATAGCATCAAATACACGTTGTTCCATAGAATTAACTAAGCATTGGATTACAGAAGGAAATATTTCATACCAAGCTTTGTCTATTGCAGTTTTTAAGTCATTTACACATATATATTGCTTTCCATTTTTACATATTTTATGAGGTAAGATCCCCCAAATGTTCTCCATGGGAATCAAATCTGGACCAAATGCTGGCCAGTCTAATAGTGTGATATTATTTTGCCTAAACCGTGTTTTCGTTGATGTGGAAGTGTGGATAGATATCCCGGTCAAGTCAGGATGCCAGTTTAATTCTGCTAGCAAATCTATAATTGGCAGTAAATTGGTACGCAAAGTATCCTGATTCTCTCTGATTTCATTTTTCTGTCCGTAAATTCTAGAAATGTTTGACCGTTGAAAACAAACCCTCCTCAGGTCATTACGGATCCTTCGCCTTGTTGCCTGCTGAAGCAGTTCTTGAGTTCTTTTCTTTGGTCAAACCAGTAAAATTGATAACCATCAAGGCCGACTAAATTCCATTTATTTTCATCGTTGAAGATGACAAAAATCAGACCGTATGATACTTTTTTCTAACCCATTTTAGACGTGCATCATTATGCCTATGTTTTAACCCTTTGCGGCACGGTGGTTTCATAGATATACCACTTAATTTTAATTCTCAAACGCGACATTGACACCGGAATTTTGTTTAAAAAAAAAAAAACAGTTTATTGTATGCGTGAAATATAACGTTTTCTTATTTACAAATAAAGTTGTTTTCAAATTCCGGTGTCAGTCATTAATTTCAAAGCTTAAGCAATGAATCTGTCCTGAAAATCATTTCATTGAACTCATTTGATTCCACAAAATTTCAATAAATCATTATTTTTAAAGTATAGCGACAATTTTTCAATTAAAGAGAAAAACATTTCTGCATTTACAAAATCAAAAATATTTTATTTTGTGAAGAAAAATATAAAAGAAAACATGTAATGCTATATTGTGTCTATACTTTTGGGACAACATATTTGTACATATTTTAATAAATATTTTATACTTTGAAACCGTTGATCATAATTTATATATGTATAGCAGAAAAACTGCTTTTATTTATTACCTATCTCGCGAATTTTAATTGTACCTTATTACTTTTTATGTTAATACAAATTTCATTAATTGTCTAAACTTTTGGGACAGGGTGTACTGTATATGTATACACATATAATAATGTATACCGAAAGGTGAAACTGTTCAACATAAGTCACACATTTTGATACTAGGTGTCCCAAGTAAATTGGGGCTCGAAATTCTCTGGACACCAGTATTTCAAAGTAATTTTCTTTGAGATATCTAATGGCAGAATTATCTGCGATTAAATGCGGCGAAATAAAATGTAAGAAATTAAGGATATACTGAGCTTTTGGAGCCCCAGTTTAACCGAGACACCTGGAAATAATATTTCTGATTCATTTTGAACAGAGATCTAGCAGAGAAGGATTGAAATATTTATATGTTGGCCAAAAGGTGAACTAGCGATTACGATATCTTCATACAAGCATTTACGTTGTATCTGTGTTCAAAAGTTTATAATATAACGTTTTTTACGATTTTTCTTATTTTCTAAATTAGTAGATATGATTACATTTGGAAACATTGAATTTAAAATTTTATCATGTTCTATTGATACATATTCTTTACATAAAATATTTTGTGCAAGAAACAAAATATATTAATTATCTATAGTTTTAATCGCGTTTGTTTTATTTTACAAGGGATGTATATGGTAAAAACTCAGTACTTTAGAGTTAAAATAGTATTAATCGGGTGAAACCATATACATTATATACAAGATTTTTTTCCGAAACTCTATAGGAATCGTCAAAAAATTGAAAAACAACGAATATCTTTTGGATAACCATGTCAAAACTAATGCAGAAAAAGCGTTCAAACTGTAGATTATGATTAAATGGCTTATTGTAATAAACTGTGCTCATTTTTTATGCAGATAGCATCCATACTAGGAAATTAAAGTTTTAACAAAACAGTCCCAAAATTTTCCAAGTTCTTTGCTTATAATTTATAATTTAAATATTAATAATTTAGAATTTTATAATTATTAAAGTTCTTAATATAAAATAACGTTCTTTTCCAAAAATATGACAAACAACATTGTATACAATACTCTACAATCAAAATTAAAATATAAATAAAAATTGCATGAAAAATGAGCAAGCTTACTAAAAAAAGATTTTAATTGCATATGCATGAACTCTAACAAAATTTCATTTTCAGATTGTGTTAGCTAAAAATATTGAGCAACTTTTGTGAATAGCTTAAATAAATATATTAATATAAATATATAGCTTAAATAAATATATAATGCTATTAAGCAAGCTATGTTTGCTTAATAGCAAGCATAGCTTGAAAATTCTGAAAGTGATCTTCGATAGAATAAACTTAAAATCCATTATTCCCAAAAGGAAGCAAAATGATGAAGGACTGTATCCATTTATCCATTGATTAGTGTCAATATAGAATAGACAATATTTTACTACACACACACACATACACACATATATATATATATAATTACAATATGCAAAAATATTGAGAAGAAATTCACCTCTTCATCAATGGTTTAGAAATAATAATTACTCTTATCCATGTATTTTTAATATCATTTATTTTACAAATGATGTTTACGAGTTCTTCAGTTATTGTTTTCCATTATCCTTTTTTTTTTTTTTTTTTTTTTTTTTTAATCGCACAAGAATATCCAATTTCACTACAAGAGAATGCGGATGAATAGACAAATGTTAAAAATTACTTTTTAAATGCTAATAACAGTTCATTATGGAAAAATTTAAATAAATATTTAAGACAGAAAATAGATTTTTAATAGCTTTTGTAAGCTAATTGTTTTTATTTAAATGGGGAGGAATTGAGCCTTATGAGCCAATCTTTAAATGCCCCTTTCTGTTTTTTGACCAGCTTGATTGCCAGATTATGAAATATGCAAAGCAGAATTATGTACGTTAAAAAAATAATAAAAGGTGGAAATTTTGTTAACTATAGAAAATAACTTAAAAGCAGCTATTTATAAAAGTTTTGGTGTTATTACATTTTAGTAAACGTAAATTAAAATTGATTATTTAGGTTTTCAGTTAAATCAAAATATTTTATGCACTATCAATATATGTGAAATTATATTTTTACCAATGTCTACATGGGGGTGTCCATTAGTGGAAAATGGTTAATTAAATGAACATCCCCTCTTAAAATCTTAAAAATAAATGAAATACTATAAATGGCTATTAGGATATAAAATTTAAAGTTCTCTATTACAACTAGAACAAAAAGCTGCATATTTGGCAAGAAAATAAAGAATATAAAAATTTATTAAATGAAGCCAGCTCTTAGCATTTTCATTAAGATTTTTACTGAAAAACCGTGGAACTTCGAAACATGATTTTCTGATTCGTTATTGATTTGATTAAGAATAGCAACAATAATGTAAGATCATATAATATGAAAGAGGGAGTTATGGAAAAATATAAAAGTTAAATTTTTATTGGTTATATTTTTTATAAACCAAAAACATTGAAGGGAATCCATTATTGACACATCTACCCTATATGACGTTACAAATAATAATTTACGGCAAAAGAATTTCATTTATGCCACCTGTAATAGCATTGAATCGGCAGTTGGCGGTCACACTTTCAAGATATGCAATGCCATTTTACTAAATATAAATCACTAAAGTCACAGATGAATATTCTTAAATTAAAATTTCCACATCGAGAGATTCCTAACAGTTTCAGTCACACATTTCACGGAGTATAACCGCGCTAACAGTCACTTATCTCAATAACTTTGACTATTAAATTCGTGGTCTACAAACAAAACATTATAGGTACTTTCGCCTTTTCGTGCAAATTAGCGGAGGTAGTTCCGAGTTCCCTTTAAGGTTCTCCTCTAATCAAGTTTAGATCGGGTTATCGCACATCACTCCTCCTGGTTGGGGCAAGAGAAGAATTGAAAGAGGCGAAATTCCGTTGCTGAAAATGAATAATAATTACCACAGTTGCATGTTCTGAGGCGATAAAGCCGATTCCCCATTTGTTGTGGAAATGTGGAAAAGTTTTAATTCATTTAAACTCGAATCCCTAAATCGGGTGATGATTGAACTGGATAATGGTGGTGAATGAGGGTTTGAAGGCCGTTATATAAGGGTCAGATAAAAGTAGAATTGAGAAATAATCAAAAGAAATAAGATCAATATTTTAACCTTCATCTGTCTTAAATAATGTATACATATGTATGACGCATGTAAAGGTGCAAACATACGGATGTACAAATTGTCGGCTTTTTTATTGTGGCTACGCGGTATTTTTTATCTCTAATGATATTTACGGGAAGGGAACTGATATCCTGCAAAACAAGAATATTTCCTTTAAGTATGGATTGAGTTCGTTATTTTCTGATCTAATGTTCATCTCCCTCTTTCTATTATGACTAAACCGCAGAAGAGAGAAAAACAAAAGACTTCGTTGAATTCATTTGACTGGACCAAAACAAGCATGTGCCTGGAACCTTAGAGGTTTATCGTTTTTAAAAACGACTAAAAAAAAAAAAAAATAGAATAATTTATGTAATACATCTATGTGAGGTGAAGAAGTGTACAGCACTTTAACTCCACTGAAGTAAGATGTTTTTCTTTTAAAAGGGAAAGGGGAGACAAACACACATGTGCATACTCAGACCATGCTTATACGCACACGTTTTTATTCATACTATGGCAAACCCCTACATTTCAGAATTTGGCGATACTCACCTAGATGAGTTCTATAACATGCGTGAGACAAATTAAAAACATTCTCGAACCAATCAAATTTTATGTGCAATATGACGCTATGCTCATATCGAGGTCACTTTCGTTGAAATAATGACGAAAAGTAGTTTGAAATATGATGTCGAAATTATACATGAGTTTTTTAGAAAATGGCTTGGGGAATATCGCTTTGTTTTCCAATAACATGTTTTGTTACTTTTCTTTTTAAACGGTCATTTGGAACTATTTTAACTTCCCTTCTGACAACGTTTTACTTATTTGTTCAAAAACAATTTATACTTATTATTTTTCATTTGTTCAGTATGATTAATTAAACGTTTGTTCTTTGTAAATCTAGCGTAGGCAATTGATATATTTTATGGACAAGATATGATATTTATCCGATACTTTAATATGCATAAAAATACAGTTTGTGGCAAAATATACAGGAAAATTAAATTTTTGTGATGATTATCCGTGTATTTCTATGTGTGTGCTTCTTGAAGTATAACTGCTGTCCAGTCGGTAAATTTTTCACTGCTGGAGCAGTCGTTGCTCAACGAGTAACAATTTTCTAACGAGAATCCATAACTAGAGTACCTACAGTAATCAATGTTTTTTAATGATCCTTAAAAAACAAAAACAGCAGAGGAGATAGATTTGGTAATCTGGGAGTTCGTGTTGTGGGAAAAACTTCAGCCTGTCTAAAGTTCAAGTAACCAAATATCTGAACTGTCTTTCAAAACTTTAAATTTCAAACATTTGTAATAAACAGCATTTTCATTCATGCATTATTAAGTAAGTTATTCAACTTTCGTTTCAGTTATTTTTATCCCAGATATTAGTCGTTGAGCCAGAAGCCAAAATTAGGGTTTTTGGTTTCATCTCTGGTTACTTGACGGTACATACATTTTTGGATTCACAAGGGTCCAAAGAGTTCATTTTTCAATGATACTATGAAATTTGTGGTAGCTTATAGATGCCATATTGAAAAAAAGAGCGCCATCTATCGCACATAGATACAAATGAATTTTTATTTTTGGTATTATTACATAGCTAAATTTTAATGAAAAAATGGAAAAAACAACATTGTTGAACATATAACGTTGTGAAAATTATATATTTGTTAAGATTTTACTTTAATGTTATTATTAACATTTTCAATTGGATATACAGTTCAAAAGACATTTGCGTGACAGAAAATTAAATTCTTGTTTTGCATTTTAATGCTTATTTTTTCGTGTGGATAAGATACAGCAATTCAATAAGAAAGTGGTAATGAAAAATTTATCGTATTTAATTAAGAATCAACCCCCTCGGGACCATGGGTACACACATGCACCATTAAAACGTGCTTCTGTCGCTTATTTATGATACCACTAAAAAATAAAAGTAAAATTTTTCTTATTTAATTAAAATATTCACTTGTTTGCTAAACTAATTTTAATTGCATGACAAAAGGATTGTCAACCAAATAAAATTCATGTAAAAAATGCGTGTCTCGAATGGGTTAATAAGTAAGAGAAATCTTAGTCTTCTTCATTTTTATCATCATAAGTTGACTATTATGTGTTCATCTAATTTACATCGTCATAGAACAGTTTTATATTTTACATATGCTTGTACATCTGAGTTTATTAAAGGGCATGGATATGACAAAGTGATAGTTCTTGAACAAAAGCATGACACATGTTCCAAAGCAGCTTCAAGGACAAGAGAACTGGCATTCTACTGAACCTCTAGAGTCTAGATAGCCCTTTTTCTCGCTAACTGCTCCAAAAAACGAACTATATTTATACCTATGAATAGAAGATCAGGATCAGTCTGTAGATACTGATAACAAACAAGACCGTGGGAAATAGTTAGCATTGCCGATAGGTAGACTGTATTGCTGCATGAAAAAAGGCAATGCAACTTCTTTTTTCTGAAAAAATATGTAAAATATAGCGTAGTTCCTTGATGTCTCAGTATTTGTACTTTACATAATAGAGATGGCAAACTTACGACTCAGGATGTTTCCTTATTTCCTCTAATATATCAGTTTCAGTATCAAGCGTCGTAAGTGTATCTCGAAATTTTATGTTATGATTCACCATTTTCCCTTACCTGTGCAAGCAGTTACTGTATGACAGTGAATGCATTTCAAATAATGCATATAATGCATATTTCAAATAATTACATACCTTTTTACCTAGAAGTTCGTACATCTCACTCAAATTTTACTCTTTACTATAACCTGTCATAGGATCCTTACTTCACAAATATTAACCCTTCCTTGCATTTCAAATTGTTTTCTAAAGAAAACAATGTAATAACTGCCATATCAGTATTTTTAGAGATAATATTTCTAAATCCAGACACCGTGCTTTAGAATGGTGTGCGCGAAATAAAAGTTGTGTATCACCTCTTCTTGGAAGCAGGTCAATTTAGTGAATTCTTTAACTAGTTGTTTAGTGAATTTATACCATTTTCTTCAGTAGATAACCTTTATCATTTTTGTATTCAACTATTTCAGATAATGTTCATTTTGCCATTCTTTAGAAATGAAATACATAATTTTTTCATGTTTTCCTCATCTGATAGAAACTGCTTCTATTTTCATATTATTTCTCCCGGAGATTATAACTTGCATAACATCACCAACAGTTCATATTTTTCTTTTCTTTTTCTTTCTTTCTTTCTTTTTTTTTTTTATTGACCCCTGCCTGTGTGTATCAGATACAACCAGTGTTTTCGTTGACATTTGACTAATTAAAAATTAAAAACATTCGCCAAATGAAAAAAGTATTAGCAAAATAGATTTGCCTTGTGGCGCTAAAAAAATATCTTTGATTCTTTAATGTTCTCATTTTTTCCAATATAGTCTAAAACAACCTAAGTTTTTATAACTGCGACAACGATTGTTATTAATCTAATTTCAATTATCCGCTACAAATATATTAAAAATATGTATATATGCATATGTATGAAAAACGGAAAAAAAAATAAAAAAAAAGCAAAAATTGAGCACTAGCAATTTGGCGAATCTAATCGCTTTTTTATTTGCCAAATGAAGAATTTAGTCGAAATTTGGCACAATGACAAGCGACAGCGAGAACCCTGGATACAACATTTATTCTTTGAGAGGATGTACAATTTTGTAATATTTCAGAAAATACATTCTTTGCTAGTTGTCCAAATGATTGTAGCTCCTGTGGCTAGCTTTGTGTGGATAGATTGTAGCTTTAACAAAACACATGCCGTCATTTATATTAGCATAATATGCATTATATCATCATTCGACATTTTGTCATAACATTCATCAGTTTGTTTTTTCAATTTTCCGCATTTAACCAGCAAGTGTCGCTAAGGAACTTGAATAAAGGCCTAGATATTAGGAAAAGACAGTTCTCATATCGAAATGTCTTTGCTTTGCAGTGATTGTCATCTGAGTAAATAAATTTCTTTTTATCTTGGCAACAAACTCTGATTTATTAAACTTTGCACTATCTTTCTTCTTCAAGTCAGGAAATCTATTTAGTTTCTTTATCTTTAGAGGTTTTTGAAAAACCCTTCTGGCTTTGAGTCCTCAGATAGATAGTCTCTCTTGAAAGTTTGGTAAGCTTCTTCACCCATCTCATGAGTTTTGAACATGTCTTCAATTTTTAGAATTATTATTGCTCCAGCCGATACTATTACCATGGCTAGATTTATCTATTCATTGATGATCGTATTCTGTAAATATGAGATATCACGTTCCTCTTACTGGATCTTGCTTAAAGACAGAAGTGGATCTAGAACAGATTTGTTTGAAGTACTGATTTGGGTTGTTTCACGAATAATGTGAAGAAATGCTGCCCTGATATCAAAAATATATCTTAACTGCGGCAAGTCTTTGACTGAACTTCGTTGTAGCTTTTGACCCCTACGTGTCTTTACTTATTGTCTCTTGAATCACCCTATTAATTTAATAGCATACAAAACCAAGGATATCTTTCCAATCAGCCTATTTATAGCGGATATTTTACAATATAGTGCCTGCTTTTTACTCTGTTTTTGAAACTATAATGGATAAATGTCATTCTTATGTTATGATGAATCCAAAAATGTATGGTTTAACAAGCCTGCTGACATAAAACCACAAAAGCCCCAGACAACGATGGCGGCCATTTTCCAATATGGTGCCCATAAACTACTCTGGTTTTGAAAATATGGATAAATGCCATTCTTATGTCATGGTGAATCCAAAAATGCATATGTATGATTTAACAAGACCTCTGACATGAAATCACACGAGTCTCTGTCTCAACGGCGGCGACCCTTTTCCAATATGACGTCCATAAATTACCCTGGATTTGAAAATATCATGGATAAATGTCATTCTGATGTTGTGGTGAATCGAAAAATGTATCATTTAACAAGATTGCCGACATGTAATCAAGAGTCCTTGTCTCAATGACGGAGGCCATATTCCAAAATGGCGCCCATAAATTACCTTAGTTTTTAGTATATTAGGGATAAATGACTTGTTGATGTTGTGATGGATCCAAAAATGTATGATTTACCTAGTCCGTTGATATAAAACTACACGATTCTTTAATTCAAGGGCGGCGGCCATTATCCAATATGGCGTCCATAAGCTATCCTCGTTTTGAAAGTATCATGTATAAATAAGGTGCTGTTGTTGTGGTGATTACAAAAATACATAGTTTACCAATCCCCCGACATGAAACCTCACGAGCCCCTGGCCTCAACGACTATATACAGTATTTTCCCAGAACGTCTAATAAATGGTAGTTTCCTAGTTTTGATATTCAACAATTTTATTTTTATATCTAAAAATTACATGAATTTAATTTTAGTTTTCTTTTTAAATTTTCTTCTAAAGAGGTTACTTTAGTCCCATGAAAAGATTCGCTCGCTAATGCTAATCCTATAAGAGAAAATTTTAAGATATCTTGTTTGCATTTCTATAATTTTAAATGATTTTTTTTATTTGATTGGCTAAATTAAATTTGCACAAAGACTTTTTTTTTACTTTTTTGATTTTGTTTACAGATTTTTTTCTTATGAAGAGGTTTTCATTTTCGAAACCAGTCCCGAAAATGAGAACAACCTAATTAAAAATACCTGAAAACAAAATCGGAAAAAGTTATCTCCTTTACCAAATGAAGAAGCATTTAAAAATATTGAAATACAAACGAGATAGCTTATAGATGTCTCCGATTGGATTAACACTATTGAATGAGTATTTTCGATTGACTGAAGTAGCCACATAACTATTATTCATATTTCAATTGAAGAATCTTAGTTTCATTGCTTAATGATTTAATCACTTACTTTACTGATACTTTTAAAATTAAATGATATTTTTTTTTTTTCAAGAATTTCATTTTTGCAATATATGTTTAACTTTGAGATTTTTTTGTCAAAGTAGTTTATTCATATTATTAGTTAATTAATTTTACGCGCAACAAACATTTACTTTTAAAATACAATGACTTTCAAATTCTTCAATCTTTTTCTTTTTTTAAGTAGTTGGAAATTCACTTGTTGATCTTTATGTATATTTTTTCTAGATTCAGATAAAATCAAAGAAAAAAGCTCACAAAAGAAGAAAAAAGTATTTTTTGTTGGCAAAAAAATCACACTTGAAATTCGAGAAAAGCAATTAAACACTTAAAAAAGACAAGAAGAAAAGACTAAGAAAAAAAGATCTCATGTTTGTCTTTTTTTTATTATTATTATTCAAATAAAAGCTTTAAAAAATATTGTAAAGAGTTGCATTTTTGAAATAAATGAAAAGAAAATCCCAAAATAACTAAATATAAGAATAAACTGAATTGCCAAATTGTAATCATTTTAAGTAGATGATTTAGTAAGTATTGGTGAAATGGTTTAATAAGTATTATTGAGATAATTTAATAAGTATTGTTTTCTTTAATTTTCAAAGATGAAAATTAAAGCATTCTATTAATATATTTTTTAAAAAATCTTTGGTTATTTAAAAACAAGTAGGGGGAACTGGGGCACATTGACACATGGGGCACATTGATACACCCCTTGTACTGCACATAGGGTCATTACAGGGAGTTTCACAACAGCTCCAAAAGGCGATACTAGTGCACTAAACTACATACAGAAAGTCTTGGAATGATTCAGTAGTTTGCTGAAACATGCTGATACGGGTGATTAATTGTTTTTGTAGGTCAAAAGTAAATTTGAGTTGTACAATTGAAATGGTATTATACAACAGTTCCAGTATTTCCAACCGAAAAGAATACTCTCACTGGCAAGTAAAGGTACTCTTTATCAGTTCCTCATTCTTTATTGTTAAATAAACTATGAAGTGTTGGATTTGAGACCCATTTTATTCAAAATGGCTGTATGGAGCACATTGATACAGTCTATATCAGGGCACATTGATACAACCTAAATCCTTTTCTACTTCATTTTTTCATTGCCTTTTATTATTTGTTTTTACCATACACTCCTTAATCCAACCATTTTTCGACAAAAATTTCTAATATTAGTTTTTATTGAAGAGAAATAGTTCTAATTTCCTTATATTGGAACATTTTATAGTATTTTTGCAAACAGAAGACGTACGAACTTACCCAACATCTAGTGCTAGTAGAATCAACAAAGGAAAAGGAAGGCAGAGTGAAGAATCTCAAATTTATATCGATTCTCTAGAGAAAAAAGTATTTTCGACATGAGAAATGTTAAGTAAGAGAAAGAAGCTGCAGAACAGCACAGGAAAATTATATTATAAACAGAATTTTTAATATAATTATCCTTTATTTTCTGTTTGTAAACCAATTTTTAAACAGAAAACCTGGTAATTTTTTCATCTTTCCTAAGAAAGAAGATAATGCTGGGGTTGAAGTGTCAGATATGACAAAGTTACCACAGCCAACAGTCAACAATCAGACAAGGAACAACCAGATCTTCAGGTCATTATACATTTCATTTTGATTGCTTTAATTTTGCTTACAAATAAATTGTGGGCGATTTGAATTTCTATAAATAAATATAAAATGGTTTGCTAACTATTTTTCTATGAAAAATATGCATAGATGTTATTTTGTCTTCATTTTACCAGGCGTATCAAAGAGTCCCATGAGGTGTACCAATCTGCCTCGTGGATAGGGCACATTGATACAAATGACTTTTTTTGATTTTTTAAAAATTACGTGCAAAAATACTATATAAAACAACGATTGTAAATTTTTATAACACTCTACACAAGTTTTGCTGACACTACATGGAAAAATAACTTGAAATTTCTGCTTTCTGGACACCAAAAAAAATTCTTAGAAAAAAGGTGTATCAATGTACCCCAGTTCCTCCTACTGTAAATTGGTTTTTACATAATAATAATAATAATAATAATAATAATAATAATAATAATAATAATAATAAAAATAATAAATTTTTATAATCATGTTATGGCAAAATATGTTATCAAAATATGTTATAGGATTATACAATCATAATTTCAAGCATTATTTTATCTAGATAGTGATTGGTTTGATGATCAACTCTGCTTATAGTCAATTTTTAGGACATCTTCAAAATATAAAACAAAATAAAAAGTTGGAATCATAGTTCCGCTGCCAATAATTTCGGCGAAATACATAATTTTTTATTGTTTATTTTTCATCAGTACCAAAAACGTTAGAACAGTTCGCAGATGCCGAATTCTCCTGACCCTGGATTTATATAATTGAAGATTAGGCTTTTTTGTAACAAACATTCTGCACCTAAACAAGTCGCACATCATACTTTGTACTTTTTATCATATTTATTGATTAAAAAGTGTATTTAATATATATATACACTATATTGCCATTGATTATTGGACACTTGCGATTTTAGACATTTTGTTAAATATCTAGAAAAATACATGAGGAATCATCTCGAAACTCTTAGTGTATAAATATAATAGTATAAGTCATGCATCTCCGTGAAGATTTTTTCCCGAAACTCCATAGGGGACCGTCAACAAATTAAAAAAGAATGAATATCTTTTGAATAACCCTGTCAAAACTAATTTAGCAAAAGCGCTCAAACTCCAGATTATGTTTGAATGCTTTATTGTAATACACTGTGTTTATTTTTATGCAAATAGCATGCATACTCGCAGAGTAATTAAGGTTTTTATAAAAATGGTCCCAAATTTTTCCAAGTTTTTTCCTTATAATTTTCAGAGTTCTTAATATAAAATAATATTTTTTTCAGAAAATATGACAAACAACATTGCACACAGTACTCTGTAATCAGAATTAAAAAATAATGAAAATTGTATACAAAATGAGTTGGTTTACTAAATAATTTTTTACTGCACATGCGTCAATGATATCAAAATTTCATTTGCATATTATGTTAGCTAAATGTATAGAGCAACTTTTGTGAAAGTGACAAAATCATAACTTGAAAATTCTGAAAATAATCGTCAATTGAATAAGTTGAAAATCCGTTATTCTCAAAATAAAGCAAAAACAAGAGGGGTTGTATCCATATTTTCATTGATTAGTGTCAATATAAAATACTACATTTACTACATTTATAATACATTTATATACACATATACTACATTTGGATAAAATCCCTCATTTTTTTGTTTCATTTTGGAAACAACGGATTTTGTTCTTTTTCTATAGACGATTAATTTCAGAATTTTCAAGCTATGATTTTGAGACTTTTACAAAAGTTGCTCTATACATTTAGCTAACATAATATGCAAATGAAATTTTGATATCTTTGACGCATGCGCAGTAAAAAATTATTTAGTAAACCTACTCATTTTTCATACAATTTTTATTATTTTTTAATTCTGATTACAGGATGCTCTGTGCAATGTTGTTTGTCATATTTTCTGAAAAAAAATATTATTTTATATTAAGAACTCTGAAAATTATAAGGGAAAAACTTGGAAAAATTTGGGATCATTTTTATAAAAACCTTAATTACTCTGCGAGTATGCATGCTATTTGCATAAAAATAAACACAGTGTATTACAATAAGGCATTCAATCATAATCTAGAGTTTGAGCGCTTTTGCTACATTAGTTTTGACAGGGTTATTCAAAAGATATTCATTCTTTTTTAATTTATTGACGGCCCCCTATGGAGTTTCGGGGAAAAATCTTCACGAAGATGTATGACTTATACTATTATATTTATACACTAAGAGTTTCGAGATGATTCCTCTTGTATTTTTGTAGATATTTAACAAAATGTCTAAAATCGCAAGTGTCCAATAATCAATGGCAATATAGTGTATATATATATATATATATATATATATATATATATATATATATATATATATATATATATATGCAATATATATTGTACATATATATATATATATATATATATATATATATATATACAAATATACATATGCCATAAACATGTATGTCTTTATGTCTTTCATTTTCCTGTTCATTTTAAAAACAGGTATACGCGGGCGGTACCGTGAAAAGAAAAGCTAGAGCAGTTTGTAACTTCTACAGAAGTGTTAATATTGAGATGATTTTTTTTCTCTTTAATAAGACGGGAATTGCTATTAGTATATATATATATTTATATATACTCATCATATTCGAAGCGCATTTAGATATTTTTATTTTAAAAATGTTTTTTTTTTCTTGACTGAATCATACATGATATGCGACTTTGCATTCCACCTTTAATGCACATCGTAAACAGTGCTAAACAAAATAAAGCTTCTTATTCTATTGATTTAAAACACCATTTCACTAAATTATAATTCAATACACTCCATTACGTTATTTAAGCATGTAATAACCACATTTGTCTCACAGAACATCAGTCATGACCAATGATAAATAGTGTCAGTATTTCATCAAGCAGAGAAACTTCATCGGTAATTGATAGAGGTAGATATCTACTTTGCTAATGATCGAAATTTAACCGATTATATTATCCTTCCCCCGTGTATTTAGATTAAATTCCTATCATATTCTCAATTAGCTGTCTTCCTCTCGTGTAAGGGTTGATAACAGTGAACGAATCGTAAATGATTCAATGTTGAAAATCAGCCTACCAGTTTTGCATTTCGATCGAATTAAGTCATGACATTTCACATAACATGTGTCTAAATATGAAGATTATTTGGGATATTTCTGCTCAATGGTAGGAATCCCATTTCTGATGTTGAAAGTAACATTACATATTATTATTTATTACCTTTTTAAAATTAAATTCTCTACTTTAAAATTTAATTTATCCTTTCACAATTATAAATTTGATCTAAATTATCTTTCCTTTTTAAAAAGAAGGTATTTATCTCTTCTCTTTTGCGTTTTAAATTTCAGTTATTTAATTACCCCATGTTTGGTTGAAGCCGTTAATAAAATAAGTCAAAAACAAATCTTTTCTCATCCTAAAATCATTATCTGTGTGAGCATACTTTCTTTTGGTCAAATAGTATATAAAAAAAGATATTCTTAGATTGCTCCTCTTGCATACACTTATTGTTCATTATCGGTTTAATAGTCAATACAAATGTGTTTTCGGCTGCAAATATATACTCTGTTTATATTAAAATCGGAGCTCGGCACTGTGATATTGCTTCTAAATATATTTATCTCATTATTCAACGTTGGCATGTATGCATGTCCATTGAAACTTTCCGTTCCGATTAACGGTTATGTTGGCTAGTTTTTAATTCAGTTTCATTAAGTGTTTGGATTTGGGGTGATCTTTGGGGTTATAATGATACTGATTACCAAGATTTTGGCTCGACACATTGGCAATTGTATCTGACAATTTCATAACTCCTTCTCTGTGCTTCAAAGTATAAACTATTGATTCAATGGGTCCTTCTCGAGATATGTGATGTCTAAAGTAACGTGACATCGGACCATTAGGACACCCAAACGTTCCTACAAGTGTGGAATCAATACAGAAAATAATTAAAAATATATTAAGAAAAAATATTAATTAAAATAGAAAATTTTTACTTTTATTGTCATTGCAACCATGATAAGTTGTTTTACGTTTCCTTACAGTTGCTTTACGGTTACTTACAAATTTGCATGCCAACGTTTTATTCTTCATACATTGATTTATTTGTGGAATTATAAAATATTCTGTACAGTTTTTTTCATGGGTGATGTACAAATATACAATGATATTAAGTTTTATGTAATATTAACCCAGAACACTGGTCCTAAAAACATTCCATGAAATGATGCAAGTAGATGGATAATAAATTAATGAAATAAAAATTTCACTAAACAATATTCGACCACTCTTTTAATTTATTATATTTGGAGTAATTTATTTTTGAAAAGAAAAAATAATGTGCAATTGGTTTCATACATATCCTAAATATTTCCAGCATTTAATGATAACAATTTTAACCGTCAACTTCTCATTAGTGTAAATCCACACAGACTCTAATTTCAGATGTCGACGTTTTCCGAAAACATACTTTTTTAATTTTTCAGTCTTTACCAAAATAATGAATATTTTTTGTAAAAATAAACATCACAATTAGATTTTAGCTTAAATATCATATGTGAATCATAATGTTATGTTTTATCATCATCATACTGTCAAAAATGTTTAACACTGTTGAAATTAAGAAATACCGAATTTCAATAATGTGGTGTGCGCGGATTTCGAATTGAAATGTGAAGCAGACGGATTGAAATAACTCCCAATTTTTTAAATAGAGTATGTAGATGTTAAAAAATAGGTATCTAGTAAAATAAGATTATTATTAATTTGGTAAATAATATTTTTAAATAATTTTTTAAATAGTCACCTTTTATTTATGATTCGATCGTGTAATATTAAAAAGAATGAACTTTGAAAGTTTTGGGTTGAAAAAAAGAAAACAAACGAAAGAAATCTTTATTATCAGTGAAATTTAACTTTCTATGCACGGTAAAAGAATATGTAAAATTATTTTGTTATACTTTTTGTAACTTAAGAAAATTTATATTACTTAGCTAGCATGTTCTTCTGTTACACTGATCGATTTCTCAAATGAATCCCCCTTTAATCAAATGAATTATGTTGGTGAATTTGACCTTATGTTTTTTAAAAAAATGGACTTATACATGAAATATCCTTTTGCATTGCTGAAAAAGACATAAACTCCATTGCGCTATACTTTTGAGCTTATACTGTGACGTGGCGTTGGGTGTCGCCGGTGACGTGTCGGTCAAATGAGGACATAGTCTAAGTAAAGTTAAAATTCAACACTTTTATTTACAGTAGTTGGGAAAATGGGGAGTGGAGCGAAATTTCAATATTTCTGACAACTAAACACAATACTATGAAACTAAAACTTTAGCTTACTCTCGTTACAACTAAGTCCGGCTCGAAGCACTAACCCCGGCTCTTCTTTTCAGGTCGCGGTCTAATCTTACTCTAACCTCTAAGAAAACAGCCCGTGGCTGCACCAATAACTTTATTCTCAAACAATCACAGTGCTAACTAACTCTTATCCAACTTGGTTGCTGAGGTTCCTCTATACCTTCACACGGCAACTTTGCTATTCTTAGCTGGAGGCTATCCCGGCTCACCATGCCACACAACACACACCAACTCACAGCTTTTATGCTTTGCAAACTGAAGACGGAGCTAGAAATTTGCCTAAAACTCATAACCGCAGTTAACTGTAGACCGGGGGTGCCACGCACACTCCGGAAAATTACAGTTGCATAAAGGATAGATGTCACTTTTGCGCCACACATGATAGAACCTTGACGTCACGATCTTACTCAAAATACCAGAGTGCCTTTGTTACAAAGGGACACTCCCCCACAATACTTTTTAACGTATCAGATAAAATTTGGGATGTTGAGGGTCAACTATAGATGATCATTTACAATAGAGTTCGGTGAAAATCGAAATTCAATATCCCTACCGGAAAAAATATCTAACAAATAATGAAAATCTCATCTAAATCTATCCAAAAGAATCGCTAGATAAGGCTATCAATTTTTACGTATTTTCCTTATTATATTTTATTGAAATAATTTTTTGTCTAAAAAATCACTTCGTAGACTCTTTCATGCATCTCATAATTTAATCGTAAAGGATATGATTCAAAAATTATCTAAAACTCAATTTCATTTTCATATACCATGTTATTAAATTAACTGTTCTGTGTAAAAGGAATGCAAAGGCTTTAAAATTATAAATTATAGCGAAGTGAATTATCACCAGGTTAATTTTCTTAAATATATACCTTTAAAAATGAAAATAGCTGTAAAATATCCTTTCTTTACTTTTTTTAGTTTAAGAAAAGAATAAAATATTTTAAACATTTAGAAACAAGTTATTCAAAAATTAGCTTATAACATGTAGTAAATAAACAGAAAGTCATTATTATTCTCTGTGCTTCTAAGAAAGTTTTCTGAATGTCGACAAGTAAAATTCGAAATTACCACTTTTCTTGTTCTTTACACTTGTTGTAATTAGCGAAAGCGGTGCCAGATCGCTTCAAGACAGTTTAATCAGGCTTCAAACCCCTTATCATTGGATGCTTTACATCTTTTCAGCGTTAAAGAGATAGACAGGAGCTTGCTAAACTAGGAAACGATTTTGATAACGTAAAATGAATAACAATTACGGAAAGCACGTATGGAGAAGATAAAGAGTTTGCCCTGTTTAAAGACAAGAACTGACACGATTTAATTTGCTTAGATTCTGTTCTGAGAATTATAGAAAGGAAATGTTGTTGTTAAGGGTTACAGTTATCACTCAGGTTGACTTTTCAGAGAATTGTGGATTTAAACGGCACGGACGGGGACAACCAGAAAAATATATTTAGAGGAATAAAATTTTTATATTATTTTGAGACTATATCGAGAATAAAGCATATTTATAGCGAATTGAGGTCGCTTCAGAAGTCTTTATTCGTATAATATAAGTATAGTATATTTTCGTATAATATAAGTATAAAGAAAGGAAAAATGGATTTAAGGCCGAATTAAGTACCAAAACAGGGGATTGAAAAAATTTTGGTATTTCTAGAAATTTAATCGCAAATTTTATATAAATAAGTATTATGCATATATATATATTTTCAAAACTAATGAAACAGCAATAAGGAGATCCGGGACACAAACATCTGTAAATTTTCTAAAACAAATTTATTACATTGGAAAGTTTCCTATTTTTCTTCTTCTTAAAATAACACTTAAATCATATTTCTATCTTAACTGGAAAAGAAAAAAAAAATATTTTTTTTTTCAAAATCTAGCTTTCAAGCAATAGTTGTCATCAAAATGCTTTTTTTTTCCTTTTTGATAAGGCTTTTCACCATTTCTCGTATTTAAATTGTTATAACTCAAGAATCGTTAAAGGTAACTTGCTGAAACTTTGAGCGTGTCTTTTTCAATTGTTTAATTTAAATTTTTATTCAGCAAATAATAATAAAAATATATATACTTTGGAAAATATGATTTTTCTTTTAATTTTTTTACTTTAAATACTTTTTTATTCTTATTGAAATTAATATTTAAACTTAAAACTTATATGTTTCTGTTTATCTAAATGAAAAAAAAAAGAAATTCTACGAAAACTATTTCGTGTTATAACGATTTTAAATTATTCAACTTATTTAATAAATTTTAAATTAAAAAAAATTTATAAAAAATTATGAGAAGTTTAATAATGGGATTTGTTTACAAATAATATAGTTAAACATCATAAAAAATTTCAAAATTTTAACCCAATAAATAAAAATCATTTTAAAATGTTTCCGGACCCCATTAAATGGACTTTCTATCTTTCAAACTTAAAAAAAGAATGAAGTTCTTTGCTTTCAAAATTAGAAAGTTAATATTTTGAAAAATTTTCGGACTTTAAGCTCCTTATAATTTGATATTTTATATCTTTTTAGCATTAAAAAGATAGAAAGAGTTGGCAAAAGAGAAGTTTTTGGTAAAAATAAAATAAATAACATCCACAGAAAGTATGAAAAGGATTAAGAGACATTACATACAAGACACATTTTTAATAGTAATATAATACCTCTTGTTTTTCTCTTTAGCATGTGCCCAGTGCTTTGAAACGTGTAGGTGAAACTAGTTTGAAGCGTAACATTAAATATTTTCTTTGATAACCTTCAAATTTTAACCATATATTTTGAACATCTTTTTTCTAGAAAAGTACACAAAATTAATATGGTTAATGAAATACTTCGACTTTCAGAATACCTGCAGCACTCCTATTGGAAATTTGACGTGGATTAAATTATTTTTTTTATTGTTTGTTCCAGGCTAATTTGGAAAATAACCTTTAGAAAGCCGCAGATAATTATCCGGAAAAGTTATTTTATAGCATATTCACTGTAAATGAACAGAAAACTATTAGTATTCTTTGTTCTGTGAAATTATCTGAATATCGACAAGCGAAATTTGAATTATCCATTCTCTTACTCTTTACACTTGTTGTAATTAGCTTAAGCAGTACCAAATCGCTCCAAGACAGTTTAATCAGGTTTCAAGTCTGTTATCATTGGATGCTTTACATCTTTTCAGCGTTAAAGAGATAGACAGGGGCTTGCTAAACTAGGAAACGATTTTGATAACGTAAAATGAATAACAATTACGGAAAGCACGTACGGAGAAGATAAAGAGCCTGTTCTGTTTAAAGGAAAGGATTAACACGATTTAATTCGCTTGCATTCTGTTCCCAGGGTTGTAAAGAAAATGTTGTTAGGAAGAGGTTAAGGTTATCACAAGAGGTGTCACTTTAGAATAGGGCAAGAGGAAAAAATATTTTTGTGAGTGAGATAGTGTGAAAGTACATGGAAAATAAGTGTTTGCGATTAAAATATATACATTTGTTCAAAAAACTAATGGACTATATAAACAACATGAGAAGACAGAAAATTGTTTCAAGATCGTTGTGATGACTACTAACAGTACAAAAGATTTAAATGTTTTAAATGCGAATTTTTATAAATTTTAAGATTCGTGTTGTTTCCAAACTAATGAAATAAATACCTAAAGTGCAGTAAAATTCCCTTGTATATCTTTGTTATCCTCAATAAACAGCTTATAACTAAATGAAGGCAAAAGAGAGCACTTTCTCATTTCGGAGAAAAATCTGTTTACTTTATAATATAGGAAATATTGGGAAAACCAATATTGTTATTTATTTATATATAATTTTTTTACATAATGTTACATAAAATAAAGATGCTAACATGAAATGCAAATAAAAGAGGGAAAAGTCACACACACACATGTAATATAAGAATTGTTTCCATTGAAATCTTTTGGTAGTAAAAGACGCAAAATAATTATTTTAATGAAAAACAGTAAACAATATGATCGTATTTTTTTCTTTTTTTTTTGAGGCAATCATATTAAATTTTAAACATATGTATAACACCTTTATATAATACCGCAAATCAACATCCAAAAAATACAATTCATAACTAAATATCCTGCAATCTATATTAAGTCCGGAACAATGCTGCTGTCGAAGCTGGTAGACGGAAGGTGATGGGTTTGAACCCAATCACACCCGTCGGCCTAAACGTTCGGAATTTTCATGGTTTTTTCAAAACGTGGATTTTTTTGCGTAAATGCATGTTAGGATCCCTTAGAAACAACCCCACGGAGCGCACTCTCTTCATTAAGGCCTATATACCTCTTTTTGGTTACTGGCTATCATAAACACAACCAGCCAACCGGAATAATGCTCATTAAGTAAACAAATCCCTAAATAATATTAAAATCAGACCTTTATATACAATTATTTTTTCATGTTAAACCTAAATTATGTGAAAAAAATTATCGCTTTCTGTTTGAAGCTTAAAAGAGTTTGATTTTAATACACACATAATTAATTCCCTGTGAAAAGTAAATGCATGCATTTATGCATAGATTAGAACTACAATTATAACCCACGTGCTTTTATTTTTCTTTGTGTTTGATTGTTTTCTTTCTTTCTTTTTTCTTTTTTCATTTTTCATTTTTTCTTTCTTTTTTACTTTTGTACTATTGTATAAATCACTGTCCACTTTCTAGACTTTCTCTCTTTCTAACCGATGACAGGCCCTACCTGCCAAGTTACCTACACTCAACGGGTTAGATAGCTGGCATCTGGACAGGGTGACCACCTAATTGCCGCGTAGCAGCAATAAATCTAATATCTTCGCTTCGCACGCCATCATATCTGCAGTACTTGCAATATCTCGTAAGAGTATACTTTGTTTTGCCGGTTGCTTAACGTTACATCATGTTGTTTATACTGCAAATGGCTACACAACTTGGTCTCGTAATTTAGAACCTTGATCAGATGACGAGACCTTCACCTGGCAAGGCACCTCCAGAGGTATAATTCACAGGTAACATGGAAGATTTTGCACACATGACGGATTTTGCACCAGGCGCCATTAACGTACATGTCGTAAATTTTGTGACGATCCACTAAGGCAAGCAACCGGGCCGACTATTTATATTAAGTGCTTTATTGGTTATCTTTGTGGTTTATTGCACATTGAGTTAATTGTGTGATTTGTTGCCTCACACCTAATACTCATCTTACAAGACGAAATGGGGTTGAATGATTTTGATCCTTAACGGTGGTACTGGGGGCAATTTGAGGGAATTAATAAGAATAGAGAATGGCCGAAAAGCTAAGTCGTACCGCAGAAGGGAAAATTTCGCGCCGAAAAGCAAGGCAAATGAGAGTGTTGCTAAGAGAAACAAGATCACGCTTTTCTACCGTACCTCACTGAGAAAAACTGGCTCCGTGGGCTGTCCTATTAGAGTGGGTCCGGTAGCTCATGCGAACAGGATCTTATTGCACCTAATAAAGAGGCGAGCTTTCAAAAAATAAATAATATATATATATATATAATAACAAATAAATTAAAAATAAATAAAAAATAAAAAAAATAATAAATGAAAAATAAAATATAAATAAATAAATAAAAAATCCATCCCACTTTCCCTTCTCCTCCGGCCTCAGTCGACTGCAAGGGAGTAAGCCATTTTCTAAACTTAGTTTTTCTCTAGCATAATTTAAAATACACAATCTTTCTTTGCTTTTATGATTTTGAAGAAGAGTTTTGCCTAAATAAATATAGAATTTTTGTTTAATTTTCCGTAAGATATTATCTTAGTTTGCTTCCTTTATTTGTCCAATCAATTACATTTCTACAATGTATCAAAATTGAAAATCCTTATTTTCGGCTTTATAATAATGTACATAGGAAATTACAAGCCTAGTTATCGATTTTTTTTTTCTTAACAAAGATTTGTCTGCATAAGTTTATTAAGGAATTAGTTAATTTCATACTTTCGAAGAAATCAACCGCTGCTCGTAATGCGCGTCATGCCATTGAATTAACTTTTATCGCAATAATAAAAACAAAATGAGAAAACAACTTGTAAAAATAGAAATTTTTTTATTATTAATTTAAATGCATTTTTATTTAAAATTTTAATTATCCTGTTTAGAGTAGCGTACCAAAACTTCAGTACACTGGAAAAAATAAAATGCTGATTTTACCCTTACGAAAATATCTTTTAGAATTCTACAAAAAAAGTTTTATAGAATCCTATAGAGTTATGGCTTGTTTTTCTATAAGCTAGTATAAAAACTATAGAAATACCTGTAGAAGTTTAATAGAAATGTCTTTAGAGATAATTTATTTGATGGAAATTCAATAGAAATTTCTGCTCTGCAGATATTTCTATTGAACTTCTACAGGTATTTCTATAGCTTTTAAACTAGCTTATAGAAAAACGAGCCATAATTCTATACTACAGCAGAACCTCGATCCATCGTTTTTCAAGGGATGGGGGGGGGGGGGAAAACGATGAATGCGGGAAAACGATAAATGCGGATTAACTTCAAAATAGGAAAAAACCCAATGTGTCTGCATTACTAATGCATACAATGTATATCGTATACTAATAAATACTAATTTGCTGCTTACAAAACTGCAAAGGAAATAAATCAAAATTATAGAAAATTTAAAAAAATGAATAATTTCGTTTGGTTTTCTGTTCATTTTTTTTCTTTATCAAAAAATAAATTTTTAAGATAAATAAAATTTTTTTTTGTCATTTACTGTAATTTCACATGCATATATAAAAGATCATACAATTTCAAATGCCTTTATTGCAACTGACAGACTTGGCACTGGTGGCTCAGCTTCATCGGCATGAACGTTATCCTGTGACATCTTGATCAATGGAAATATAATCGCATCCTCTGCTATCTAAAACCACTCTTCACCTTCATTATTGTCGCCATCATCAACAGGAACAGCACAAATGGGTTACTTTAGGATAAAGGAAATAATTCCAGTCCGTATGTCACATGGATTCGTATGACTTTCAATTCCATTTCAGTAAGGAGAAAAATTTTACAACGATGAATGCGGGAAAACGACTTTTTGAAGAACGATGCTTGCGGGTTTCGTTAACATTATTTGTGCAGGGACCGTAGAAATAAAAAAATCAATGCGGGAACGATAGATCGGGGTTTTACTGTATTCTATAAAACTTTTTCTATAGGATTCTAAAAGCCATTTTCATAAGGGTATAGTATAAATCTTGGTAGTTGGGGCAAAAGTTTATACCCGTAAAATAAGCAATAATATACCACCATACTAATGAATAAAACCGTGCATTATTGCTCAACAGTGTGTTACTTGTAAATTTGATTGTTTATTGCTTTTAATTTTATGGAAATACAGTTGCGAGTGTTAAAATGTGAATTTTAATGTGAGTTTTTTTCAGTGTAAATAAAATCTTATCAAATCTTCTTTTATACAAATGTCCAATTTACTTAAAGTTACATGAAGTAGCTATTGTAAAATAGCAAAATTTTATATGCATGTATATTGTTCACTACATACTGTTAATATGTTGATTGAAACAGCTTATGGCGATGTGGTTTGTGCAAAGACATTTATAAATTTTCAATGTTTTGCGAACAGTTCATAATTCTTTATCTTACTAATGTTTGTCAATTTTATGCAAAGTGTTAATTTTATACCTTTTTAACTGAAAAATATAAAATTTTAGCTGTTTTTGCACATTGAATACTAAACTGAAATCACTAAACATACAGCAATGGAACGTCGGTGGGCAAGGACCCTTTTTTGAACATATGATAATAAGTCATTAATAATGCCATTCCATAGCAATAAATTATCTTCAATGAAAATTTTGTAGGAATCCATATTTGTGTGGTATGGCTTCCTGTGAAATTTGCAATGGTAGTCAATGTGTTAGACACATATATCATAAAAAAAATAAAAATAAAAATAAATAAATGTATAAAAAAGATCAGTAAGTTGGGGAAAATCTTTTGTATTTCTAAAAAATTCTTTCTTTTTACAAAATTTTTGCTAGTCGAAAATAGTTTTGGGGAATAAAAAAAAAAAAAGAAAAGAAATTCTGTAAAATAAATGCTGTTTTTTTATAATCATTTCAGTGGGCAGAGTTTTTTTTTCAGTTTTACAGAATTTTTTTTTCTCTGTACGTGCATCAAACTACACCAAACATCATAAGGTATATTACTGAAACAATCAGCCATCAGCTAATATTTTTTATGCATAATTTTTTCAAAACTTGATATTTTATACCAAGAGTGAACATTAGATTTTTTTTTCAAAGATTGTGTATTTTTAAAAATGTCTAATTAACGCTAAACATTTATCTCCATTTTTTTTTAGGTTTACATTTCTTTTTCTCCCATACAATATAACAGAATAGCTAAACTTATATAATAAAAATATAAGAGATCCACATGTATATTTTATTATATAACATTTAGATATAGGGAATTTGAATGAGAGAAAATCTAATTTATAGATTTTAGAATAAGTATAAAGGTCCTGTTTTAAGAAACTCTTCCTAATGTTTTATATTAGCATTTCTGTTATGTTTTAGAATGTTTGCAGCAAATAATTTTTGTGAAAATATAAAAATTCTCTCTCTTTCCTTTTAAATTAGGAATCTTCGAATTGTGGCCCATGGACCATGAAAATTCCGCTATTAAAATTAAAAAATCTGCCATATTTTATGAGAGAAACTTTCCTTTTAAATAAAGCAAAGTTTCCTTGCCGTAATTAGTGGTAGTAAAAGATTTTTCAGGCAAAAATTTTTGGAAACGGTTTTAAGTCATGCAATTGAGTATTCAAGTATTGACTACTTTTTAAAAAAAATTATAAAGCTTGATTCTGAAATACTTATTGAAGAGCAGCGAATCAAAAGTGAAGATTCCCATCAGTACACAGTTCCATAGTCTTGCAATGACCTGAACATAATTTCTTGACAATGGCTTGATCAATTACCATGTAATTTGCTACAAAACAAAATATTAGTAGCTTACGTGTAATAAAATAAATCGATCTTTTAAATTCAACTTGTGGCTTTAGTAATTAATTAATGCAAATTTCAATGCAAAATCAAATAGGGATCCTGCGTCTCTGGCATATGCCATAAGTATTTATCGATCACAGGGACTTACATTTGATAAATCTGTTGACAAATCATTGGTAGGAACGATAAATCATTGATAGAAACGAATTATTACATAAACTAACGTATGTCGGCTTCTCATGTGTAAGGATTTGACTGATTACACTGGTCTGGAAATTTAAACTTTTGCTTTGCCACGAAACCGAAAATAGTTGCTTGCTAGTCAGTTTTTTATATCTATTAGATTTAGATTTACTCAAGCATTGTCTTCTTTTGAGATAGTTGCATATATTGATTTATGCAAATTTTGGAGTTTTAGTACATTTATATTCAAATTTAAGGCATAAAGCATTATCAGACGGACTTTTTTTGTTTTATATTACGATTAATATGAAATTGACTTTATAAAAGTGTTATTTCTGAATTATATTGACATGTGATGATGAAATAGTGTGCCTAGTGGGCTTGATTTTTATGTTTTAATAATAACATTTCTTGACACCCCAATATTCCTGCCATACGAATACGGTAATATGTATCTATTTTTTTTTTCTTATTTCAAATTTTGTAGCATTTTTTTTCTAACCTCTTGTCTAACTATTAAAAAAAGGAGAAAAATTTTATCTTTTGGTCAAAAGAAAAAAAAATAAATAAATAAAATAATAATAATAATAATAAACAAATAAATAAATAAATAAATAAATAAATAAATAAATAAAAATAAAAAAAAAGCCAGAAAACGCTTTTTATGCTACTTTGTGATACACTTCAGGTAGTTACGATAGATTTTGGTACATTTTTGTCAATTTTTTTATCAATTATACCTATTTTTGATTATGTCTAAAGAAATTCGACTCTGTTCACCTTTTTGACATTGAGGTAAACACCCCTAAAAAGCAGTTTATGCAGGGTGTCGGAGAAATATAGGGACAAACTTTAAAAGGAAGTAGGGGACATCACAACATTTCAAAATTGCATAGCAATCCATTCTTGGTAATGCTTTTCTGGCTCTTAAATCTTGATGCAAAACACAAGAAAGAAAGGTTACGAACAGGAAGAGAAGACATATTTATTATTCTTAGGGCTGCAAAAATGCCTTGACAACGCTTGAAATTGCTAAAGAACATGTTGCACGCCTCTTGGCAGTTGCTGGAGAAGTTCCGGAGATTCACGGTATTAGATCTCCCATGCACCACGGCCCGGGTTCGTAATATCGAACATCGTTGTCTTTTTAAAGTTCTTTTTCTTAGATTTCTGCTATACTAAAGGAAAGAAAAATCTTTCTTGCGTTTTTTATTGTCACTACCGCGCCAGGAAAGCGTTTTCGACCATGGGCTACTATACAAATGTGAATCCTTGTGATGTCACCTACATTCCCTTAAAGTTTTCCCAATGTTTATTGGACACCCTAGATAAAACTTGCGTTAATAGCATACAAAAGTAGAAATTATTTTTATTAAAAAATCTATACAGGTTATAACAAAATGGATTACAGATTTGAAATCAATATTAAAATTTAGTCTAAAAAAGCATAAATGAGTTCTATGTCAATTACTTTAAAGTTAAAAGTAATGTAAACATTACGCCATAAAAAAATACGGGCGTAATAATTGACAAAATATGCAGATAAGCAAAAGAAAGACTATTCAAATTAGGATATTTAACTGAAGCAAAAGAAAAAGTGATTCTATATCATTTGTTGCACTTAAAATTTACATAAAAGGGTACAAACAGCTTAAATTTGCATAAAATTAAGAATCGAATTTCTCAAAAATTGAATCATCTATATATAAAAACGGAAAATATATTTAAAATCCGCGCATTATAAATGATTTAGAATCAATTAATTTCAATACTGTGATAGAACCATTGTTGTCTAGTATTATTTGACTCCTCCTTCAAATTGATTGTTTTTGAAAATTAATTCGAAGAAATTAATGATTCCAAAATACTTAAAGAATTTAAAACAATTATTCTCTGTGACTTTTTTTGGAAAAAAAATCCTTCCTTTTCACACACATTTCGTTGAAAACACAATTAGTACTTTATTTTGCTAATGATTTTTTTTAATTCGTTATTTACTTGATAGCTACTCTCAACAATGGTTAAATTGCCTGAATTTCATAAGTACAAGCTATTCTGTTATGATTAAATTACGAATAATTAAGTAAGCCCAGTTTGTTTTATTTAATACTTGATTAGATATAAAAACTATACACTTATTCCTTTTCAAGTCTCTTTAAATTTTCTAGAAAAAGTCATTTATGAAACTTAAAGTACCTTAATATAATAATTTTTAAGGGACATAAATGGAAGTATGATGCCATGAACATTCGAAAAATTAAATTTTGTTTGTGAAATTTTTAATTGCATACGAAATTGAGAATACCAAATACTATACATATCGAAGTCTTATCTATATAACTTTAATTATTTTTTAAAATATATAAGTTTTACTAAACAAATTTACTTGAGTTTATTTTATAAAATTACAGTCACAACAGGAGTTTAAGTAATAAACAGCTTACCTCCTTAAATCGGTATATTTACCAAAAATTGAATTTTTAAAATTTAGAATATTGCTTCATTTTTTCAGTCTAAATATTCCCGCCCCACCCCCCCCTCAAATTAGATTCATGCATGTAGTGCTATAGTGGCACGAAAGGATATATTCAAAATCTGTTTTTGTTTATACGATTCTCAATAAAAATATTACATTGATAAATATACCAAATAAAGAATTCCCCAAATAAAGCAATTTAATACGTTCCTGCTACGGCCGTTTCGCAACATTATCTTAAAGATCACAATAATAAGAACAGCTGTTGTAACGAATGTATAAAATTATTTAAAAGCTTTGTAAACAGGATATCAAAATGATAGTGAACTGTTCTCTGCAATTACAAAAGTGTTCCCGGCTCACTCTCCAGAGAATTTTCTGTTTCCGAGCGTATTACTAGACACTTATCTCCCCGTTCCCGATTCTCGACCAATAACACCCTTTGTTAGAAAATCCTTCTCATTTAGAATTTGCGCGAGATAAATTAAAACTTGTCAGACTGCTCCTAAATGGCTACACGTCTTTATCTCCTCGGAGCTAGCGATACGTAATTATTATTAATTTAGAGTTATCGAAAACTCTTTCTCTCTCTTTCTCCCCGCACTTAACGTCAATAACGTTTTCGGCAGTTAAAAGAATGGGAATTGGGTTGTAGTTATAAACCGGCGCCTCAGAGCGCGAGAGAAGAATCTGATAGAGTTGTTTGTGTGTTCAACTAAATTCGCTGCTAATTTGCTTCGAAACGGAAAGAAAAGCGGTTGGTCCGCGGGCTGTCAAAATTAAACTGGGGATAGTAGGAATAAATGAGACTTCCAGATAAAATGGCATCTAAGAAGGGAAGATAATCCCCGAGCGGTGAACTGTTTTTTGATGTGATTGTCAAGAATACGATTTCTACCTTTATCTATAACTTCACTTTATTAGCTTAAAAAAGATCTACGTAAAAATTAAATACTCCATCACTGGAAGAAAAATTATAGCATTTAATCAGTTTTTATAGAGATTGTCACAGATCAGTTTTCATAATTTGAATTCTTTTCAATTACATGTAAAATGTCTTTACTTTCAGTAAATGAATTGAAATAATGACACAATACAATTGCACACTTAGAAAATTTGTTTGTGCACTTAGTTAAAAAGTTTATCTGAATTATTTCTTATGTATTTATATCATAGGCTGTTTATATATATTTTTTTCGATGCATATGCTTTTGATTTCAACAAAAGTACATTTTATGCCATAAATTATTTCTTTAATTTATTAAACACTTCAAATAAAAGCAAAATAATTTTGGTACTCAAAATTGCAGTTATAAACCGGTCTCTCAAAGCGAGAGAGACGCCGATAGAATCTGATAGAGTTGTTTCTGTGTTAAACTAAGTTCGCTGCTAATTTGCTTCGAAATGGAAAGAAAAGCGGTTGATCAGCGAGCTGTCAAAATTGACCTGGGGGTAGTAGGAAAAAATGAGACATTGAGATAAAATGGCATCCAAGAAGGAAAAGTAGTCCCTCAGTGAAAAATAGTAGCACGGAACTGTTTTTTGGTGCGATTGTCAAGAATACCATTTTTGCCTTTGTCTATGTCTTCACTTCATTAACTTTAAAAATATCGACGTAAAAATGAAATACTCCATCATTCAAACAAACAGTATAGCATTTAATTAGTTTTTATAAAGATCGTCATATATGAGCTTTATATTTTAATCTTTCTAATTATACAATGTGTAAAATAACTGTCTTTAAATGCAACTGAACTAATTACATAATACAATACACACTTAGAAAGTTCATTTATGTACTTAATTGAAAAGTTTCTCAGAACCATTTCTTATGTATTTATAAAATAGGCTGTTTTTAGATTTTTTTTCTCTATATAGGTGAAAGCTCATGATTTCAACAGAGGTATGTTTTACGTAAAAAAATTATTTCATCAACTTAATAAACACTTGTTATTAAACTAAAATATTTTTGGTACTAAAAATTGTAGTTTTAAATCGGCGCAGAGCGAGAATGAAGAGTTTCATAGAATTGTTTGCGCGTTCAATTAAATTTGCTGCTAATTTGCTTCAAAACGGAAAGACAAAGCAGTTGATCCTCGGGCTCTCGAAATTAAACTAGGGATAGTAGGAATAAATGAGACTTCAAAGTAAAATAGGATTCAAGAAGGAAATACAGCTCATATTCAAAATATTAGAATAATTGAGAAAAAGTAATAAGAAAAAAATATTTGTCATTTATTTATTTTTTATACTAAGTAAATGCAATTAAATTTCTTATAAATTAAATCTGGAATGTTTAGATAAGATTTTAACATTTATAAAATATAAAATACAGCACAATAAATTAGGTATACAGCTTCCTTAAACACACCAGAATATTAGAATAAAATTTAGATTGGTTCAAAATATTAGAATATTTTATTTTACGCAACAATATTACCTTATGAATATGAAGTAAATGGTAATTAATATTTTGTAGCATCCCCTTTAGCTTTCATAACAGCGTACAATCGATCTTGCATACTATATACAAGGTGTTTACAAACATTTCTATCAATATTAGCCCAAATAGACTTTATACGTGCCACTAACTCAGTTTTACTTGAAGGAGGATTTTCTTGAAGTTTTTTCTTCATTATACACCATAAGTTTTCGATGGGATTAAGATCTGGTGAATTTGGTGGCCAAGGAAGTACCTTAATGTTGCATTGGCGGAACCAATTCTTAGTTGACACCGAGGTATGCGGGGACGCTAAATCTTGTTGAAAGGTGAAATCATCTCCAAATAAATCTTCTGATGATGGAATCGTGTAATATTCTAAAATTTCTTGATATATCAGAGAGTTAACCTTTTCGTAGACGATGCATAACTTTCCAGGTCCTTCTGCACTCATACAACCCCAAACCATGACACTAGCAGCAAATTTTACGGAACGTTTAAGGCATTCTTTATCAAATGCTTCTTGCTTCATTCTCCAAACTCGAATACCTTGATTACCATATGAAACACAAAACATACTTTCATCACTAAACAATATATTTTTCCAATCTTCATTGCTCCATAAACGTCTTGATTTACACCCCGTAAGACATGGTGACGTCGTAGTGAAGTCACATTGTGACTTTGTGACCGTCGATGTGACGTCACGTGACGTCGATGTGAAGTCACAGTGACTCAAATGTGAAGTCGTTATGGCCGTTTTAGAGCTCGTTTGTGACGTCACATTGTGACCACTTTGTGACGTCACGATGTGACCAAAATGTGAAAAATGTGTCATTTGTGACAAAATTATCATTAAAACTGTGACTATTCTGTGACGATAGTGACAAGGTTGTGAAGACAGTTTGCGATTATATTTTGATTTGTGACAAATTTTGTCACTAACTTTGTGACGGTAGCAGCATTGTCAATGTTGCGAAGTCATACTGGGACACAATTATACAGTTATGAACAATGTTATTTAGTGTAAAATCACTTACATCAATAATTTTATTATACTTTGGCGATACATCTCAATTAAAACTTGGGAGCTGCTATAAAAAGAATGTTCGAATAGAAAGTTACTGGATCAAAATGTAATGCCATGCAGACTTTAATCTTTGATACATTTTTTTTCTGTTGCAATAAATAAAAATATTTAAGACAATTGAATATTCGATCTATCACAATTATTTCAAATTTAGCAATTTTTTATTCTAATAAGCATTAAAATTATCAAAGAAACACTTCCTTAAAGATGCAACACTAGTCACAGAAAAAAAGCCGGATGATAATATAAAGTCCGTGGCAGCGTTCTTTTCAAATATCTCGCTCAAATTTTAATATTTTTGCATGTTTTTTGCATAGGAAGCTGAGGACGATCTACTACGGGCCTAGTTTTTACTTTTTCGATTTTACTTGCATATATTTTATATTTTGATAGTTTCAATATCAGTACCGGTTTAAACCGGTTTTGAAATTTAAATATTTTTTTTTAAACTGAAACCAAAATCAAAAAAGTAAAAACTAGGCCGCTTATAGATCGTCTTCAGCTATGCTATGCAAAAAAAAAATCATGTAAAAATATTAAAATGTGAGCGAGATATTTGAAAAGAACGCTGCCACGGACTTTATATTATCATCCGGGTCTTTTTCTATGACTAGTGTTGCACCTTAAAGGAAGTGTTTCTTTGATAATTTTAATGCTTATTAGAAAAACAAATTGCTAAATTTGAAATAATTTTAATAGATCGAATATTCAGTTGTCTTAAATATTCTCATTTATTGCCACATAAAAAAAAATATGTAACAAAGATTAAAGTTTGCATGGCATTTTGATTCGGTAATTTTCTTTTGGTACATACTTTTTATAGCAGCTCCCAAGTTTTAATTGAGATGTATTGCCAAAGTATAATAAAATTATAGATGTGATTTTACACTACATAACAATGTTCATAACTGTATATTTGTGTCCCAGTGCGACTTCACAACATTAGTAATGCTGTCACCGTCACAAAGTAAGTGACAAATTTGTCACAAATAAAAAAATAATCACAAACTGTCTTCATATACTGTCTTCTATGAATATTAAAATATTATTAAAACATGCAAAGAGTAATTATGGAAAAAATTAAAGCTAAATATTTATTAGTATATTAATAAACAAAAAACATTAAGGGGCTATCCATTACTGCAAGGCTATCCATCACAGACACATCTATCTAATAAAAATTCCGACGATAAACATAAGAACAACAAATACGTTAATCATAATTATTAATATTTTATTTATAGTATTAGAGAGTATTTATAATACCCACTTTAATCACGATGTTCACTTATACTACATATAATGGATATTCTGAAATTTACCTCTGTAAAATTATTCAGGAAAGGAAATAATAAAAGTTTCTGAAATGAAAAGTTAATAATAAAATACAGTTATTACTTTTTAGCTTCATACCGCTCAAGTATTTGCTTCATTTGTTTAAAATTCAATCATGTTTAAATTCTTATCGATTGCGTAACTTCCAAATTTTCATCCAAACTTCTAGTTCTTTCTGAAAACATTCCAATAAGAATATTTACAACTGAAACGTTTTCACCCACGATGACTATCCATTCAGAAATTTTATGACATTTCACAAGTTGAAAAATACATTAAACAATCATTAACATAATTGTTTTTTTTAATATCAAACATCTACGATTTCTTTTAATAGTTCTTCTCGTTCTCTTATAAATTCCTCTTCTGAGCAGATACAATTTTTTTAAATAAAATTATGAAATGTTTCAGAAGATTACTTAATACAAAAATTAAAAAAGGATGTTTGTTCCATAAAAAAGCTTCTTTATTACAAAATATAATTATCTTTAAATGTTTAATAATTATATTATCGATTTATTATAATTTACTATCATACGATTTTATGTTTATGGAAACACATTATTTTAACCAGATATTTTAAAAAAGGAAACAACGCAGATTAGAATGCAATTAAAATCACTACCTGTAACAACCTAATCCAAATTATTAAAAATCAAGTTCTTTATGACAACAAAATAAATAATGAATGCATTAGACTTTATTAAGTTAATGATGCATTGATGTTTTATAGCATGTTTTTGACAATGTAATTAAAATCGTTCTCAGAACAATAATAATAAAAAAGCAACCATTAAAAATAATATTTTCCATACCTTTTTTCCATCGAAGTCATTCGTTCTAGTTATTCTTGCTGCACTAACTAAATCTGATAATAATTAAAGTGGCAAAGACCAAATTATTTTAACAGTCAAAGCCCGATTAATTTTCTCGGACTTATATTTTGCCGCTTGGAAGACCTGTAGTGGACATTCTTCTTTAAATTGTTAAATCCGTGTCAATATGCAACTACTCACAACTGCCATAAATTCCAGCCAACTAACTTCTTGCGTCTATCATCAATTTAAAATATTTCTGTTTACGTTTATTTATTCTTTCGTTTGCAAACGATTTTCATTTCCTATGCGCATGACCGTTTAGTTTTTTCTTTTTCTGCGCAACAGCTTCGGAAGTTAAATACGAATAGTTTTATGAGAATGTCTTTTTTTAAGTGTATTTTTACTTTTTATTTTTATTAGTTTCAAAACAATTCAAGTTAAAGCAAATTGTTAAATAATAATAATAAAATTCATAATTAGATATTATTGGATAAAACATTGTTTAGGTTTTAATAAAGTAAAAATAATAGCTTTAATAGTAATATAATTTTTTTTAATCATTACCATTACTTGTATCAAACGCAAACATACATAGTATCTTCTTAAAAAAAAGGAGCGGGAGGGGAGGGGAGTTATAGAAATAAAAAGAATAATAAATAAATAATAACTAATAATAAAACTAATAATAAATTCTAAGAAGGTCACATTTCAGTCACAATGTGACGTCACTGAGGGATGGCATTTTGGTCACAGATGTGACGTCACATTTCAGTCACAATGTGACGTCACTGAGGGGTGGCATTTTGGTCACAGATGTGACGTGACCACAGTGACTCACAGTGACGTCACTGTGACGTCACTGTGAACATGCATGCTATGTGGGACCAATTCAATCTTATACGCTTTTGTCTTGCAGTCATGAGAGGTTTTGTTTTCGGTACACGAGATTTAAATTTATGGAGACGTCTTAATGTTGTCGATGTAGAAACTTCAACTCCTTCTTCTTTCCATTTTCGGTGCAAGAATCGCACACTTTTAAAACGGTTTTTCTTAACTATACGCTTCAGTTTCCTGTCATCTCTAGTAGATGTTTTTGGTTTTCGGCCACCATTTCGGCGATTATTTTGAAATTTTCCAATTTTTGAATATTGTGTTAGTATTTTACTAATGCTCGATTGCGAACAATGTAAATAATTCGCTATAAAACATTGATTTTTACCGTGCCGATACAAATCAACCATACGAAGTTTAGTAGATTCAGGAATATCACTCACACGGCCCATTTTAAGACGAAAAAGAAACAAACTGCAAAAAAGAATACTGATTTTAAATAAAATAGTCTGAATTTAATCAATGATGCCACCAGTTAAGAATTGGTAATAATTAAAGGAGAATTAATGTGAAATATTCTAATATTTTGAACCACTTGAATAAATATTCTAATATTTTGACTTTTCAAAATAATTTTTTTTTTGCAATTAATCTTTTCAAAAATGATATTAAATTTAAGATAACAAGTAAGTTTAATCAACAATAAATTCTTAATAAAAATATCGTTTGCATATTTTCATTAAAAGACATTAAATTACCAAACGATATTTTCAATTCCTAAAAAAAAGGTAATTATTCTAATATTTTGAATATGAGCTGTATAAGCCTCGAGTAAAAAATAATAGCGATGAACGGTTTTTGATGTGATTGTCAAGAACCCAATTCCTACCTTTTCTATATTTAATTTCTAATCTATATCCTCGTTTATTAAATTTAAAAATATAAATGTTACTGAAAGAAAAACAATAGCATTTAGTCAGTTTTTATAGAGATTATCAGAGATGAACTTTCGTAATTTAAATTATTTCTATGAGGGAGAGCCCGAAAACAAGTGTCCCCTGGCGATTATGGTCAGACATGTGTATGAAAGACAAAACATATAATGAAACATTAAAGATAAGTTGTGACTTTACTTTTCTGTATAAGTGCCAAGTGAGTTGAGACATTTGCCATACCCGTTTATAAGCTTCAAAAAATTCTCCAAGAAAAAATCAGGTCTTTTCATACGAAAGAAGAATTGAACCGCTTATGTGATTTTGGCATTATTGCTTCTAAAGCTGTAGTCAAGCATTACTTTCGTCAGTAGTAGCCGTGCACGTCCGTAAAGGTCTCGGTCTGTGCAACACTTGATGGTGTCCCTCACTGAATTGGCGGCACTATCTCCGCACCTTTTGTTTCGACATCACATCTGGATAATGCACTTCCACAGAAAGGCATCAACAAGTGTTGGACAGACCGAGACCTGGACGGGCGTGCACGGCCACTACAGACTAAAGCAATGCTTGACTACAGCTTTGGAAGCAAAGCCGAAATCACACATGTGGTTCAACTCTTCTTTCGTGTGCAAAGCCCTGATTTTCTCTTGAGGTCTTTTTAAAGCTTATAAAGGGGTATGCCAAATGTCTCAACTCACTTGGCACTTCGTCGTTACATGTCGTGAAAAAAAAAATGTTTTTATTTTAAGTAAATTCAACAGAAATAATTAGATAATACAGTACATACTTAAAAAGTTTGTTTGTGCATTTAGTTAAAAATTTTATCAAAAAAAAAAGTATTTTTTATTTATATGATAGGCTGTTTTTATATCTTTTCGATATATAGGTAAATGCTCATGATTTAAAGAAAAGTATGTTTTGCGTCAAAAGTTATATTTTCGATTTATTAAAACTTCAAATAAAAATAAAATATTTCTGTTATAAGAAATTGTGATTATAACCCGGCGCTTAAAAGCGATGGAGTAGAATATGATAAAGTTGTTTTTGTTTCTCGACTAAATTCACTGATAATTTTCCTAGGAACGGAAGGAAAAGAAGTTGGCTAGTGGGCTGTCAAAATTAATCTAGGGATCGTAGACATAAATGAGACTCTGAATAAAATAATTTCCAAAAACGAAAGATAATTTCCATTCTCTATTTGCCTCTTTATCTATACCCTCATTTTTTTAAACTTTTTTTTTTTTTTTTTTTTTTTAATACTGAAATTAAAAAAACATAGTATTTAGTCAGTATTTTTTTTAGAAATTAGCAGAAAATAGCTTTCATAATTAAAATTCTTTCTAGTTAGATATTGTGTAAAATAAATATCTTTAAACAAATGAAACTGAAATAATTACATACTACAGTACACACTGTGATTTTTTTTTTTTTTTTTGGTGTGTGTGTGTGTGTGTTCTTTTTTTTTTTTTTTTTTTTTTTTTTTTTAATTGAAATATTTCCTTTCTTTCTAACCGATGACCAGGCCCCTACCTGCCGAGTTTTCTCAGCTTAACGAGTTAGATACCTGGTATCGGGGCGGGCGACCGCCTAATTGCCACGTAGTGGCAATAAACTTTGCTTCGCATGCCATCATTTCTGCAGTATTTGCTTGTCGTTGAGCATACTTTGTTTCGCTTGTTAATTAATGGTACATCCTGATGTTAGAACTGCAAATGGCTTCGCAAGATGGTCTCGTAATTTAGAGCCTTGATCAGATGACGAGACCTTCACCTGGCAAGGCACCTCCAGAGGTATAATTCACAGGTAACTTGGAGGACTTTGCACCCACGACGGATTTTACATGCACCAGGCGCCATTAGCGTACATGATAATTAATTGAAATATTTGTCTATGTACTGAACTATTTTTAAATATTTATATTAGGCTGTTTTTATATTTTATCGATATATAGGTAAATACTCATGATTTTAACAAAAGTATATTTAGCATCAAAAATTATTTCTTCAATTCATTGAAGCATTTTTTTAAAAGAAAATATCAATTGTTGTGGCATTTCAAAGAATTTCATAAAAATACTTAAATTTGGATACTTGAATATCTAATACTTGAATATGGACTTTGGATACTGAATATCAAATTTCCAATAGTGATGATATTAGTTTTGTAAAAAAAATTCATAAAAGTTTTGTGATTGTCCTTGTAGACAAAATCGCTAATAACTATGTAATAATTTTTAAAAATGTTTTATATTGAAAATGTAGGAATACAGTTTAGCAATGCATATTTTTGTGTTAAATTAATGTTGAAAAAAATCCTGTTGTTAAAAAATTCTTTGTCTATAAAAAAAGTTAGTTATTATACAGTTTTGATACATCTATTCATCGCTGTTTGCTATTTATTTTTTTAACTCCTAAATTTAATAAACACCCGATTAAATTCAAATTTATTTCAGTACTTCTAATAGTAATAGAAATTTTAATATTGGTTTGCAAAATTTGTTAAAAAGGATACAAAGGATTGAATTTAAGAAATATTTATTTTTTCATTCTTATGAAGAAATCTTTATTTTTAGTCGTTTCGTTATTTTTAGTCATTCGATAATAATGTTAAAGTTTTGGACAATTTTCATTTTACTCCTCAGATAACACAGGAATTAGAATTTGAAAATTCCTTCACCAATATACCTTATTGATCCTCTTTATAATGTTTAAATGAATGTTTTTGATAATACTAAAAAAAATCATGCAATTTTAAGATTGAATAAATATTATATAATATGTAATTATAACCTAAAGACAAATGTTTTGGTCATTCTAAATAAAAATAATAATGATATTTTAAAAATATGAAATAATAAAAAATATTAGAAATGTTTAATGGCCATAGTTATAAAGATACTGTTTATAAGTTCGGATTGATACAATTTTAATAAGAAAGGAAATCACCTTTATTTTTTGGGGACTCTCAGTAGCATCATTCGGCATGCTTAGAGCAATTTGATGTTTAGAGCAATAAGACGTGAATATAGCTAAGGAATTTAAATAACTACCTGAAGATCTGTAATGCATGAATATCGTTTGTTATGTACATAAAAAAATATTCATTATTGCACTTCATTTTCTTTTCCAATAACCTCTTTTGAACTGATCATACAACCAATGTGTACAGTTAAAAATTGAATAGTGTTCATCGAATCACTTTTTCATAGCTTCTCAAAGTATGGCACATTGCGTTATCTTGTTTGAAAATGGAATTCCCATTTTATAAAAGCAGCCATATGCTAAAATGTGTACCTCTAAATGCACTTTTTAATACATCATCTTAAGAAAAGGGAAAAAAATCTAAATTAGCCTAAACTTTAGATTACACAGCATCTCGAACCATGAATAATACACTTTTATTTTAAGGGATTTTTATATATTCTCTTTCTTTATTCCAGTCTTGCAAAATTATAACAATATTAAAGTATAAGTAGACCCGTCAAGGCTATATATTTTTTTTTTCATACGCCTGAACGATACGATAGTTCTCGTACGATGTGAAAAGGATTAGAAAAACCACATGGGTACGTTAATGTAGAGAAAAATTATACCGTTGGTATGCTGTTTCAGCTTAACAAAAGTCAAATCTAACTATTGGTTCTACGAAAATAAACTAAAAAGTGTATACTCACATTTTATGAACACAAATTTCGGTCTCTTGATGCTTTTAGTAGAGTAAAAATTCAAGCTGCGAAAAATTGCTCCAATGATATCACATTGTTTTTATAAGCCATCTTGATTGCACGATATTTTTATAAGCCATCTCGATTGCACGATTGATTTCACGATATACTCATTGTAAAAAATACATTAGTGGAGTATAATGGCATAGTATAGTTTTATATCAGCGGCGAAAAATATTCATGCGTTCACACCTAGATCTGAATATATTTTAAACTTCGTAAGAAATCTTCGTAACGAATCTCATTTGATAGGTTTGACGCACAATTTTTGACTTTCTTATTCATTTATAAATTTATGTAATTTGAAAACTTTCGATTGCTGTTTGTATAAAGTTTGTATGCTGTTTGTATATAAATGTAATCATATTACTCGAACGCTGATGTGAAACCTATGGGAGAAATCTTTACAGATTTTTCTCTTGTATTTTAGTCATTTTAAACGAAAATTTTCCTTCGGATACCTGAGATTATTGTGCTTTTTTGTGTTTTTGTTGTGCTATTATTGTGCGGTTATACTTCGTTGTTTTTGGCTACAGTTTTTCTCTTTTCACTTCCGGAACCGTCTCTGAAAGTGATGAATCTATTTGTAATTCCAAGGTAACTATATCCACATCATAATTATCAAAACTTGTTAAAATATATTGAATCTTATAACTGAGAGACAGCAAAGTAAATCTGATTACATATTTTGGTAGTATTGCACCTTTTTGAATTTATAAGCAATGTCCTTATAATTATTATCCATAACGAAACTTCTTATTTCATACTTTAAAAAATACACATACATATATTTTTAAAAATTAAAATATCACTAAACATAATATATTATGTTTAATTATACTTAGACTTGTATAAAATGTATAATTTCTAACTTCACTTGGTAACCTTAAAGTTTTTGTCAGAGGTGTATTTAAATACATAGACTATAATCAACATTTTATTCACAGATTCATTGTTCAAGAAACACATAAAAATATTGAATAAAGTAATACAGAAAATTATTTTATATTTCAAATAATTATGTAAAAAATACAAATAATTATATAAAAAATTCGTTTGAAAATAAATAAAAATATCTATATAGATGAAAATGTAGAAGTACAAACCACTAAAATTGAAATCTTAAATATGGTTCATTAGATACAAAAATATTTTTAAAAGCTGAAAACATTATAATATTTTTCTAAACTCAAATATTTAATTTTGATTTTATGCGTGTAATTTTTTTTAAAGTATATATTGCCAGGAAAAGACGTATTAGTAAAATCTCTTTGCATGAAATATGCGTTCAATAAATTTATATTTAGCCCCCTCTAAACCACAATTTTGTGTGCGTTAGTATACAGCACAAAAAAAAAAAAAAAATATTTTATGTTTCAAGTGTTAATACAGAATAATTATAAAAGAAATGCGTAAAAATAAATATGAATATCTGTTTAAAATGAAAATGTAGAAATAGAAACCACTAAAATTGAAATCTTAAATGTAGTTCATAACATGCTCACAAAATTTTTTATAAAGCTGAAAACATCATAATATTTTTCTAAGTTCAGGCATTTAATTTTGATTTTATGCATGTAAAAATATCAAAAAATATTGTCATGAAAAAGCGTGTCAGTGAAACATCTGTGTATGAATATGCATTGAATAAATTTATATTTAGCCCCCTCTAGACAATAATTTGTGCGCGCTAGTATAGAGCACAATAGAAATATTTTATGTTTCAAGTGTTAATACAAATAATTGTGAAAGAAATGCGTTTGAAAATAAATATAAATATCTATTATTACATCTGTTTAAGATGAAAATGTAGAAGTAGAAACCACTAAAATTGAAATCTTAAATGCGGCTCATATCATACTCACAAAAACATTTTATAAAGCTGAAAGTATTATAATATTTTTGTAAGCTCAAACATTTAATTTTGATTTTATGCATGTAAAAAATTCAAAATATATTGTCTTGAAAAGGCGTGTTAGTAAAATCTCTGTGCATGAAATATACTTTCAATAAATTTATATTTAGCCCCCTCTAGACCACAATTTTGTGTGCACTAGTATACAGCACAATAGAAATATTTTATACTTCAAGTGTTAATACAATTAATTGTAAAAGAAATCCTTTTGAAATAAATATAAATATCTATTAATACATTAATTTAAGGTTGAAATGTAGAAGTATAAACCACTAAAATTAAAATCTTAAATGTGGTTCATACCATACTCACAAAAATATTTACAAAGCTGAAAATATTATACTATTTTTGTAAGCTCAAAAATTTAATTTTGATTTTAAGTATGTAAAAACTTCAAAATATATTGTATATGGAAAGGTGTACTAGTGAAACCTCTGTGCATGAAATATACGTTGAATAAATTTATATTTAGCCCCCTCTAGACCACAATTTTGTGTGTGCTAGTATACAGCACAATAGAAAATTAATAACTTTTCTAATTTAATAGCGGACAACTGGACATAGTTCCGGTCTGTCATTCTGCCTTTTCATTCAGACAAGAGAAAGGACTTTCGGACAGTAAGCGTGAAAATTTTCGTCGTCGAAATTTCCTCCCCCCTCCTACTCTTCCCCCCCCCCCCCCCCCCCCCAGTCACTTCATTACGCTTCGAATGTTTCAGAGAGATAAACACTTGGCGTTTCCTTCTGCGTCGCATCTCCCAGGAGTGATGAACTTTTCGACGAAGAATATTCATGGAAACACCTTACAAAACGAAAATATCAGATCCTGGAATCACTTTTCTAAGCACAGATTTCCTAAACGCTTCAAACATTTCCACTGCTGTAATTCTAATTGAGTGCATCGCTGGAAGCGTCAGAGATTGAGCAAATGGGGATTGATAATTTTCTATACTTTACACCGATTTAGTCAAAAGATTTGAGATTTACGAAATTATTAATTTCAGTAATTAACTATTTCTAGTATTTTGATTAAATCGAGCTTTACTTGTAAAAGTTTCTTCAAAGGATGAGATTCTGTAAGGGTTATTTTACCTACGAAACAGGTTAATATACATTAGGGTTATTAATAAATTTATTTATTCGAGTAATTTTGGTTCCGTTTAATTAAATTTCATGTAATTTGTAGATTTAAATTTTGGTTTATTATATTGTTAAATTAAAAAAATACGGGAAAACTAGGATGACCAAATTTTACTATGGTGTTAAAGAATTTTTTGTTTAACTGTCGTAAATTTAAAATCTATAACTTTTTGAGATATATGTATATATGTATTTCATTCCATGAATTGAACACCTTTATAAAATATAATACACGTTTTAAATAAAAGGTTGCAGGAATTGCGTCAAATACAATTTTCAACTTTGGGGACGATACTGGCCAATTTTGAATAAAGTTAGATCTCATACAGTAAAATAAAAGAAAGGTCAGTTTGAGATTTTATGTGTTTTTTAAAGTTGTCTTTATAATTCCGCACAAATTTGGAACTTTTCTATTATTTGTAAAATAGTATTGCAGTAGCCTTTCGCTTCACCGATCCAAACGAGACCGAAGATTAGCCGTTTAACCCTTTCCGGCGCACTACTCTTTAAAGTTGGAATTTAAAGAAGAAAAAAATTAGGCAATCTATTTAGCCCTAGAGGAGTACACAGGTATTGTTTTGTAAAGATTGCACTAACCATTTTAATTATACAGCTGTTGCCGAAGTGGTAACCTCCCATAAGTAAATCATTGATAAGCGCAGTGAGAAGAGCATTGCTGTGAAGCGCGTTTTACAGTAAAGCATTTTACCTATTATTTAAAAACAGTAGAGTTTGATCTCTGTGGTGCTGCCATCTAGAACTCATAAGAAAGATTTAAAGTAGCCATTAGTGTAGTTTTTGAAATATTCCCGGAGTTTTTGTGTCTCTAAACAGGGGAAACATTAGGTGTTGCCGACCCGGCAACACTGCGCGTTAAGGGGTTAAGAGATAAAATGGTTAAACAGGAGAAGTAAAAGAAAATTTAAATAAGTATGTGCGTAATTTAATTAATTAAATGTGTACGATGCATTTACTTTTCAATTTGTGTAGTTATAAAAAAAAGTATATATTTTCTATATTTTGTGAAATTAATACTAGTTATAATTTACTGAATTGAAAGAAAAAATATCATTAATAACAAATAATGAAAACATTTAACACAAATGAAAATTTTGAAAATCATGTTACACATCTTTATAAGAAATTGTTCTACGTTATATAAATTTAAGTTAATCAACCATAAAGAAATCAATGATCTTGTTCTGTTGAAAGTAAAATGCCCAACATTTTGCAACAGAATTTCTCCATCTCTTTAACGTTATAAGTTTAACAAAAGAAGCTTTATCCGCTGCTCAACATAGCATAGCACCAACTTAGTGCTTAACTTCTTCCGTATGATAAAATTTAGCAATGTCAAATTTAACTGTGCCATCATCAGGATCGTTTTCGTGTTGAACAACATCAGTTACACTCTTAATAATATCCTCATCAAATAATGTCTTATGCTAGATATCTTTATCAGATTCAAACCACAATTCTTCATCTTTACGGTGATGTGCCGGTTAAAGTGAAATTCCGGTTAAGAGGCAGGCTACCTCATTTTTAATATAATTTTTATACATTCGGAGAATAAACTAAAAATAAGCATTAGCAAAGTTTATTAGAAAATAAAACCTTTCTTGGTTTTCCGTGCTTTATAAAGGTGAAATTTTAATTAAATATTCCTGGTGCCCATAATCTTAAAATTAGGTGCCCTTTTTGAGGTAACTGCCTGCCAAAGGGTGCAAGCATCATTCGAAAGCTTTAAAATAACATGATAAAATCTGGATGGTAATGTTAGAAAATTCTTTTATACATATCCATTTTCTTTATTGGTATATATGTTACAGGCCAAACCCGATTTTAGGCCAAACTAGTTTATCCTAACGCCCATCGGATAGACTAGTTTTTCCTAGGCCAAACCGGTCTATCCTAACGCCCATCGGATAAACCAGTTTTTCCTAGGCCAAACCGGTCTATCCTAACGCCCATCGGATAAGCTAGTTTTTCCTAGGCCAAACCGGTCTATCCTAACGCCCATCGGATAAGCTAGTTTTTCCTAGGCCAAACCGGTCTATCCTAACGTCGATCGGATAAAATAGTTTTTCCTAGGCCAAACTAGTCTATCCCAAGGCCCATAGGAAAAACTAGTTGTCTGCTGTTTATTGGTCTGAACTAGTTTATCCTAGACCTAACTAGTTTATACTAGGCCAATTCAATTTGGCGTGATTTTATTGAATTCAATGACAGCCTCAGCGCCAACAATCTAGTTTGTCCTAGGCTGATCTAGTTTAAATTAGGCTAATGTAATGTTACGCGTTTTGAGCTCACAGGCGTCAAAGCCTGAGAAATAATGGGGTCGCATATATGTAGGTATGCACGTACGTATGTACGTGACGCGATAACTCGTGATAGAAATATCCGATTTGCTTCAAATTTTGGATGTAGGTTCATTCTTGGGGACCAAGTATTTTTCTGATTAGTTTTGGGAATTCAATGAATAAGTATAAAGGGGGTAAACGGGAGGCAAATCTCGCACCGTTAATTTAGAGAAATTGATTTTTCATGCATCGTTATCAGTTTTCATTTAAAATTTTAGATTAAAAGGATCATTCTGACAAGGCGCCTCCGTGATTAGTTGTGAATGTTTATTGTTTAAGTGTAAAAGAAAGGGCAATGTAGGTAACCCCCATAATTCAGATTAGAATTGGAATGCAAAATTTCTGTAATGATGTTATAAGGAATGATTCTTGACACACATTTATACTTATTCTAGCGAAAGATGTGTTTTTTTACCACTCAAACCTGATTTTCAGCCAAGTTAGATTAGCCTAGGCCAAAATATTTTATATTAACGTCAATTGGATGAATTAGATTTTCCTACGCCAAACTTATTTACCTTGGTGCCCATAGGATAAACTAGTTTTTCTAGATAAGAGGGTAATCTTTCATTTTCCCTTCATACTTAACCATTAAACCCCCAAAACTATTCAGGGAATCGCCTTATCAGAAAGAACCTACATCCAAAATTTGAAGCAAATCCGCATATACTGCCTCAAAAACCATTTATCTAAATTGTGGGGGGTTTACCGACATTTCCCTTTCTTTTACACTTCAGCCATAAACATCCACAACTAATCACGGAGGTGGCTTGTCAGAATGATCCTACATGTAAAATTTTAAATAAAAACTGATAATTCTGCTTGGAAAATCCAATTCTCTAAATTAATGGTAGGGGATTATCCTCCCTTCACCCGCTTATTTTTTATCCAATGAATACCCAAAACTAATCACAAATGTACCTTATCAGAATGAACCTAAATCCAAAATTTGAAGCAAATCAGATATTTCTCTCTAAAGTTTTCGTATTGCGTACTTATTAACGTACATACGTACGTATATACGTACATACGTGCGTGCATACATACATACAGAACCTGCGATCCCATTATTACTCAGGCTTTGTCGCAAATGAGCTAAAAACACGTAAAATTTCATTGGCCCTGAATAATCTAGATCAGTCTAGGACAAACTAGAGACTAGTTCAGACCAATAAGTAGCAAGGCTTAACTAGTTTTTCCTATAAAAACTAGGCCAAACTAGTTTGGCTTAGGAAAAACTAGTTTGTCCTATGGGCCTTAGGATAGACTAGTTTGGCCTAGGAAAAACTAGTTTATCCGATGGGCGTTAGGATAGACATGGTTTGGCCTAGGAAAATCTAGTTTATCCAATGGGCGTTAGGATAGACCGGTTTGGCCTAGGAAAAACTAGTTTATCCGATGGGCGTTAGGATAAATTAGTTTGGTCTAGGCCAATCTAGTTTGGAGTAAAATCGGGTTTGGCCTGTAACACATATATATTAAAAAAATGAGGAAGGGGAATCAAACATATATTTTATATTGAAAAATCACCTTTCATTATTATTATTTATTTATTATTATTATTATTATTATTATTATTATTATTTACTTTTTCAGGAAAACAAGAAATGCTGTTTCATTTCAAAAATAATCTTAAGTCAATGAAAACTATGTTATGAATATGACAAAATGTTGTCAGTTTAGGTTTGAGAACAGTCTTACGATGCGAGCATGCATGTTAACGTTACCGTAACTGTAAATGCTGTTTTACCTTCTTCAGATGAAAGGCGCAAGAAAACTTTCATATACGCAAGTGTGCAGTAAACTTGTAAACAAATTTGTCATTTCTGTAAATTATGAAGCTACTATATTGGTAATAATTTTATCAGAATCTTTTAATGGGTTTTCAATTGTGTTTTTATGTCTTTTTAATTAATCCGTTGATTTACGCACTAGCTTACTATTAAAATTTCTGGTTCATGTTAATATATTATGATAAATAGGTCAAAACATTAACAAACCTGAAAAAAAGGAAAGCTTTATTGGTTTAGGATTTATAAAACGAACTACCAGCAGACAAAATTAATAAAATTTATATAATCACATATCGATATAAAACAGAAAAAAATAAATACGACTCATAGTTAAGTTCCATATTAAAGTCATGGGATATTAAATTTTAGATATTTATAAAATATTTCAAAGCAATTGTAAAGTACAATCACTTTGCATCATTTGAAAAGAGTTAAAGACATCCTTTTATAACCTTATTCATAATAGTTTTTTTTTAATTGCTTCTGACAACTATAAAAAAATAGTTAAAATTTACCACATATTTTACAAAAAACAATTCTTCTTGATCATTTTTTTCATACAGGGAAAAAATATTTAGAAACTTATTGGTTTTCACACCATCACAGAGAATAAATTTTAAAACGTGAAAAAACGCTATTTATTGAAAAACAATCCTCCATGAATGTATATGCAGAGATTTACCATAACATTTTAAGTGTATTAAATACGCTAAATAAAAAAAATATTTTATGATAGTTACAAAAAATGACTTTGCAGAAATCATAAAAAAATAATAAAAATATTAATACACTTTATATATAATTTTACATTTGTTGCAGAAATATTAAAACAGTTTCTTTAATTACATTTTGTTATTGCAAAAATCATATTATTACAAAAAATATTCATAATAATATTTTATGATAAATAAATCAGGATACTAACAAAACTGAAAAAAAGGAAAAGTTTCATTAGTTTAGGATTTATAAAATGCACTACCGGCAGGCAAAATTAGTAAAATTTATATAATCATGTATCGATATAAACATAAAAACATAAACATGACTTATAGCTAAATTCCATAAACAAAAGTCATGGCATATTAAATTTTAGAGATTTATAAAATATTTCAAAGTATATAATTCTGTATAACCAGGTTGCATCACTTGAAAAGAGTCAAGGACATTTTGTTATATCCTTATTCATAATATTTTTAAATATAAATTGTGTCAAACAACTAAAAAAAATATAATTAAAACTGGCAGACTATTTTTCAAAAAAATTTTCTTCTTGATAAAAAAAGATATATATATATATATATATATATATATATATATATAATTTCAAATTTATCAATTTAGCAAGAACCAGCACACCCCCCTCACAAAACAAAAATCCCTTAAAATTGAAAATTCAACAATCAAAATACAAAAACAATAGGCTGCCAGCCTCATCAGCGATGGGTTTTATTAGACAAAAGCAGCCGGACACTCGAGTTTACAAAAACAAAATATATTTAAGTGGCAGTGGGTTTCGGCCAGAGCGGTGAATAGCAAAAAATCAGATGTTAAACACCCGATGGCTATAATTCACGCGCCCCCCCACCGGACCCTACGCCACAATAGTAAACGAATGTCTCACCTGGAACATTGTAAACGATGTCAAAATATGTTCTCTGAATAAAAACCACATCCCCAACTTAGCTGCAATGCCACAACTCAAAACAACTTAAACAGAACAAAGTAGAAACCGTATTCCAAACCAATCCAGAAACAATCCAGGTCTGTTGCCACCCAATGCAGCTCATCATCATAAAACCGTCCTTAAGCAGGCTTTAGGTAATACAAGTCATTTAGCTGTCACTGAGTAGCAAACGATCAAAAATGTAGAGAATCTGCAAAATCAGAGTACTTTTTAATGAACTTGAGAGGAATATTGTTTTTATAGTGAAGTTTACTTTTAAATTGAAAAAGCTCACTTTGAAATAGATATTTTTCTGAACATATTCTATAAAATCGGAAAATTTGGCTGATTATAATGTTAATGTAGATTCGTTTTGAAATATTGGAGGACCAGTGTACGAGCTGATTAACTGTAAAAGAAAAGCTTTTACGCTTATCATAAATAGAAATTTGTATTTTGTTATCTATTAGAATTTTTATTTTTAAATCTAGATAATCAGCCTCCGAACTATTTTCATTAGTTTTTTTTAACGTTAAGGAGTCAGGATAAATTTCTTGAGAAATTACCTTAAAATCAGAATTAATATTCAAAACGATCAAATCATCAATGTATCGGTAAGCAAAAAATTTTAGATCAGCTTTATTTATACTATATTGAAATTCATAAAAAAATAAGAATAAGTTAGCTGCAGTGGATGAGTAACTAGTACCCATACCAATCCCATTAATCTGTAGGTATATTTTAGAACCAGTATAAACATAATTATTATAAAGGCAAAACCGGCATAATTTATAAAACAAGTTTGAATTAAAATCGGCACCATCCAAAACCAATTCAGCTGTTTTTAAAAGTGCATCCTTTAAACTACTGATAGGAATGGTGGTAAATAAATTTTCGAAATCATATGTATGGATAGAATGAATTTTATTGTTTTTTAATTTTTCAACAATTTCAAAACTATTTGAAACAATCCAAAAACAGTTACTGTCTTTATATTTATATTTCAGCATGTTCAAAATTTTTTTAAGTAAATCCTCAAATTTCCTATTAAAATTATTACCAATACTATTAACATTACTGCAAATGAATCTGTATTTAGCCGGTACTTTATGAAATTTTGGAGTAAGAAATAAAAACGGAAATGACGGATTTTTATTACGTGGAAATGGAATATTGGTTTGTTTAGAGAAAGCCAGATGTTTATTGATAATTTCTTGTACAGAAGATTTACAAATTTTATAGGTTATACTATTATTTAACTCTGCATTAAGCATTTCTGCATAAAACTTTTTTCAAATAACTGCAAAGTTACCGGCAGCCTTATCAACTTGACAAAAAACAAAATTTTGTTTTAATTTGGCAATTTCGTTTCTAAAATCCTTATTGAAATAATGATAATTATGAGATGAATTATTTAGAAAACAATCCTGGAAAGAATTAAAATCATTTAAAATATGTAATTTCCAATCTGTAAAGAGGGGGATAGGTGTATTGTATCTGTAACTTAAATTTAATATAAAAGCATTTAAATCAGCTTTAAAAGTATTGAATGACTTTATTGGATTTAATTTACTGTTAATACGAAATTTAGTACCTGAGTTTAAAAGATTACGTATATTAATATTTTCTATAATATTTAGATCTCCAGTCACTATATGTTGATTGGTTTCATTTAAAAAAGTAGAATTTTTAAAATTTTCGCAATTGCATACCAAATCAGTATACGAATCAAGGTTTTGGGAAACTTCTCTATAATTAAATAGAATACTTCCTAGTGTTTTGGTATATTTATAAGTGGGTATTACTATAATATCTTTGACAGGAAATAAACTTTTATGACGTAAAATCAAAGAACTTAAACGTAGATTATCAAAACTTTTTTGTTGAAAAGTGCATACAAAGTAAACTTTTTCCAAATCTTGAGGCCTGTGTTTTCCGATTTTGTATAACAAAATATCACTAATCAGATCTTTAAACTGAGAGTTTGCAGAGTTAAAACTCTCAATTTTTTGTTGCAATCTTTTAAGTATTTTAAATTTTAAACCAAATAAAATGGTTTTAATTTGTTTAACATTAAAACTATTACAAAATAAATTGTAAAGGTCCTGCAGAACAACAGATGGGCTTATGTCAGAATATTTATTTTGCTTTAGCTTATCTGTGTGTTTACCACGTTTACCTCTTTTATATTGATATGAGGGAATATATACAGACGAAAAAAGACTGTATATACATGTAGAATTTTCAGTACGAAAATTTAGTTTAGTGTTCAATCCATAAGGATACAAAGATTTTAAACGAAGTATATAGAAGCTTTCACTTCTTAACCTGAAAGGATATATATATATATATATATATATATATATATATATATATATATATATATATATATATATATATATATATATATATACATATATACATATATATAAATACATATATACAAGAGGGGGGGATAGAAAATTATTGATTTTCGTACTATCAGCAAAGAATAAGCTTTAATATATAAAGAAACGCGATTTATAGAAAAATAATTCTCCATGAATGCATATTTAGAGATGTACCGTAAAATTTTAAGTGCATTAAGTACGCCAAATAACAAAAATATTTTATGATAATTACAGAAAAATAGTAATAGAAATATTAATACACTTTATATGTAATTTACATATTTGTTATAGAAATATCAAAACTGTTTCTTACACTACATTTTGTTATTACAAAACTGCATTTTTAATGTGCTCTGCATAAAAATTTGAATAATTTTAAATTAATTAATTGCATTTTTTAAAGATTTGAATTACAAACAGTGAAGAAAAAATATAGGAATTCTTACATTAACTATTATTTTCTGTAATTAAAAAAATATATATGAAAAATGTTTCAGAAAAAAAATATCGATAGAAATCCAGACAAAATTTTTTATTTTTGTTTTTAGTTTTTAATAAAATCAAATCATAAAATATCCCAAGGCATTTATTATATTTTTCTTTGTATTTTGCATGGGTTTTGAGAATTTAAGCTAATTGTATATTCACTATCTATTATAGTTTATTATAATAGATTTTAATTATGAAACAAAATATTTTTAAAATTGCACACAGTGTTTTTAAATAATGCAAATTAATTTATGAAATTCATGTAATATATTTGTGAGAAAACTGTTTTTTTTTTTAAATATTTTTTACGTTTACTCTTAAGAAATAATGCTTAAATATTATAAAAAATTAATTAACTTAAAATTACGCATAGGAAAGTGTTCCTTACGTATTTGACTTACACGTATCACTAAGCAACAATAACACTAAACAATCACAAATAAGTTTTTATTGTAAAATGAGTATTTTTTACTGTAACTGTAACAGAATAAACTTTATATCTGTTAATATTCTGTTATAAAACAAAAATGCTTAGAATAGAATATATCTAGTATATTAAATTTGGAACAAAGAAAATTATTTTTCTTTTTCACCATTGATATTTACGAGAAAATAGATTTATGCTGAAGTTTTTTACTTCAGACGGTTTAGAGTAAAATGAAACAACATATTAAACAAATGCGAGTGCTAAAAAATACACAAACTACGCTTTCATCTAAATTTCACATGTTTTTGTTTATTTATTTATTTTTTAAAGATGAAGTATAAAAAAGAAATTAGCAACGTTGTAGCTTTAGAACTGCTTAGTTTTTATACAAATATGTGCTACAGAATTTATAATCTAGGAATACAAATTTAAACCACGTTATTGCCACTCCTGCAAAATGTAGCAGAGAAGAATCTATTAAATATATTCTACTACGGTTTTCAATTAATGTTACAGTTTAGTAAAATTTAACCACATTTCAATCAAACTTCATGTTATTTGGCAAATTTTGGTGATATATGAAGTATAAAGAAGAACTTATTGATGCAGTAGTTCTAAAAGTGTTTAGTTTTAACACACAGTTGTTATACAGAGTTTATAATATGGGAACAACCAATTGAAACGACGTTATTGCCACTTCTGCAAATGTAGCTGGGAAGATTCATTGAAATATATTCTGTTACGGTTTTTGATTAATGTTATAGTTTAGTGAAATATAACCACATTTTAAACAAACTTCATCTTATTTGATACATTTTAATGGCATATGAAGTATAAAGAAGTTATTAAGTCAGTAGCTCTAAAAATGTTTAGTTTTAACTCAGAGTTGTGCTTCAGAATTTATAATATGAGAAATAATAATAAGAATAGAAAAAGTTTATTTTTATTTTGCAAGGAAAGTGTAACAATTATCCTATATTACATAGTTTAGCGTTGGAAATTGCATTTTTCTTTTACACTCAAATTTTTCTTTGTGGAATCTTAGAGGGTTCGTTGGAGGGCACTTGAGGTCACTATAAAAGCAAAATTATCCAAGAATTATTGACATATCTTAATTTTTTTAATAATTAGCCAAGAGAAAAATTAAAAACCTTTCTTGAAAATGCTGCAGAGATTAGTGCAATGTTTTAATTTAGCGACCTTCTTTCGAAGCGTACTTGGTACAAAATCAAGTTCAAACTTTGTACAAAGTCTTTGTTTTGGGTAATTCGAATCATAGTGGTAAATAGTCAATGTTTGTCATGCTAATTGGATTCATAGAATAATTCATTAGTTTTGAGACAACAATCTCTAATAAGTCAATGTGTAATTCTTTTATAATTATAAAATTTTTCGATTACACATCTCTTCTATTTCGTATTACTGCAGTTAGTCATTAATAAATTTGTTGTGCGGAACCCATTTTACCAGAGTAAAACTTACTTTTGGCTGATTATTTCTTGATGAATTTGAAATGTTATTTTTTTTCTTTAAATAAAAGTACTAAATTTGCGTTTAAAGATTGATAATGAAAATATTATTGTCAAAAAATTTTAAATCAATTTTTAATGAAAATATTTCTTTTCTTAATAATAAAAATTGTCTCATAAATCACATTAAAAATATCTACATCATGAAAAAAGAAAAATAGTCTAGTATAAAATTTACTTGAAATTCCATTTGAAGATGCTTAAAAAAAAGTCTTTTAAATCCTTTTATCTGTCTTAAATTTTCAATCGCAATGCTTTTAATGGTTATTTAACCAAAAAATGTAAATTAGCCTTGCCTCTGATTGATTCGCAAGAAACCACTCAATTTTTTTTTTTTTACCATGCCTCCATCATATGAATTTTTTTTTTTTTTTTTTTTTTTTGAAGCATTTTCAACCTTTTTTTTTAAAAATTATCTGTTTTTATTTTGATTTCTGCCTGTCTTTTCATCTGTTTTTTTATATGTATTTATACGCTAACTTCCTGAAATACTGGTTTTAATCACTTTCATAATCAATTTTTATATGGAGGCATATGCAAATACACATGCAAACACATAAAAAATATTAATTCAAAAATTACATTGAATATTTTACTAAACTTAGAACAACAACAAAAAAAAAAGCATTGCCCATAAATTATTTATTAAAATGAAAGATCGAATACACACATTCGACAACTTTAAGGTTAAACTTCAGTCACAATCTAAAAGTTTTAATATTTTTATTGAATCGACATTAGAAAAATATCCTCTCTTTAAAAAAAATTAAATAACAGAAATGTTTCCAACAAAGCAAAATATGCTATTTAAAAAGCTCGCCTTTTATTTTTATCTTTTAAATAAACCACCTTTAGTCTCAGTGTTAATTCTAATCTTATGAAAATATTCATATTTCAAAATATGATTTCTGAGTGATAAATTTTAATTTTTCTTTATACTTTTGAATTTTCTAGAACAAAAAGTAAAAAATATACATGGCTTTTTTCGTGGTGAAAAAGAACTTTTAATTTAAGTAATTACTCAATCAGCTCAAATTAAGAAATTCCAAAGTACTAGACAATTTTTCTTCTTTTACTTTTAAAATTATCCTTAATGTAAAAACAGCAAAACTACATAAACTACTTTTTTCATAATTATTTTGTAAAAAAAAAAAAAAAAAAAAAAAAAAAAAAACTAGATTTAATTTTCATTTTATTAGCAGTTTCGAATAAATTATTTTTTATTCAAAAATCAAAATTTTACAACTGGGCATTGTTTTTGCAATTAGTAAAAAAGATGATTGTTTTCACTTTCAGCTAATTTGATCTCACCTTGCTTTTTCTTATTATATATTTTATTAATAAAAACAACAAAAATTTATAAGAGCATAAAAAATGTCTACGCATTAAAGTGATATTTTTCTAGCTTAACAATGTATTCTTTTAAGTAATTGTTTTTATGTTCCTCCTTGAATATATTTTTTTCAAAATGAATTAAATTATGTCTTAAATTATTTTTTATATAAATATATATTTGCAGAATATTCACATATGTGTTTATTTATTTGCGTGCATTTAAGTATCAAATATTATGAGTGCGTGTAATAACTATGTTTTTATGGAAATAACTCCTAAAATAAATAAGATAATAAGCTTAGATGTATATGTATTCGTACTTATTTGGTATTTTACTGAATCAAAATGTTTGTATCACAAATGTTTATTCTAACTAAAATATTTGTTATAACGAAATGTTTGCTTTAATTAAAATGTTTGTTCTTAACATAAACAACTATTGTTAAAAGTTTTTTTATTTGTTTATTTTGTTTCAATACTAATTAATAACAAAGAATACATTATAGAGAGATCTTTTGATCTTTTGAGATCACATGAGATCTTTTTTAATTTTATATTAAATTCCACGTTTTGTTTCGACGAATTTTCGCCTATACTTTAACATACAATATTAGTCAATAATTCTATTTTTTTATTCAAATATAAAATATTCCAATATAATAAACGAAATTTAATGCATATAACATGATTTTCTTTTTTGGTTTTGTGAGCAATATTACGTACGGAATTTTATAGCTACTCATAAAAATTTTCAAAATAGATAGCTATCTTATTTTGAAAATTTCTTTTAATTAATTAATTTATTTTGAAGTTTCTTTTTAAATTTCGTAAGTAATATATGTATGGAGTTTGATAGATACACGAAAAAAAAGGTAGGAATACGAATACAAGCTTCTGTGGAATAGAAATAAGTCATTTATTTAACCAAAACTTCATTTCCGTCGAACCCAGATTTTTATTTATATTTTTAAGGCTTTTCTCAAATTTAAATGTTTAAATTTTATGGTTCTTGACACATTTTTGTAATTCAATTTTTTGGAGAAAATGTAAGAAATTAGCATTTGATCTTGAACATTGTATTTCAATTGTTTTTTTTTTTTTTTTTTTCATTCTTCGGTAAAGGCAGAAGATTTTTCCAAAAAATACCGCCAACGTTTACGTTTTGAACGCTGCAGTGCGGGGATAGGAATAAAGGTAAGTCGTGAACCAATAATAGCTTATTACACAAAAGTATATACATTTATTAAAAAATGAAAAACTGTTCGATTAAAGAATACTTCAATAATCATGCCTGCAAGTGTCACGCTTTTGCATTTAAAAAACAGTTAGAAAATAGGTAAGCTAGTTTAGTGTTCTAAAATATTTTACGAATATTATAACTTTGATTGTGTGAAATTGTATATATGTAGTGAATTACGTGTTCAAGTTATAGCGTGACTATTGTATAACTTAGTAGATTCGTATGGTAGTCAAATCCTTCAGTTCGCCAGAAAAATTACACTGTTAAAAGTTTTGTCCTAGTTTGAACCGAATTTTGGTGCTCAGTAGCTGCCACTGTGAGATGGTGAAATCTTGAACCAATGTTTGGAGTTCCTGTTGAAGCATAGTTCCGAAAGTTGGAAAGAGGTTGAAATGGGAAGCTTCGAATGTTGGTATACGAGATTTCGCCATTTTCTGGTGGCAGCTACTGAGCACCAAACTTTCGTTCAAAATAGAACAAAATTTTTAAAAATATATATTTAACACCTAGAAAGGTAAGTTTGCTCTAAATCTCATTAAATTACCATTGTTAAAGTATGGTTAAAAATTCCGGTTTATATGAAAAAAGTCCGGTGAGAGAGTTTTTATTAACTGAATAATTCGATTTCTAATCTGTGAAAAGTGTTTGCTGTAGTGTGCTTTACCTCTTTCGACGTTTACAGATCAACGTTTTGACTGGAACTTTCGGATTTTTCACATAAGTTATTTGCTTGAATAACATATTTGTTTTTAATAAAGAAAGTTCCATGAGAAGTTCAGAATCAAAGCGGATGAGTCTAGAACAACACTTTGGGTTCAGACTGAGGTGAGACACTTTTGTATTGATTGAATCCAAACATTGAATTCCAAATCCACCAAAGCTATTTCAATGAGACCCTTATTTTATTCAACTAAAAATTCTAGATCAAAGTAGATGAAGTAGTGATGGGCGATTTCGATTTTTTAAATCGATTTAATCGATATTATGGTCAACTCGATTTAATCGATACTATAAAATTTTTAATCGATTTCTCAGAAGATATTTTTTATTTTGCTTCAAAAGTTGAAGATAAAGCAGTCGGATGTGCCAATCTCAAAAAGTCTTCTATCTCATACATGATAAAACTTCTAAATGCACTAACACATTGTCAATGTCAAATTTAAATTATTTATACCCATCATGAAGATTTAAAAAGTATAGGTTGAAGTATGAACATTTTAAAACAAAGCATTGCGTTTTCCAAACAAATCGCTGAATTTCGGTCCACCCCCGCTAGATGTCTGTAACCGAAATGTATGCAATTCAAAGAACATCACAGCGACACCTGTTGTGCAGTATACACTCAAGCCTAATAAGACAAGCGTAATAAGAATCTGTGACCGTTATTTGAAGAATCGAAGACTTAACGTCACAAAAACATTTATTTTCACAAAACATAACAAACACACACAAAACATACCACGATTACAGATGAGATTTTAGACACAGATGGGAAGTATTCACCTTGGATAAGGTGTGGAACATTTTACATGTCAACGGTGCGACATGTTTTCAGTCGGGCTAACTCAGATCTCACTGGGGGGTAAGAAAAAATGTTCCGTGCAAGAAACCAATGAAAACAGCGCCCTCTGGGCTCTGGAAAAAATAGTGGAGTTGAGAGGTGCGTTGCAAATCTATTTATGTGAAAGTTTAACCGAATATGAAATTTGATTAAATTCCATGCATAATTTCTAAGATATCACTAATATCGTGAAAAATGCAGTATAGCAGAGCAGTATTATATAACTTACACAAAAACCTAATCAGGAACAACGTATGATAATATCTAAGAGACTATTAAGTTTGATGAAATTCCGTTCAGGAGCTCTTGAGATATGATCAATAAAATCTTGTAGATCCTGAAAAAGCGGTTGAATTCAGGGGTCAGCCCGAAGAGGAACATCTCCGCCCCGGAACTTTGAAATGTCTCACGAAAATATTGAAGCTTCATGTACAAGAGTCCCCCCCCCCCCTTCTCTGAAGTATAGAATGCCCCTTCAAGGAGACATAAAAATCCCTCCCAGTGAAAAATATCTGAATTCAACACTGCTGATAAAAGCAGCATAGCAACGCCTCCTGCATAGTTATTTACACTGAAACCTAATAAGCACCAAACTTATGAATGTGAAGCTTGATGAAATTTTCTGAATTAGTTTCTGAGATGCAATAATCGCAAAAATCAGGAAAAATGCAGCGTCACCTGCCGTTAGATTTAAATCAAAACTTAATCATCAACAATTTACGTTAATATCAAACCGAATCTGAAGTTTTGGCAAAAATACGTGCATTAGTTCTTGAGGTATCTATCTTGCAGTAATCATGAAAAATACAACATAACAGCGCCACCTGTAGAGCGATTTTTACCATAAGTAATCAGCACCAATTTATATGAAAGTCTAGCTGAATCTAAAGTTTCAAGAGGTTCCAAGCATTAGTTCTTGAGATAGAGCGCCCACAAAATTTTGTAAGAGACAAACAAATAGACAGACTGAAAGACAGACAATTTATAAAAACAGTAAAATGTGTTATATTTAACAATATATTCGAATTTTGTAAGCATTAGGTTATTATTATTTTTTTTTAAATAACATCATACAAACAAAGAAAAAAAAAAGCAAAGTTTTTTTTTTTTTTTTCTTCAGAAAATAAGCAACATATAATGTCTAGAATTATATATGGGTGTGTAAACATGTTTAATAATCTACATAACCCTCCCCCCCCCCCGTTTTTAAATAAGTTAATGGGAATTGTCTTTTTTTGTAATTATCTTCTTCTTTATAGTTTTTCAAAATAATAATAATAATAATAATAATAATAATAATAATATATATAATAAAAAAAGGAAGTCTATCAAAATGCAGAAGATTCTCTCCTTTCCTCGCCCCCCCCCCTTCCCCCCACGGAGGACATCTTCTGCCCTTTGTACCTATATCCCTCGTGTTGATAATCGGCTGTCATAAAATAAACCAAACCTTTTCCCGTCTACCCTATTTAAATCCTCTATCTTCACAGTTTCCTTTTCCCCGCCGAAAATCTTGTCAGTCCTTTGAGTCAAAAACAGACGCAAAATCACTGACCAATCACATTACAAGGTGATAAAGCCTAGATGCAAAATCGCAAGACTATCTTGGATGCAAGTAGTAGATCGATCTTTTGTAGTAGATCGAATCAGTACAGAACCTTGTGTAGTAGATCGATGTCGATTTCGATGTCGATGTCGATGTCGATTTCGATTTCGATGTCGATGTCAGAATCGATTTTATTTTGATTTACTAAAATTGAAATCGCATTTTGAAATCGATTTTTAGATACAAGTAGTGTTGTTACTTTTTTGATATGCTTGAAATCGATCTACGTTTCAGGTTGAATCGATCTTTCCCTTTCTATTGTTTTAATGGTAGCAGTAAAAATTTCAAACTCAAATATTAGGCGAACCGTTGATTTTAGAGGGGTAAGACTTAAGTATGTCAAGATATTCTAAGGTATGGTCAATCGAATAGTGATGACCATTATACCCTAGCAGCACATAGGGGGTGGGGGGCAGGGGGGGGCAATATTCAATACAGGTATGGGTGGGTCATGTGACATATCGTTGCAAAGGTCTTGGCCTGGGCTATCCATATCTGCATATCGCTTCATAATATAGTTCAATTTTCAGACTCCAGGGGGCATTTTTAAGCTTTTTTGGGGGGTTTTCCCTTCCCCAACTTTGTAGTGTATCATTTTATAGATCTTGACTTGTAGACCTCAAATATCTTGAATTGATTGGTAGAACTGATGTAAAATTTCGTATAAGAAAGGATTACCAATTTTTTTTTTTTCAAACCAGATATTTCTAAAAGTAAAAATTTCAAACTCAAATATTAGGCGAACCGTTGATTTTAGAGGGTTAAGACTTACGGATGTCAAGATATTCTAAGATATGGTCAATCGAAAAGTGATGACCATTATACCCTAGCAGCACATAGGGGTGGGGGGGCAGGGGGGGCAATATTCAATACAGGTATGGGTGGGTCATGTGACATATCGTTGCAAAGGTCTTGGCCTGGGCTATCCATATCTGCATATCGCTTCATAATATAGTTCAATTTTCAGACTCCAGGGGGCGTTTTTAAGCTTTTTGGGGTTTTTTTTCCCTTCCCCCACTTTGTAGTGTATCATTTTATAGATCTTGACTTGTAGACCTCAAATATCTTGAATTGATTGGTAGAACTGATGTAAAATTTCGTATAAGAAAGGATTACCATTTTTTTTTCAAACCAGATATTTCTAAAAGTAAAAATTTCAAACTCAAATATTAGGCGAACCGTTGATTTTAGAGGGTTAAGACTGACGGATGTCAAGATATTCTAAGATATGGTCAATCGAATAGTGATGACCATTATACCCTAGCAGCACATAGGAGGTGGGGGGGCAGGGGGGGCAATATTCTATACAGGTATGGGTGGGTAATGTGACATATCGTTGCAAAGGTCTTGGCCTGGGCTATCCATATCTGTATATCTCTTTATAATATAGTTCAATTTTCAGACTCCAGTGGGCATTTTTAAGCCTTTTTTTTACTTTTTCCCTTACCTCAATTTGTAGGGTATCATTTTAAAGGTCTTGACTTGTATATTTCAAATATCTTGAATTGATTGGTAGAATTGATGTAAAATTTCGTATAAGAAAGGATTAAGGTTTTCTTTTCAAACCAGATTTTCCTAAAAGTAAAAATTTCAAACTTAAATATTAGGCGTACTATTGAAGACTTACGGATGTCAAGATATTCTAAGGTATGGCAATCGAATAATGTTGACCATTATACCTTAGTAACACATAGGGGTGAAGGACGGGGAGGGACAAAATTCAACACAGGCATGGGTTTACGGATTTTCTTCAAATTTTGGATATATTTTCATTCTAATAAGGTGCATTTCTGATTTGTTCTGGGTATTCATTGGTTATGTAAAAGGATTTAGGGGCTACTCTTCTTAACCGTTTAAACGCCAATGTTCCCAAAAGGGAACATAGTATTATTTGCAATGCAAAACATATATTTTCCAATATAATTACGATGTTCTTATTTTTCATATAAAATATAAGGTTGATTTTAACTTTTGAAAAAAAAAATATGTTTAAGCATTTATCACAGGTATAAAGAGTATGCAAATTCCTTAATTTACATAAAAATATAATTTTTGTTTTTATCGTTTCTCTATATTACTCACATTTGACCACTAGGAATCTAAATGTTTTTGGAATTCGAGAAAATACTCAAGAAGAACATTTTTAAATTTGTATGCATAAATCAAAACATTTGAAGTTGTAATATGAGAAAAACAAAATTATTATTACATTGCGATATTAATTCGGCTTGCAAACAGTTAATTTAGGTAAATGGTTTTTTTGTGCAGAATTAACCGATTTGTGGCCGATGATAGGTTATGCGCTGCCCGACCATTGAAGGTACAGTTATCCATTAATCCGAACTTAGGTCGCTTCCAACTTCTTCGGATAATCGACCCTCCGCTGTATTTTTAATTCTTTGTTAACCAGAGAAAAGTATGTTGTTTCACTGTTAATTATTCTTATGAAAACAACATTTTTTTTTCTGTTAACTGCTGAAAATTTGGTAAACGTTAAAAAAGAATAATATTTTATAAGCTGTAAATGAGATGAGGCGATATATATTTTAAAAGAGAAAAAAAGTTTAGTCACATATTTTTTTTAACCCTTTCCGGCATACTGTGCCCAGTCTGGGATACCTAATTTTAATTTCAAACTTGCAAACGGCACCAGTAATATTTTAGTTAAATTGTGCTTTTAGAATAAAAGCTTACATTAAGGAATTCAAAATATTTAAAAAAATCGTTTGTGAATTCCGGTGTCAGTCGATAATTTCTCATTTTAGTACAGATTTTGCCCGTGCCGAAGCAGAATTTCTGCTTTTAAATTGGTGGATAATTAATAATTAGCATGTGCTGATTGTGCAATTAAATCATCACAGCTATTTTGAAAGAAAATTTGCAATATTTGCGTTTCCCACACCCTTATAGAAGGTCTTAAAAAGACTGAAAAAAAAATTTTTTTGAATAAATTTAGAGCTTTTAGAATTTTATTCATATGCGAATTTTTAAGAAGAATGACGTTTAAAGGAAGTAAGGCTCCATTTGTTTGGTTGAAGGAGTATGTAGAAAATACATGTGTTTCGGATTAAAATATATATATATACAAATCATTTCTCCCTTTTATTTTTTTTATCTAACCGAGATCTTTCTTAAAAAAAAATAAAGTTAAATATAATATAAATTATTATTAAAATTGTATCTAAAAATAATAAAAGATAAATCCTTATTATTCGACTCTAAAAGCTGTAATAGCTTACTTCTGTGCCTCCCTAAATGGGAGTGAGGAGTATGAGGTGTTACGGCTCTGCTGATTAGCCAAGTTTTAGAATTACTAATTTTGAGCTCATCTGTGTAAAATCTAAAAATATCGAAATATCGATTTTAGTATCGATTCTAGAATTTAGAAATCGATTCTTATTATAATCGATGTCACTTTATACGATGTCGATTTTAATCGATTCTCAAAATTCCCAGAATCGCCCATCACTAAGATGAAGCCCAAAAAACTTTATCTAGAACAAAAAATGGGATTCAGAGTGGAGTAATACAGCCTCTGTTGACCGAATAAGTGAATTAAAAATCTGCAAAAAGTGTACCTGTGCGCTATGCCTATTCTCGACATTTATAGTTGGAGCCTTCTGACATTTTGCATAAATAATTTACTTGAATAGACATTTGTTTTTAATAATAATAAAAATATATATCAGAGGCGATTACATTTAAAGTAAAGGAAAACCATAAAACTCTGTTCAAAAAAAAAAAAAAAAAAAAAAAAAAAAAAAGTGTGCGACATACTTTGTGTTTACTAAATAAATATATTCCAAATCTACAAAAACTATTCGAATGAGACAGTTACCTTATTTGATAAGGCATTAAAGATCGGAATGGATAAAATCCAGATAGCTTCATCCGGAACAAAAATTCAGGTTCAGATTGAAGTGAAACAGCCTCTATTGACTGAATAATTGGATTCCAAATTTGTTAGAACTATTTGTATATGAAATGTACTTTGAATAAAGTAAATTATATGAGGCGTTCAAGTTCAAATTGGATGACGTCCACAAAACTTTATCCGAAATAAAAAAAAGATTCAAATTGGATACACATGTATTGACTGAATAAGTCAGTTACAAATCTACAAAAAGTGTTTGCTATATTGTGTTTTAATTATTCTCATTATTTAATTAAGGTACCCTGGGGTAATAATGCCAGGCGAGGGTAATAACGCCAAGTGCTTATATTTTGCATAATTATGAAATAATCAGGTAAATGACACCCATGTGCTCTGCGCAGAAGGGTTTTGAGTCATATAAATTGCAAAAAACAGCTTCAAGTTAATTTGTTTCATTTTTAGGTCTTATTGTTTTTACAAGCAACTAAAATTAACGCTTGATCTAAAATTTGCGAGATACGTTTTGTGAAATGAAGACTATTTTTTTTATCCGGAAATACTTTGTTCATTACATAAATTTGTAGTATATTTCATGGACTTTCAAAATATTGTTGAATATTTTGGATATCTTCTCGAGATAATTTGTAATTTAAAATGTACAGCGCAATAACTATAACGGGGTAATAATGCCAATCCTTGGCATTAATACCCTGGTTGATTCCCTACAGTGGGCGAGCTACATCCTAAATACTGATTCAAATAAACACAGTTAAAACTGTGCAATGTTTCTAATAATTCTATTTAAGCGGTCCTTTTCAAGCAAAAAGAAGCTCACGGTCTGATATTCTTTTGCATTTTGAGTTTGTATTTTTAGAATTGCGCTATCTACATGCAATTATTCCATCTTATTTTATAGTTTTGCTTGCATGGCGTTATTACCCATATAGGTGGGTAATAACGCCAAATAGCATTGGTCAAGAAAAAACGCCATTACATTTTATGAATACATATCTGTTTAATTATTTTATTTTATATAGATAGTCAATGAGTTGCTGTATCAGATCCTATATTTGTTTGAAAAATACAATCTAAAACTAAGCCGTGAAAATTGGTAAAACCTTAACGTGGCGTTATTACCCCAGGATACCTTATTTAATTAAAAGCTAATTTTTAGATGACATATTTTTTATTTGTAGAAATTGTCTTTTTTGTTGATGCTGCTTGAAAATACTTGCAACTTGTTAAATAATTTATCGTAACAGTTTACATTTACTGTTTAAAACACACATTTAAATAAATTCTGAAAAAGAATTTTTTTTTATTTTTTTTATAAAATTCTAAATATATACTTGATACAATGTTTATAGTTCAATGAAATTTACATAAATATAATACCTTTATTAAAATGTAAGACTCAAAATATGCACAATATGTAAATTAAAAAAAATCAACACTGATCAGTAAAAAAAAAATTTTTGGAAATGTAAAATGCCATTCTAATAGAGTGTAGAGAAAACTTTCTTCAGTGCATTATGAAATAAAATTGTTAAAATATTAAAGTATACAAATATCAAAATAGTAGTATGAAAACAAAATATAAAACCAAATTGTACACTGTACAGATAATCTTAAACACAGTGAACTGAACCAGCCAGTAGAGTAGTAAAAGATACGATATACAGTACACAACCAAACATAATTCTGTGTCCTGGCCAGTTAACACAAAACATATGGCATTACATTTATTTTCTTGGCCTAAGATTATATATTGAAAAAAAAGTTTTGAGGAGTGTTATTGCTATTGTACTGCTGATAATTATTATTGTTATTAATATTAGAGCTTGTATTTTTATTAAAGTTAGAATTAAGGTATGCATTTCTAGGTGGAGCAAGTAAAAGTCTATTTATATGCACTCTAAAAGAAGCAGCATGTGAATACTGATATTTCCTTATAGTGAATGAAACAGGTGAATGTTTCATGATAATTTCATAAGGTCCAGTATATTTCAGTTTATATTTATCTCGAGATTTTAGATAAACAATATCATAAACAGTTAATGGACGAAGTTTTGCAGATTGTGAAAATTTTAAGTTTCTTTGATGTTGAACAGACACAATGTTTTCATAAGCTTTTTGGTACATTGCATCCAGTTCTTTTAATAATTTATAAGCGTTAACATTATCAAGAAATGGTTGATTTGCATGAGTGTCATATGTATCAAACATCAATGATAATTCACGTCCAAAATGTAAAAGGTTTGGTGAGAATTTTGTAGATGAATGTGTAGAGCCATTGTATAAGCATTTGTGAATCAAGAATGCATGTTCAAAAGAGTGTCCTTCAAGTAATAAAGTATTAACTGAGGTTTTAATTGATGAATTGATTCTTTCAGCAATCGAATTCGATTGCGGGTGCGAGACTGATGCATGAGATATTTTTATACCTAATGTCTCATTAAAAATGTTGTAAACACTGGAAATAAATTGGGAACCTAGATCATACAAAATTACGCAAGGTCTCCCAAAACAGGTGAAATATTTAAATAGTGATTCAACAACTTTATTAGCAGAAGTCTCCTTTAAAGGAAATAATTCCATATGTCTAGAAAAGTGATCTGTTACTGTTAATACAGAATAACCATTTGTAAAAGGACCAACAATGTCAATTGATACAGTATGACCTGCTTGTTTTGGAGTGTACGTTGCTTGCAAAGGTGCAGGCTGTGTTTTGTGATGTGTATCTTGCAAACATTTAATACATGACGCTACATAATTTAATGTATCTCTATAAATACCTTTCCAAAAATATCTTCCAGAAATGATATAAGCATCTTTTGATAAAGAAATGTATGTAGAATACGAGTAATATGAGCATATCAAAACACCAGGAATGCGGCATATCTACACAAACTTTCACTAGCATTAAAAGAAACATCTTTTCATTTTCAACAACAACGAATTGTGTGGGTTGACTTGTCCGCGACAAAACGTAATCTGACGAAATTGGTGGACACATTTCACAAACGCCAAGAGAAAGTCTCTTGGCATACAATAGATTCCCAATCCGAGTAAAAAAATTTACAGGTAAAAAGGACCGTTATATAATAAGCAATGGGAAAAATTTAAAATGAGTGTTGCCAAGAATACAACAATTATCGCCCGCGGCGAAAAACGCGCAACTCACAGTAACCCTAAAAGAAAATTACACAATCGGTAACAAAATTAAGTTCTTTATACAAGACAAAATGAAATGATTGGCAAATAAAAATAGCAGTTATTTAAAACAGAAAAAATATTTAATTCGTTTGATATTTAATCAACTGAAGAACGAGAAAGAAAAATCTAGAAATGGAATGATATTTTAAAACTAATTTATATTTGTTTTTTATTTATTATTATTATTTCATATGCAATTTGGAGACGAACACTCAATAAAAATACCTATTAAAAATGCTTTACTTTTAAAATTAAATTTTAAAAGAGGGGGGAGGAACTAACATTTGAAAAATTAATAGAAATATGTATAAAAAATATGTGTTACATCACAGAGACAACCTGTATTGATTGTATAAATGAATTTCAAACCTACATAAAGGGTTTACTGTAGAATGCTCTACCTCTTCTCGACGGCTGCACTTGGAGTTTTCAGACATCGTGCAAATATTATTTACTTGAATAAGACATTTGTTTTTAATAAAATAGATTCCACGTGGCGTTCAGAATCAAAGTTGATGTAATCCACAAAATTTGATATATATGAACTGTGCATTAGCTATGAGACGGGATCGGGTGGATTTAGACATAAAATAAAAGTTTTATTTTACACAAATTGAAAAAAAGAAAAAAAAAAGGAGAGAGAGAGAGAGAGAGAAACTTGCTATTTAAGATACAATAATATAAAGCAATTATTTTAGAGCGTTCAAAAATCCTTTAATATTCAGTTTGAAAAGTGAATTGTATTGTAATTTCTATCATATAAGGAGAAATATTCTAGCTGATTTAAAAATCTTTGCTTGGTGAATCAAAACACATGAACAAAACTTGAATGGGTGGTAGAACTCATCTAAACAAGCAATTTTCTTGAATGTGATAAACTATCTTCCTGATTGCGGTAAAAATGTGTTTATGTAAAAATTATGCCAAATAATAGCTGAGATTTGCTTTCTGTTATAAAGTTTAGCAAAGGAAAGATTAAATTGCAAAATAAAACACAATGAAAGGAAAAGTATAATGTAAAACGCTTTGTTTAGGATGAATAAAAAGACTGATTCTAAGGATTAAGATGAAGTCTGTCAGGTTCCTAGAAGACATCTGCCCTGAATTAGAAAGGAATAACATTTCCTCATCTGAATATTTTTATGTATTGTTAGTTGTGTATCCGTGAAGCTTTCGAAATACCTTTCTTTCTTTTCGTATAATGACAAATGACAGGTGGTTATCCAGGCGCAGGTGTGCGGATGACGCACTCGTTGCTGAATGAAAGTGATGACCACGGGGAATGGCTCAGCTGTCATTTAGTATTTAAGTGATGTGTAAACAGTAGATGTCATGACTCAAGGTTGGTATGCGGAATTGAACCAATGGAGGAACTCTAAGAGGCCCTGCTGGGGGAAGGAAGATCTCTGACAAGGTCAACTCTCGACTGAGATGTTTTAGTTAGTTCTCGCTTGGCGTTGAGACCGATAGGTCGCTCAGGATTTGTGGTCCTGTTGGATAGTGTATATTTTGAGCGTGGGACAAGGCGTCCCGGTGGATAGCGTTATAGGCCGAGAAGTGAGGCCTAGTACCCTTGTGTATTGAGATTCTGCAGTAATCTCTGATAAAGCGTATCGAACGTGCGTTGAGTGTGAGGAAGAAAGTGTAAGCTGAACGGTACACAACCAACGTTTAGTGTAGTTAATTTAATGTTGAACCGGATCATCTATATCCGAGTTGTAATTGTAGATAGTTGTAAATATTGTTTCTTGTGTACATATCTATATCTTAAATAAACTGTTAGTTCAGTTCATTAACAGAGTCAGTGTTATTTTAACCAATCCTCACAGCAGGTGACCGATATCACCCATTAATATCGGTGGTGGCAGCTAAAACTACCTAGGACATTCTTCAAAGTTTTGTGGACTGAGAGGAGCGTCCGACAAATTGTTGGCAGCGTCGGGATAGAATCGCCTGAAACCAGTGACCAGCGAGCCGTGTTGCAGTCTGTTAATGCCAGAGTATCCAGTGGAATTCTTGTGTGGTCGTGCCATATCGTCGAGTATGTGCTAAAGCATCGTGCCGGATCGTCGATTGTATGCTAAAGTGTCGTGCCGTATCGTCGAATGTGTGTAAAGTGTCGTGCCGTAGCGTCGAATGTGTGTAAAGTGTTGTGCCGTATCGTCGAGTATGTGCTAAAGTATCGTGCCGGATCGTCGAGTGTGTGATAAAGTATCGTGCCATATCGTCTAGTGTGGACTAAAGTGTTGTGCGTATCTTTATTAGAAAGAACTAAACTGAGCTGTTGTGCCATATTACCGCTACATCGTGGAGCTACCTGTGATTAGAAAAGTAATCCAGCAAAGAAAGTATAAGGTAAGGTGTTTTGATCATTCATTTCTTCTGACATCTCGAACCAAATTGTATTGTTGTATAATTAATAGTAAGTAGTTACTAATAATAGTAGTAATTAATAGTAAGTAATTAATAGTAAGTAGTAATTAATAGTAAGTAATTAATAGTAATAGTTGTATAATTTAAGTAAATTGTCTACGTAATTTATGTGCAATGAAATAATTGTTTTCAGATAGGTGTAAAGAATTAGTAACCATATTGCTATTGTTTTAAAGAAAGGTCATAATAATTTGAGATGATAATGATATGCTATTTATAAGGATATTAGTGAACTAAATTAATGCATTAAATCTAAATTATTGTTAAAGTAATTGTTAAATGAAGCAATACTGTTTAAATTTTAAGAGTTACATTATCAAAATTCTAAGCAAATGAAAATTTTAATTGGCCAATACTAGTGGGGAAAAAAAAAAAAGGCTCAAAAGAGAGCCATAGTGGAAAAAAAAGGCTCAAAAGAGAGCCATAGTGAAAAAAAAAGGCCCAAAAGAGAGCCATAGTGAGTAAAAATAAAAGTAAAGATTTTCAGTATATTTGTTTTAAGTGTAAGAACCAGTATTGAGTTCGGAAATATTTTATGAGGATAATTGTAGAAATTTATATATGCATGTTGTACAATTTTTTTTTATGTGGATTTCTTGATTGACATCAATACTTCTATTCAATATCAACGTATCAGTATGATTATGTAAATTGTATGTTGTTATCTAAGTGTATACATTGAGACCTATATTGCATAGTAATCAAATCGAATTACTCTTTTACCTTTTGTTTTATTGGAAGTATATTGTGTGATATCAATGGTTTAGGAAAATTAGAGTATTCAGTAGGTTAATTAGAAATGAAATGTATTGATTATCTGAAGGGTATTAATTAGTTTAATAAGTGGAGAAATATCTGTACTAAGTTAGAAATTTCGGAAATATTAATTTGGTAGGTTTAACTATTCTTGTGGGGTGGTAATAACAATCGGTGAAGGTATGGCTTTCTTATTGAAACTAAAAAAGGTTGATCTTCAGGGGATAGCCGAAGAATTGGGTGTTGAATTCACGGAAGATGATACCAGAATTCAGCTTAAGAAAAAGATAATGGACAGTGATGAGTATGACGAGGGAGTTATAAAGGAATTATCTGACGCTATTGTTGCAGAACGATTAGAACAAGAAAAATTAGAACGCGAAAAGTTAGAAAAACAGGAAAGGTTAGAGCGTGAAGAAAAACAGGAAAAATTAGAGCAGGAAAAGTTAGAAATGGAAAAATTAAGAATGGAACATGAATTAGAAATGGAGAAACTAAGGGTGCAAGGATCGGCAAATAATTTCAATGGGTCTAGGGAATCTAATAATGAAAGTAACATAGAAAAATTGATCAAAAGTGTTAAAACTCTATCTATCAAAGTACCAGAAGGGACTGAGGGATGGAATTTATTTTTTAACAGCTTAGAAAGGGCATTCCAAACTAAAGATGTACCGGAAAACCAGCAGGCCGAAATTCTACTAAATATGTTAGGAGATAAGGCGGATAATTTGTTAATTTATACCACTAAGGAACAAATGGAGAATTATGAGGAATTAAAGGAGTTAGTCCTAAGGGAACATGAGCCAACCCCGAAGGCATGTTTAGAAAATTTCCGGAAAGCTAGGAGAAATCCGAACGAAACCCATGTATTATTTGTATCGCGTTTAATAGCTACGTGGGAAAATTATTGTAAAATTAGAGGTGCGGACACTTATGAAAAGGTCAACCAGTTAATAGTTACTGATAAGCTAATGAGTACGCTAGATGAGGATACTGCAGCATATATTAGTTTAACTCACCAGGGTAAATGGTTAGAAGCTCCTAAAATTGCTAAAGAGTGTGATAATTATTTTGATGCTAAACATAAGTCTTATTCGGTTACGCATAAAAGCTTTAAAGGTAAAGATAAGTACGTAAACAATGAAAAAATGAGACCGAGGGAGGATAATAAATTTAGTGGTAGTTGGAGGCAAAATGGTAGTAATGAGTGTAATTCTTTTCCGGATAGGAAAACAGAGTTTAAGAAGACGAATGATGCTTCAGGGCCTAAATGTTTTAAGTGTGGTTTGAAAGGTCATTACCAACGTTTTTGTAATAAAGTGGGTAATGAGGGAACTAATAATGGCAATAAAGGGCGAGACCAGAAAGCAGGTGTTCATAAGATTATGGTGAAAGAAAATCAAGAGTTACCTAATGGGGCTATTGTGGCTAGAATATCGGCAAAGGCCGAGCAGAAAACTAATGTTATTGGCGAGAAATTAAATAAACTTGAGAAAATTGAAGTTAGTGTTAATGGACAAAAAGCAAAGGGATTGGTTGATTCTGGATGTGAGATTAGTGTTGTTCATAAAGATTTAGTACCGGAAGAGAAATTAAAGGGAGCGGGTAGTATTTATTTACAAGGGTTATTTGGTGAAGCTGTTAAATCACCGTTAGTTAAACTACCGCTAGCTATTCCGCAATTCGGGCAAACTAATATTATTCATCAGGAAGTACTTTGCGCAGTAACTGATAATATTAATGAGCAAGTAATTTTACATCCCGAAGTGATTAATGAGTTGTTAGGTGTCAATCTTGAGGAGCCATTGATAGAGTCCGAAGAATTAAAAAGTTCCGAAATTATTATTGATAACTCGAATGAAAAGGAAGATGTAAGTAACGATAGCTGTAATGTTTACGTAATAGACGCGAGATCGCAAAATGTACAAAGTCAGGATCCAGAAAAAACTGAAACGGAGGAAAATAATGAATCTATTGTTAGTAACTCAGATATGTTTAAGAAATCCCAGTTGGAATGTAAAGAATTAGAGAAAGCTTGGGAATTAGCTAAAAAGGAAAAAGGGGATTATTATATTGTAAACGGATTATTGTATCATAAAGAGAAATTGTTAGGCGAAACTATAGCGCAATTAGTAGTACCCAAGGTAAGAAGGGAAGAAATCTTAAAATTAGCGCATTCATCGGTATTTGAAGGGCATCATGCAGCCAAGAAAACGTTGCAGAGAATAAGGTATTCTTTTTATTGGGAGGGAATGGCAAAAGAAGCTAAACAGTTTTGTGAATCATGTTTAGAGTGCCAATTGACTAGAGGGGTTAAAGTAAATGATAGAGCTCCTATTTCCCCAGTGTCGCGGCCGGAATTTCCATTTCAGGTTGTTAATGTTGATTTAATTGGGCCTATTGATCCTAAAAGTTCACAAGGGCATCGGTATATACTGACTTTAATTGATCAGCATACCAGATGGGCGGATGCGATCCCTCTAAAAAGTTTAACTGCTAAAACCGCGTGTGAGGCGTTACTTCAAATATTTATGAGAACAGGAATTCCTAATGTAATTGCCTGTGACAATGGAACCAATTTTACTGTCGACTTAACGAAAGAATTTGAGAAAAGGTTAGGTGCTAGTCCAAGATTTTCGACTCCACAGTATCCACAGTTCAACGGACTTGTGGAACGATTTAATCAGACTCTTAAACGTATGCTACATCATACGATTAGGGAAGAAGGAAAAAAATGGCATGAACAAATACCATTTATATTATGGGCGTATAGGGAAGTCCCAAATTCTACGACGGGAATCGCACCTTTCCAGTTATTATATGGTAGAGCGCCGGAGGGTCCGTTATCGATTCTTAAGTCTTCATGGGCAGGAGAAAATAAGGGAGCGCAGTTAGATACTACGCCGATTCATGAGTACTTGGATAAACTTAAGAACCGCTTAGAAAGAGCCGCAAATGAGGCAAAATTGTCGTCTGAGGTTCAACAAAATAGAATGGCGTATCATTATAATTTAAGGTCAAAAGAAAAAACGTTTGAGGTAGGCGATAAAGTTATACTGTTAATCCCCGATTCGACTAATAAGTTATATTCTAGGTGGCAAGGGCCGGCAACTATTGTAGAAAAACGAAACCAGCATTCGTTTATTGTTGAGTTAGTCGACGGGAGTAGGAAGCATGTGCACCAAAATAAGATAAGAGAATTTATCGCTAAATGTAATATAGTTAATATTGTTTTCGAAGGTGATGAGGAATTTGGAGAAGTTGGGGAAATTCCTATTTTGAACCGGGATCAAGAGATAGAACGGGATATTGAGAGGTTTGAAATAAAAGGGCTATCTAATAGTCAAGTCAAAGATTTAAAGTCCATTTTGAGGGAAAATAAAGAAGTGTTTATGGGTCCTGTACGACCAGCGGAAGTAGGGGAACATCGTATTGATCTGAAACCGGGTGTAGAAAGGAAAAAACCAAAGTTATATAGCGTGCCGGTAGCTTATAAAGAGGAGGTGGATAGGCAGATTCTGGAGTTATTAGAATTAAATCTAATCGAACCGTCGAATGCTGAAATTAGCCATCCAATTGTTTGCGTTGCGAAAAAAGATGCAACTGTCAGAATGTGTATTGATTACAGAGCTTTAAATTCTGTAACGCAGGTTCCCACCTTCCCGATGAAAGATTCCCAAGAAATTATGTATACCGCAGGGGCGGCTAAATATTTATCTTCAATAGATTTATTGAGGGGTTATTGGCAAATTAAAATGGCTGAGGATTGTAAACCGCTGACAGCTTTTACGACGCATAACGGAACTTATCAGTGGCGTACAATGCCTTTTGGATTATCAGGGGCTGCTGCTACGTTTCAAAAAGACATGAATGAGGTTCTCCAAGGTCATCAGAGGTATGCAGAAGCATATACTGATGATGTCATCATTTTCTCCGATACCTGGGAAGAGCATTGTGAGCATGTCAGGGCTGTCATTGAAGAGTTGAAAAATAGAAATTTTACGATTAGACTAGACAAATGTAAATTTGGAGAGAAATTGACTAAGTTTTTAGGTCATGTTATTGGGGGTGGAACTCATGCACCTGATGAGGAGAAAATCGGAGCAATAAGGGACTTAAAGAGACCAAAGACTAAAAAGGAAGTTAGATCAGTTTTGGGATTAATGGGATTCTACCGATCTTATATTCCAAATTATGCTGAGATAGCTATACCTTTAACCGAATTAACCAAAGGAAATGTCAAGAATACTGTACCATGGGATGAAAGGGCAGAAAAAGCATTTAATACTCTTAAAGATGAGTTGTGTAAAGTGACGAGTTTGGCTACACCTATCGTAGGCCGGGAATATCAGCTTCACGCCGATGCTTCCGACCTTGCAGTAGGATGTTGTCTTACTCAAAAAGATGAAAAAGGTCAGTTTAAACCTATAGCTTTTGCCAGTCAGAAATTGTCAGGGGCTCAGCGTGCTTGGCCGAGTATAGAGAAAGAGGTTTGGAGTGTTCTCTTCGGGTTGCGGAAGTTTGAAAAGTGGACTTATGGATCTCAAATTGAGGTCATTACCGATCATAATCCATTAAAATTTCTCACGGAAACAACCCCAAGGTCGCCCAAACTCACTAGGTGGGCTCTAGCCTTGCAACGCTGGAACCTAAGCATTTCTCATCGTCCCGGAGTTCAACATTTGAATGCTGATGCAATTTCGAGGCTACAGAGAAAGAGCTGGGAAGAACAACCAGTTACTAGCCCATCAGTATCAATGTCAAAATAGTAGACAACCTTAAAGGATGTCATCACATGTCTAATTTTTTTTTGTGTGTGTGTAAATATATTTTTTTAAGTTTTGTGTTTATAATAGTAAATGAGCATGTGTATTGTTTATGCAATAGTAGTATTAGTATAAGGTTCAGTAGAGATGTCAGTAGAGAATGTTCAGACACCTGAAAATGCCTATGTAATATTTAGAATGAAGAAATCTGCAAAGAGACTATTGAACTCTTCCGTAATATTATTATATGTTTGGGGAAAATTAGCCCCTAAGAGGCATATTTTCCGCTAAGGTGGGGGGTGTCAGGTTCCTAGAAGACATCTGCCCTGAATTAGAAAGGAATAACATTTCCTCATCTGAATATTTTTATGTATTGTTAGTTGTGTATCCGTGAAGCTTTCGAAATACCTTTCTTTCTTTTCGTATAATGACAAATGACAGGTGGTTATCCAGGCGCAGGTGTGCGGATGACGCACTCGTTGCTGAATGAAAGTGATGACCACGGGGAATGGCTCAGCTGTCATTTAGTATTTAAGTGATGTGTAAACAGTAGATGTCATGACTCAAGGTTGGTATGTGGAATTGAACCAATGGAGGAACTCTAAGAGGCCCTGCTGGGGGAAGGAAGATCTCTGACAAGGTCAACTCTCGACTGAGATGTTTTAGTTAGTTCTCGCTTGGCGTTGAGACCGATAGGTCGCTCAGGATTTGTGGTCCTGTTGGATAGTGTATATTTTGAGCGTGGGACAAGGCGTCCCGGTGGATAGCGTTATAGGCCGAGAAGTGAGGCCTAGTACCCTTGTGTATTGAGATTCTGCAGTAATCTCTGATAAAGCGTATCGAACGTGCGTTGAGTGTGAGGAAGAAAGTGTAAGCTGAACGGTACACAACCAACGTTTAGTGTAGTTAATTTAATGTTGAACCGGATCATCTATATCCGAGTTGTAATTGTAGATAGTTGTAAATATTGTTTCTTGTGTACATATCTATATCTTAAATAAACTGTTAGTTCAGTTCATTAACAGAGTCAGTGTTATTTTAACCAATCCTCACAGCAGGTGACCGATATCACCCATTAATATCGGTGGTGGCAGCTAAAACTACCTAGGACATTCTTCAAAGTTTTGTGGACTGAGAGGAGCGTCCGACAAGTCTTCTAAATATTGTGAATTATACAATATTAAAAAAAAATCCTAGCTTAATTAAAAAATTGCACCATTTTATTTTTCAAATTTTTTTTTCTTTATAGTTTAACATACTTTCAGAACAATTCCTCTGAAAAGAATTTGACCTAATTTAAAATCCCCCCCCCTTCCTCTGTGAAACTCAGATATATGTCAAATAAAGTTATCTTACTTTACAATTGCTTCATTTCTTCTTGTAATTGCTACCTATGTTAACGTACTTGTTAGTAAAAATATCAATAGAAATAAAATTACTAATTATTTGCTAGATATTTGTGTTTCTCCACAAGCAAAAATACCCTACCAGCGCTTCAATGCTTGAATTGCAACTATAATTGCATGGTGTTTTAAGTTTGTCTACGCGTGTTCGGATTTCTTTGCAGCAGTAAATGAAACATTTGGACACATTTTTCTGTAGGTGTCAAGTTTAACTTCTGTGTAATCCTTTATAATGTCATTCTACAAACTGCTTAAATATTTATATTGATTATAACATACATTTATTTTCTATCGAACACAGATTCCGAAGTAAAATGTTTTTTTCTTCTTAATATTTTAATATGATACATTGATTCTCTTTATATTATTTATTAAAAAAACAACTATAATATTTATTTTATTTTACAACTTTTACTCCAATCTTAACTGAATTAAAATTTAATTAGAAATTTTCTTTAATTAAGCAAACTATATTTTTAATATTTTAGAAACTTTAAGAAAATATAAATCCCTAATAATGAAAGATAATATAAAGTGCATAATTCGAAATTTATATAAACTTAATATTGATAGAATGTTCATGTTCACGTTCAGCTGTGATTTTCAATATAAGTAATTTTTATCTTCCTGTGAAATTCAAATTGTATTTACCTTTTTAAGCAATGATGAACTTACATGGGTCTGCAAAATATGGGACCAATTGAAATATTGATGAAATTTAAATATGTTATAGAGTTCCTATCATTAATTATTTGGTTTAAAGTTTTCAAATAGTCCTTAATTTTTAAGATACTGGACGTTGGAATTCCGCTTACACTATAAATGTTTAATGTATAATAATGTAACAGATTTCTTGGTCGTGTCACTGAAGAGGATTCAATTGTAAATTCATTAGTATTGGGTACAATACCCATTTATGAAGTTTTTAAAAGCTATTTTCCTGTTTGTTATACTTTAAATGCAGCTGTAAAATAATCTTTTACAACTTCATCTTTTAAAAATAAAACTAAAAATTCACCGGTAACATTTTTTATAAATGTAATAATATTTGAGAAACATTTCTATCCAGAAGTATGACTTTATAAAGAGAATACGTGGATAACCTTTTTTTAAAGTTTTAACTATATTTAACTATTTTCATGGAAAAGGAAATTGTGATATAAATGTGTAAATATAGCAATTAATGTTGGTTATAATGCAAGATAGAGGAATAAGAATTTCAATCCTTGGGAACGATAATTTTAATAACTTATTCTAAACAGATGAAAAATTGTTGAACATGCGGGAAAACACTTAGTTTTGTGCTGAATAGCGTTTTTTGTTTTTCTATAAATGATATTTTGTTTTATAATCGTTTTCCTCAGATATCTACATTCTTAGAATTGTGTGAAATCAGCTTAAAATATAAAATGTAATGCTAATTCCTAAAAGAGCCATCCTTTTTTATACATAAAAGAAAAAAAGAAATGCTTTTTAATATTTATTAGTATGTCAATGACATTATTTGCAAAGGAGGTGGGCTAATAAGGGCTATTTTTCGCCCATCATATACTCGAAAAAATGTTTCGAATTCCGATAATTGTTCAGTGGCTTTCCATAATTAAAGATATGTATTTTTGTTTGGTATAAGCTTTACATCATAAATAAAATGATAAGTCATAGAAATTATAGCCCCAAAATAGAGTGTTTTGGCTTTTTTCAACATTTTTGACATTTTTTGTGTCTTTGAGTTAATTTTTTCATAATAAGCGCTCGATGAACCCAATAAATTTTTACATGCAATGATACTACTCCTAATAAGTTTTCATAGGAGCATTATTTTATTTCGGTTCAATGTGCGCTTCTACCTTTTAAAGAAAGAAAATGTATCATCCGGGAGAATCAAATTCACTGTTATCGAAGCGCGTTCAGATATGTTTTTCCGTACTCAGAAAATATTTAAGTTGTTGAGAGGTCAATGTTGTTTTCTGAAACTATTTTTGTAAATATTTATTAAAGAAATTACTAATAAATAATGCTTAGATGTCAATGTTGTTGTTGTAAAGAATGACGAAAAATTTTCGTATCTGTTCTAACAAAAAAGTTATATCGATACTTAGATGTTCGAAAAACTGCGATCTGCAGAGTGGTTCTATGTAATGCTCTAAATGTAGATAGTATATATTTCGTGATCTTCAGTCTCTAAATATTCTATTTCTTCTTCTGATGTAAAAGTAAGAGATTATGCGTCAACGATTACTGCCGATGAGACCACAAATAAGAAACCTATTATACATTTATCAATACCTCATTGTGAGTACTCTAACACTTGTTGTATAATATGTAAAGTTAAGAACTGCCTCGTTATTGCAGCAAAAGCTATTGAAATTCAAGCCTTAGAAGCTAGAATCTATATTTCATCGGGAAAACGATGCTATAAAACTTATATTTCTTGATCGGTCTTCAGTAAATTGCCTCTGAAAGATTTACTCTCTGTAAGTGAGAATACATCGATATATAAAATATATATTGCAAGTATTTGAAACGATATCAGCAATGTACAAAGCAGAAGACCTCGATTTTGATACACCTGAACCAGGGCTGGCAAGTTTCTGCCGCGGTAGTTAAAACCAGTGATTACAACCGGTTAAGGCCGACATGGTAGAAACTAGTTCCTGCCAGTAAGTGGCAAAAACTGGTAGAAACTAAGAAATAATACTAATAACTGCAATTATTCATAATTCACAGATTTATTTAATATGTAAAGAATTTAGTTAAAAATTAAAATAAAGATAATGAATGTTATTCAAAATAGCAAAAAGTTTCAAAAGGATCATATAAATATACTTTGTAAATATAACAATTTTCTGTCACTTGAAAAACAGAAATTTTCATAACGGTAATCTGATGCTGTATAAGTTTAACTATTGATATCACTGTTTATGGTTGAATTTCTATTTAAATTAAAAAAAAAATTACGTTAAATTCTGTAATCTTTTAACATTATAACTTAAAAATTATCTACTGCTACATATAAAAAGGAATGGTTCTTGTAAAAATATATAAGTAAATAATTGTAGCAAAAAAGAAAAAAAAAAAAAGGAAGAAATATTTTACACTGTTATTTTAAAATATTGAAAGAACAAATTTGTTTGTGGAAAAATTAATAATATATTAAGAGCATTCCACATTATAGGATTTATTTTGCTAATCTTTCTTAACCTAGACTGCTTTTTAATTTGTTCTGAATGAAAAAAAAAGTTTGAAAATATGTTTTCAAGACCAACATTACTTGCTGGTAATGTCATTATTGATGATGCAAAATTCGAAAAATTCTCATTTCCACCATTATTTGTTTTTAAAAGAAATCACCCATAGAAGGCAAGACATTTTCTAGGACTTCCTTGGTGAAATTTGTTTCTGAAAAAGGAGTATTTTCTTGCCCTTTCTTTGTGTTTACATATTAATTTTGATCCCAAATACTTAGGATGAAGTAAATAAGCTAGCATAAAAGCTAACACTGCAATAAATGAGATTCGAATCTTGCATTTGTAAGTCTTCATGATATTTTCGTCATTAAATAAATTTAAGCAAATTTTATGAGCAGCTGCAAAAGAAAAATCATGTTTTTTACTTTTATCTAAAGCAACAGCTATAGATTTTAGCATTTGTAATAAGTATTTAACTTCTTTAAAAATCATGATATTTATTTATAATTTTAACAACTACTGTGTCCTTAATGTCATTTTCATGATTTTCAATGTTCTGCAAATATGGTTGATTCTTCGTGAAAGATTCAAAACTATCAAATTTTAATACAAATTTATTTATATTTTAATTAAAACTATTCACAATATTTTATTTGCAATTCATCCTGAATAAAATGTATATAAGCAATTTAATACTCCTAAAAAATCTCAGATTGTGTCATGAAATTAGTTTATGCCAGTTGTTGTCAGATTCTGCCGGTTATAACCACTTGCTGCCACTGGCACGGGAGAAACTATTTTTTTACGGCAAAAACTCAGCCCTTCTTAGAGACTTTTGTAAGAAGGTTTTCGGTTAGGAAACGATTTTCTAAAATCGATTATTATACTCTCATGGCTACTCTATGTATCATTTTAGCTATACCTTTAAACTAGTAAAGTTCAAAATACGATACTCAAAAAAGAGGCCATTTCGTATTTGCTTTTCAGTGTTACTTGTAAAACTTAGAACTGGTCTCTCTAATGGTGCTCTGTCCACATTATTCACTATAAGAAAAAAATAATATCTTCTTTAAATATGCATTACAGACATTGATTAAGAATTTTTTCCAACAACACCTTGGAATAAAACACATCACCAGAACACAGATTATTGAAAAATATACGAGGCCTTTAGCAGGAAGATTATTTATTCCGGATGACGACAATGATACTGTAATCATTATTTTCGATAGCGCGTGCATTTATATCCAGAAGAGTGCGAACTAATCCTTTCAGAGAAATTCATTCTGGTTATACAAAGGAAGACCTTTCGTTAAGCGTACGATATTCGTCACTACTTCAAATTATATTTTGGATGTCTTCGGCCATTACTTCGCGGATTGAAAGAACAATTACGCTAACATACTCACACACATATTAAAAAAGGATTCACATAATATCAGAGAGTTGCTAAAGCTAAATGATGTTGAGAGAACTGGTAGATTTTTACGGGATTGTTCGGTACTTCTACAAGAAATGATTATCAAACATGACACGCCAAGATTCCATAAATAAGTAGAAACATTTTCCAACAGAAGATGCTATGGACACTTCTCTTAACCAACGTTTGATTGTTTAATACAAAAGTGTTAAAAGCTATATCTATAATACTTGGATAAAAAAAAAAAAAAAAAAAAAAAAAAAAAAAAAATAGAGAAGCAACATCACACAATAGCACTGCCAATGTAAAGTAGGCGCAAGTGTCTAAAAATACTAGTCGCATGTTGCTTCCGTATTATAGTTTGTGGTTTACTTGTGCCATAACTCAACCAAAATTTAAAAAACATGTATTAAATATACTCATACACTACAAGATTTGGCCATTGGATGGTCCAGTAGTGATTCTGGTGAAGCAACCAAGGAGGAAAATAATTTGAAACATATTGCCAAAAGTGTCTGCAACTGTATGGTTATATTTCCTGCAATTGATTATTTCCGATATTTCATATATTGAAATAAAAGTCTTAATAAGCTCCATTCATCGGAATTTTGCATTTAGTGTTGTATTTACTATAAATGTCTTGGAATAAAAATAATGACAATAGTGTTTATGCTCATTAATATACATCATATTTACTTAAATTTTATTTTCCCATCAATTATTAAACTTTCATACAAGATATTATTATTATTATCTTATTTGTTATGAGGTATACTAATGAAAAGATGCATGTCATATCTAAGTGCTGATGGGCGAAAAATTGCCCTTATTAACCCACCTCCTTTCATTCATTTAAGAATAAAGAGGATGTCAGGTTCCTAGAAGACATCTGCCCTGAATTAGAAAGGAATGACCTTTCCTCATCTGAATATTTTTATGTATTGTTAGTTGTGTATCCGTGAAGCTTTCGAAATACCTTTCTTTCTCTTCTTATAATGACAAATGACAGGTGGTTATCCAGGCGCAGGTGTGCGGATGACGTACTCGTTGCTGAATGAAAGTGATGACCACGGGGCATGGCTTAGCTGTCATTTAGTATTTAAGTGATGTGTAAACAGGAGATGTCATGACTCAAGGTTGGTATGCGGAATTGAACCAATGGAGGAACTCTAAGAGGCCCTGCTGGGGGAAGGAAGATCTCTGACAAGGTCAACTCTCGACTGAGATGTTAGGGACAGTTCTCGCTTGGCGTTGAGACCGATAGGTCGCTCAGGATTTGTGGTCCTGTTGGATAGTGTATATTTTGAGCGTGGGGCAAGGCGTCCCGGTGGATAGTGTTATAGGCCGAGAAGTGAGGCCTAGTACCCTTGTGTATTGAGATTCTGCAGTAATCTCTGATAAAGCGTATCTAACGTGCGTTGAGTGTGAGGAAGAAAGTGTAAGCTGAACGGTACACAACCAACGTTTATTGTAGTTAATTTAATGTTGAACCGGATCATCTATATCCGAGTTGTAATTGTAGATAGTTGTAAATATTGTTTCTTGTGTACATATCTATATCTTAAATAAACTGTTAGTTCAGTTCATTAACAGCGTCAGTGTTATTTTACCCAATCCTCACAGCAGGTGACCGATATCACCCATTAATATCGGTGGTGGCAGCTAAAACTACCTAGGACATTCTTCAAAGTTTTGTGGACTGAGAGGAGCGTCCGACAAATTGTTGGCAGCGGAGGGATAGAATCGCCTGAAACCAGTGACCAGCGAGCCGTGTTGCAGTCTGTTAATGCCAGAGTATCCAGTGGAATTCTTGTGTGGTCGTGCCATATCGTCGAGTATGTGCTAAAGCATCGTGCCGGATCGTCGATTGTATGCTAAAGTGTCGTGCCGTATCGTCGAATGTGTGTAAAGTGTCGTGCCGTAGCGTCGAATGTGTGTAAAGTGTTGTGCCGTATCGTCGAGTATGTGCTAAAGTATCGTGCCGGATCGTCGAGTGTGTGATAAAGTATCGTGCCATATCGTCTAGTGTGGACTAAAGTGTTGTGCGTATCTTTATTAGAAAGAACTAAACTGAACTGTTGTGCCATATTACCGCTACATCGTGGAGCTACCTGTGATTAGAAAAGTAATCCAGCAAAGAAAGTATAAGGTAAGGTGTTTTGATCATATCTTTCTGCTGACATCTCGAACCAAAATTTGTTGTTGTATAATTAATAGTAATTTAAGTAAATTGTCTATATCATTTATGTGTTTTATCAATACTCCCTACCTATAAAGTGTTAATAACCATATTGGCTATTGTTTTAAGGAAAGGTCATAATAACTTGAGCTAGTATTGATTGTCTATAATTTTTTTTTACTAATTGTGGTAATAGTAGTTGGAAGGAATAATTAAATTTACTTAAAGTTAAATTATTGTTAAAGTAATTGTTAAATGAAGCAATACTGTTTAAATTTTAAGAGTTACATTATCAAAATTCTAAGCAAATGAAGATTTTAATTGGCCAATACTAGTGAGGAAAAAAAAAAAAAAAGGCTCAAAAGAGAGCCATAGTGAAAAAAAAGGCCCAAAAGAGAGCCATAGTGAAAAAAAAGGCTCAAAAGAGAGGCATAGTGGAAAAAAAAGGCCCAAAAGAGAGCCATAGTGAAAAAAAAAGGCTCAAAAGAGAGCCATAGTGAGTAAAAATAAAAGTAAAGATTTTCAGTATATTTGTTTTAAGTGTAAGAACCAGTATTGAGTTCGGAAATATTTTATGAGGATAATTGTAGAAATTTATATATGCATGTTGTACAATTTTTCTTTATGTGGATTTCTTGATTGACATCAATACTTCTATTCAATTTCAACGTATCAGTGTTATTATATAATTGTATGTTGTTATCTAAGTGTATATATTGGAATCTATATTGCATAGCAGTCAAATCGAATTATTGTTTTATTTTTTTGTTTTATTGGAAGTAAATTGTGTGATATCAATGGTTGAGAAAAATTAGAGTATTCAGTAGGTTAATTAGAAATGAAACGCATGGATTATCTGAAATGGTATTAATTAGTATAATAAGTGGAGAAATATCTGTACTAAGTTAGAAATTTAGGAAATATTAAGTTGGTAGGTTTAACTATTCTTGTGGGGTGGTTATAACAATCGGTGAAGGTATGGCTTTCTTATTGAAACTAAAAAAGGTTGATCTTCAGGGGATAGCCGAAGAATTGGGTGTTGAATTCACGGAAAATGATACCAGAATTCAGCTTAAGAAAAAGATAATGGACAGTGATGAGTATGACGAGGGGGTTATTAAGGAATTATCAGACACTATTGTTGCAGAACGATTAGAACGCGAAAAATTAGAACGCGAAAAGTTAGAAAAACAGGAAAAATTAGAACGCGAAAAGTTAGAACTCGAAAAGTTAGAAAAACAGGAAAAGTTAGAAATGGAGAAATTGAGGATGGGACATGAATTAGAAATGGAAAGGCTCAGAGTTCAAGGTTCAGCAAATAACTCTAATGGATCTAGGGAATCTAATAATGAAAGTAATATAGAAAAATTGATCAAAAGTGTTAAAACTCTATCTATCAAAGTACCAGAAGGGACTGAGGGATGGAATTTATTTTTCAACAGTTTAGAAAGGGCATTCCAAACTAAAGATGTACCGGAAAACCAGCAGGCCGAAATTCTACTAAATATGTTAGGAGATAAGGCGGATAATTTGTTAATTTATACCACTAAGGAACAAATGGAGAATTATGAGGAATTAAAGGAGTTAGTCCTAAGGGAACATGAGCCAACCCCGAAGGCATGTTTAGAAAATTTCCGGAAAGCTAGGAGAAATCCGAACGAAACCCATGTATTATTTGTATCGCGTTTAATAGCTACGTGGGAAAATTATTGTAAAATTAGAGGTGCGGACACTTATGAAAAGGTCAACCAGTTAATAGTTACTGATAAGCTAATGAGTACGCTAGATGAGGATACTGCAGCATATATTAGTTTAACTCACCAGGGTAAATGGTTAGAAGCTCCTAAAATTGCTAAAGAGTGTGATAATTATTTTGATGCTAAACATAAGTCTTATGCGGTTACGCATAAAAGCTTTAAAGGTAAAGATAAGTACGTAAACAATGAAAAAATGAGACCGAGGGAGGATAATAAATTTAGTGGTAGTTGGAGGCAAAATGGTAGTAATGAGTGTAATTCTTTTCCGGATAGGAAAACAGAGTTTAAGAAGACGAATAATGCTTCAGGGCCTAAATGTTTTAAGTGTGGTTTGAGAGGTCATTACCAACGTTTTTGTAATAAAGTGGGTAATGAGGGAACTAATAATGGCAATAAAGGGCGAGACCAGAAAGCAGGTGTTCATAAGATTATGGTGAAAGAAAATCAAGAGTTACCTAATGGGGCTATTGTGGCTAGAATATCGGCAAAGGCCGAGCAGAAAACTAATGTTATTGGTGAGAAATTAAATAAACTTGAGAAAATTGAAGTTAGTGTTAATGGGCAAAAAGCAAAAGGATTGGTTGATTCTGGATGTGAGATTAGTGTTGTTCATAAAGATTTAGTACCGGAAGAGAAATTAAAGGGAGCGGGTAGTATTTATTTACAAGGGTTATTTGGTGAAGCTGTTAAATCACCGTTAGTTAAACTACCGCTAGCTATTCCGCAATTCGGGCAAACTAATATTATTCATCAGGAAGTACTTTGCGCAGTAACTGATAATATTAATGAGCAAGTAATTTTACATCCCGAGGTGATTAATGAGTTGTCAGGTGTCAATCTTGAGGAGCCATTGATAGAGTCCGAAGAATTAAAAAGTTCCGAAATTATTATTGATAACTCGAATGAAAAGGAAGATGTAAGTAACGATAGCTGTAATGTTTACGTAATAGACGCGAGATCGCAAAATGTACAAAGTCAGGATCCAGAAAAAACTGAAATGGAGGGAAATAATGAATCTATTGTTAGTAACTCAGATATGTTTAAGAAATCCCAGTTGGAATGTAAAGAATTAGAGAAAGCATGGGAATTAGCTAAAAAGGAAAAAGGGGATTATTATATTGTAAACGGATTATTGTATCATAAAGAGAAATTGTTAGGCGAAACTATAGCGCAATTAGTAGTACCCAAGGTAAGAAGGGAAGAAATCTTAAAATTAGCGCATTCATCGGTATTTGGAGGGCATCATGCAGCCAAGAAAACGTTGCAGAGAATAAGGTATTCTTTTTATTGGGAGGGAATGGCAAAAGAAGCTAAACAGTTTTGTGAATCATGTTTAGAGTGCCAATTGACTAGAGGGGTTAAAGTAAATGATAGAGCTCCTATTTCCCCAGTGTCGCGGCCGGAACTTCCATTTCAGGTTGTTAATGTTGATTTAATTGGGCCTATTGATCCTAAAAGTTCACAAGGGCATCGGTATGTACTGACTTTAATTGATCAGCATACCAGATGGGCGGATGCGATCCCTCTAAAAAGTTTAACTGCTAAAACCGCGTGTGAGGCGTTACTTCAAATATTTATGAGAACAGGAATTCCTAATGTAATTGCCTGCGACAATGGAACCAATTTTACTGCCGACTTAACGAAAGAATTTGAGAAAAGGTTAGGTGCTAGTCCAAGATTTTCGACTCCACAGTATCCACAGTCCAACGGACTTGTGGAACGATTTAATCAGACTCTTAAACGTATGCTACATCATACGATTAGGGAAGAAGGAAAAAAATGGCATGAACAAATACCATTTATATTATGGGCGTATAGGGAAGTCCCAAATTCTACGACGGGAATCGCACCTTTCCAGTTATTATATGGTAGAGCGCCGGAGGGAAAATAAGGGAGCGCAGTTAGATACTACGCCGATTCATGAGTACTTGGATAAACTTAAGAACCGCTTAGAAAGAGCCGCAAATGAGGCAAAATTGTCGTCTGAGGTTCAACAAAATAGAATGGCGTATCATTATAATTTAAGGTCAAAAGAAAAAACGTTTGAGGTAGGCGATAAAGTTATACTGTTAATCCCCGATTCGACTAATAAGTTATATTCTAGGTGGCAAGGGCCGGCAACTATTGTAGAAAAACGAAACCAGCATTCGTTTATTGTTGAGTTAGTCGACGGGAGTAGGAAGCATGTGCACCAAAATAAGATAAGAGAATTTATCGCTAAATGTAATATAGTTAATATTGTTTTCGAAGGTGATGAGGAATTTGGAGAAGTTGGGGAAATTCCTATTTTGAACCGGGATCAAGAGATAGAACGGGATATTGAGAGGTTTGAAATAAAAGGGCTATCTAATAGTCAAGTCAAAGATTTAAAGTCCATTTTGAGGGAAAATAAAGAAGTGTTTATGGGTCCTGTACGACCAGCGGAAGTAGGGGAACATCGTATTGATCTGAAACCGGGTGTAGAAAGGAAAAAACCAAAGTTATATAGCGTGCCGGTAGCTTATAAAGAGGAAGTGGATAGGCAGATTCAGGAGTTATTAGAATTAAATCTAATCGAACCGTCGAATGCTGAAATTAGCCATCCAATTGTTTGCGTTGCGAAAAAAGATGCAACTGTCAGAATGTGTATTGATTACAGAGCTTTAAATTCTGTAACGCAGGTTCCCACCTTCCCGATGAAAGATTCCCAAGAAATTATGTATACCGCAGGGGCGGCTAAATATTTATCTTCAATAGATTTATTGAGGGGTTATTGGCAAATTAAAATGGCTGAGGATTGTAAACCTTTGACAGCTTTTACGACGCAAAACGGAACTTATCAGTGTTGTACAATGCCTTTTGGATTATCAGGGGCTGCTGCTGCGTTTCAAAAAGACATGAATGAGGTTCTCCAAGGTCATCGGAGGTATGCAGAAGCATATATTGATGATGTCATCATTTTCTCCGATACCTGGGAAGAGCATTGTGAGCATGTCAGGGCTGTCATTGAAGAGTTGAAAAATATAAATTTTACGATTAGACTAGACAAATGTAAATTTGGAGAGAAATTGACTAAGTTTTTAGGTCATGTTATTGGGGGTGGAACTCATGCACCTGATGAGGAGAAAATCGGAGCAATAAGGGACTTAAAGAGACCAAAGACTAAAAAGGAAGTTAGATCAGTTTTGGGATTAATGGGATTCTACCGATCTTATATTCCAAATTATGCTGAGATAGCTATACCTTTAACCGAATTAACCAAAGGAAATGTCAAAAATACTGTACCTTGGGATGAAAGGGCAGAAAAAGCATTTAATACTCTTATGGATCTCAAATTGAGGTCATTACCGATCATAATCCATTAAAATTTCTCACGGAAACAACCCCAAGGTCGCCCAAACTCACTAGGTGGGCTCTAGCCTTGCATCGCTGGAACCTGAGCATTTCTCATCGTCCCGGAGTTCAACATTTGAATGCTGATGCAATTTCGAGGCTACAGAGAAAGAGCTGGGAAGAACAACCAGTTACTAGCCCATCAGTATCAATGTCAAAATAGTAGACAACCTTAAAGGATGTCATCACATGTCTAATTTTTTTTTTGGTGTGTGTATAAATATTTTTTTTAAGTTTTGTGTTTATAATAGTAAATTAGCATGTGTATTGTTTATGCAATAGTAGTATTAGTATAAGGTTCAGTAGAGATGTCAGTAGAGAATGTTCAGACACCTGAAAATGCCTATGTAATATTTAGAATGAAGAAATCTGCAAAGAGACTATTAAACTCTTCCGTAATATTATTATATGTTTGGGGAAAATTAGCCCCTAAGAGGCATATTTTCCGCTAAGGTGGGGGTGTCAGGTTCCTAGAAGACATCTGCCCTGAATTAGAAAGGAATGACCTTTCCTCATCTGAATATTTTTATGTATTGTTAGTTGTGTATCCGTGAAGCTTTCGAAATACCTTTCTTTCTCTTCTTATAATGACAAATGACAGGTGGTTATCCAGGCGCAGGTGTGCGGATGACGCACTCGTTGCTGAATGAAAGTGATGACCACGGGGCATGGCTTAGCTGTCATTTAGTATTTAAGTGATGTGTAAACAGGAGATGTCATGACTCAAGGTTGGTATGCGGAATTGAACCAATGGAGGAACTATAAGAAGCCCTGCTGGGGGAAGGAAGATCTCTGACAAGGTCAACTCTGGACTGAGAGGTTAGGGACAGTTCTCGCTTGGCATTGAGACCGATAGGTCGCTCAGGATTTGTGGTCCTGTTGGATAGTGTATATTTTGAGCGTGGGACAAGGCGTCCCGGTGGATAGTGTTATAGGCCGAGAAGTGAGGCCTAGTACCCTTGTGTATTGAGATTCTGCAGTAATCTCTGATAAAGCGTATCTAACGTGCGTTGAGTGTGAGGAAGAAAGTGTAAGCTGAACGGTACACAACCAACGTTTATTGTAGTTAATTTAATGTTGAACCGGATCATCTATATCCGAGTTGTAATTGTAGATAGTTGTAAATATTGTTTCTTGTGTACATATCTATATCTTAAATAAACTGTTAGTTCAGTTCATTAACAGCGTCAGTGTTATTTTACCCAATCCTCACAGCAGGTGACCGATATCACCCATTAATATCGGTGGTGGCAGCTAAAACTACCTAGGACATTCTTCAAAGTTTTGTGGGCTGAGAGGAGCGTCCGACAGAGGATTCGCCGATGCGTTTGAAAAACGTGGTTTTAATTCGAAAACAACATGCGGCTTTTTTATCGATGCGTTTATTTGGAAACTGAATCCGTTATAGAATGCTTAAATGCACATTTGAACGACACAACCATGAAAATTATCGCTCTGCTTAACTTTAAAATTTTTTCGAACATTAATTCTATGCTTTTCATATTCATGTAAGATCGTTATGCTATTGACACAGATGTGAATGCAATCTGAGGAATACAACCTTTACAATTATTTGTAAATCTAACCTAGGTTTCCCCGGTTATAAAGCTCTTTTTTAAATTGAAAATTCTAATTTACTTTTTGCATTTAATATACTTTTCTAGATTGATTACACCAACCAACAGTGAAAAGGCTTCTTACAAGAAAATAGTTGTTTCAGGTATGATAAAAATGAATATGACATTTATGATGTTGAATTAGCTAAGTGTTAAAAAATATATTAAAATTTTAGTAAAAAACTATGAATTTTTATGTACTTTTATAAGATAATATATATTATATATTATAATTGTGAGATTAATCTGTGCATTTAGTTGATTAAAAATAATACTAATTTGATAGTATCTTATATTATTCAAACCGTGTATGATTTAATTACATAAGTTTGTAAACCAATAAGTCTATATCTTGCTAAATTAAAGCTAATAGCAAAATTCTAAGGTTATATTCGAATGTTTGGCTCAAAATTAAAAAACTAACTATAGACTATAGATGATTTACAGATTAGTAATGACACCGTACACGTTTTAACTGTATAAGGTCGTATAACATTAGTTCTATATTTTAAAAACCAAAGCTAATAGTAATAAATTGAAACCATATTCTGATTTATTTGCTTCAAATTAATAAAGATTTCCAAATCTCAGTGAAAAAACAAACAAAAAGGCTTTTTTTTCAGTATTAATGGATACAAATAAAGTTTTCAAATATATTATAGGTGATTCTTTCGTATTGACGTTGTGACAGGAATTAACATCGGAGGAAATCGCCAAAGGTAGCAGTAGCCACTTTGTATCTGATAACTGTATTCGTTTAAGCGCGTAGTTTGATTACATGTACTAAATTTGTGTTTTAGCTGTATTTTGTATATTTATTGATGCGCTTTAGCTTTCTCATGAAATATAAACTATAAACAAATGATGAACTATTTATACTAATTTATCTGAAAAGAGACTTATCTTCTGTAATCGTCTGCACTTAATGTAGATTTTTAATAATTCATGCTTGAAAATTATTTTTAAAACCATAGAAAACTGCAATGCAGTTGTCAAACGACATGCATTTGTAAGTAGATTTTTAACAGTGTAAAAATTAACGATGTGCAATCTTTAGAAATATAAAAAAATTTTAAAAATACATTACAAGCGAAATGTTGCCAACATCAAAATGACGTCAGCGTTATAGTCGGAAGTATTTTTACTTTATATGAGTAATATTAATTGATATATATGAATGCATAAAAGAAAATGAACATTTAGTTATATATAAAAAGTATTCGATGCATTCAATAATTAAAAAAAAAACATATATTTAAATGATATTTTTTTAGTATAAAATCCCCACTTTTATCGATGATTTATTTCAGAAAATACCGTGTGTTTGACGTTCTTTCGTTTAAATTTTAGCAATATTTCTATATTTAGATTGGAAAGATAATTAAATAATAAAGTCATTTAATATTCAGAGTAATTAAAACAGAATGCTATTGAATGTACGAGGATACGTGATTATAATACAAACATACGATGCGAACGCTTTTATATAGGCTTGTGTAAAAGACATAGAACGATAGCGTTGAAATGACATTGGTCTTGAAAAGGTCTAGTTGAAACATTTAAAAGCTAATTCTACCTTGAATTTATAATTAAATTTATAAATCAAACAATTTACATTTCGATAAAATGCTATCGAAATAATAAAAAGAGTCATTTTTAAAAACGGAATTTTAAGTACTTCTAAAATTGATCACAGTTGTTCCCATTATTTATTATAAATGTGATTGAATATGGAGTATCAGAAATTGGTAATAAATAATTATAAATTGAAGTTTATCATTGCAGTATAATGAAATTTTACACCGCAGTGCTCATCAGTGTTATTTTCCAGGTACATGATTAAGTTCGATATGCACTCTTTTCAATAATTATCTTAATTAGAGTGGATTTATTTATCTGTATCCGAATTTCTATGCACTATTATTTTCAATTTGAAACTTGTGTCTTTTTTTTATTGACTTAATTTTGCTTGCCAACCTATTATGGAGAGTCATTCACAATTTCCTCTCGTCATTTTCCCTGAATAACACTGACAGCAAGTTAGTGAATGCCTATTCAGGTACTAATTGTACAATCAAATACCCAATTAACGCTCATCCAGTATTTAAATTCTCAACAATGTGGCACTACTATACGCTTCTGTTTGTCATAATTCTGATTTTGCTACACACACACAAATGAGAATGTTAAACGAGGCAGTGTTCTGTACCATAAAGACAACCACAATACTCAAATCTCCACTCGCTTTCAGAATGAGCCAAGGCATCCCATAACTCAAACAAATCGAAAATACATACGTCTCCTGCAAACGCTTGCCTGAGAACTCCCTCCATCAGCAGAGAGAGGGGAAAGGAGGTGGCGGGTGGCCAGAATTTTTACAGCATCACAAAAGTGGGGGGATAATAAAACGCACCATAATCGTGCTTTTATTACGATGAAATGGAAGGGAGGGTGCCGCATCTTTCGTAGAGAGGGATCAAGAACGGAATGAGCTAGATACTATCAATAGCACGCCTTCTAGTTTTGAGCGCCGGCGTAAGCGGTTATCAAACGTGCTTGTGACAGGTTTCTGGGAAAAGAGAAGGGGATGTCTGCAAAATGAAGCTAAAGGTTGGGATGATGCCACGGAAATTAAATTGCTTGTTTACGTCTTTGTTCCAGATGTATGATAGTTTTGAAAAAAAAAAAAAATCTAAATTCAACAGAAAGGTAAATAAAACTCTAATTTTAATCCGAATGATGCACATGATACAATGATACAAATATGAAATTAGCATTGTGATATAACACGTCATGAAGAATTTCATTAGCCTTAAATATTATGCGTGTATAAATTTAATTTGTAAAATTTTATCCATTTTGTTTAGATTTTAGTCAATTAATATTACTAAAGAAAATCTTACAAAATTGGAAGAGTGCGTCAAATTTTATTTTTCATTTTTTGAAACCATTATTTAGGTTTGTTGTATTGGGTTTAAGGCGCAAAATCTCTTCAGGGACATGCTGCCCCCAAACCATTAGTTAGGTGGGACAATGTTTTATAAAATTTAATTTATTATTTAACTTTTATCAAAAAATATTTCTGCAGAAAAAGTATATATTTTTTTTTCTCTCCCTAAAGTGGTTGGCAGTTTTATTTTTAATATTATGAAAGAATAATGAAGTACACAATTACAGAGAAATAAAATCAAAAAGAGATTTTCAAGAATGAAGCTAAAAGTTGAGATGATGCCACGGAAATTAAATTGCTTGTTTACGTGTTTGTTCCAGATGTATGATAGTTTTGAAAAAAAAAAAAAAACTAAATTCAACAGAAAGGTAAACAAAACCCTAATTTTAATCCGAATGATGCAGATGATGAAATGATACAATGATGCAAATATAGAATTAGCATGGTGTACAGGAAGAATTTCATTAGCTGTAAACGAATACGTAAGTTTCATTTGCAAAATTTTAGCCATTTTGTTTTGACTTTAATCAAATAATATAACAAACGAAAATCCTACGAAATTAAAACACTGTGTGAAATTTTATCTTTCATTTTTGAAAACATTAGTTAGATAGGACAATGTTTAAGAAGTTTTATTTATTGATTAATTTTGATCAAATAATCTTTGCACAGAAAAAATATAATTATTTTTCTATAATGTGGTTGGCAGTTTTGTTTTTAATATTATGAAAAAAATAATGAAGCTCACAATTACTTCGGAGAAATAAAATAAAAAGGAGATTTGCCAGAATGAAGCTGAAGGTTAGGATGATACCATTTTTATTTAAAAATAACGCCCCCATAGACTCAACATTATCATTCGGATTTTTTTGAGCTCGTCGAGTGGCCTCTTAAATGTAAAGTAAAAATGTTAAAGATTTTCCATATATAGCTATCCAAATGCTTTCTGAGGCACATTTCATATCATTCATCTCTCTTCTCATTTCAGGAAGTTCCAGAATCAATCACGAGTATGTTAAGATTCCATAAATCTAAAGAGCTGTTTTCGCAGACTTTAGTGGTTTTGATATATTGGCGAGTTTAATTTTAAGATAGAGAGAAAAGGTTGGAAAATCGTACTTGGAAAGATTCAAGCAATGAAATCCGTTAATCGCTCAAAGTTCACAACATAAGTTATTCTTATTGTCGTCAAAGGGGTTGTGGGTGCGATACTTACATTTCTGAATTTTTTAATTTTAATCAATTTAATTTCCCTTTTCACTGCTAAGAAAAAATATATAAACATATATTATTAACAAGAGACTTAAAATGATTCTGCACTAAGAGAAAGATGAAATAAAACTTTTTCACCAGAATTGCTCCCCCCCCCCCCCCCTAAGCACACAGTAGAAGTCAATTTTTAGTTCTATTTGTTTTTTTTCTAAGTTTATGGGTTTATCGGAAGTGTAGAGTTTAGGGAAAAGTTTCCCTGATTAAAAATCCTCTTGTTGACAAGAAAAAAAAAGAGTTTCAATTTTTTAAAAATATAAGTAGAAATATGTTTTCGAATATTTAAAATTTTAAATCTTTAATTTTTTTTTTTTTTTTTTTTTTTTTTGTAATTTTTATGTTCTGAAAACTGTTCTGAATAAAGAATGAATTTTAACAAAAAATGAAAAGTTCATTTCATGCTTGCATTTTAATATAAAATGCGAGCATTTTATAATTTTTAATATAAAATGCGCTTCCAATAATTTCGGACCGAGTTCCAATATCTTGTCCCTTCCTGGATTGTGTTTTGGCCAGGTCAATTTAACTATCAAATTAAATATATCATACTCCATTGTTTTTCAATACCACAGAGCCATTTAATAGCGTTATCAGCGTACTGTCTTGCATAGCAGTAAAACAGCTTATCACAGTATTATAATTTATGAAATTACCTTCTCTTTTCAGAAGCATTTATGGTTCATTTGTACTTTGAAAATTTTCATGCCCAAACGTTTCTTTCAAAAGCCTGCAGCACTGCTTTTTTCTGAAAAAAAAATCAGATATAAAAGAAATATAAATTCGTATATTAAAAAATCAAATGTAAATTATTCAAGAATTTGTCAAGCTATTTCACATTAAATAGTTATAAATTTTTAAGTATTAAAAAATGAAAGTTTTTGAATACCATTGAAAAAAGTTAAATATGATTGATAAATTTCCTTTCCTTTATATATAATTAAATATAAGATAAATTCTACAAAATTTCTTTTAAAATGATACATTCATTCAAATTAATTTCTATAACATGTCATTTATCATCTATTTCTTCTTTTATTTTCTTGGTGTTCTGGGATCAATCAAGAGATACTCAAGATTTCGTAAATCCAAAGCGATATTTTTACAGCTTACAGCACTTTAACCTTATAAAGATAATTTTCAGAAAAGGAAAAATAAGATGAAAGACGCACATGAAAGAGTCAAAACATTTTAAATTTTTACATAAATTTTCAAGGCATTTAATATAAAATGATTTAAAATATTTATATCAGTATTTAAAAAATATAAGAAAAATTGATAAAGTTAAATAGCTCAATATAAGTAAAATCATTCATAGAAAAATTGTTTTACACTCAACTTTCGATTATCCGGGATGGTCGGGAAATGACTCGTCCAGTGTAAGCGAATTTCCCGCATGAAAGTTTAGAAGAAGCATAGAAAATGTCAAACTATTATACAACAGGGTATTGATAATTTAATTAATACACACAAACAGAGAATAAAGATAAATTTTAATGATAAACAGTACAACATAAGTTATATCACTTGTGGAAAAAATGTTTTACACTCGACTCTCAATTATCCGGGAGGGTTAGGGAATGCTTCGTCCCGAATAAGCAAATTTCCAAGATAAAAGTTTAGAAGAAACATAGTAAATGTCAAACTATTATACAAAAGGGCATTGACAGTTTAATTAATACACAAAAACAGAGAATAAAGAAAAAATTTAATGTTATTTTGATTCACAATTAGCATCATATAAGAAAATAAAAATGTAGTCTTTTTCACTGATTTGTAAAGAGTGAAATGATTAATAAATGATTTCGTTCTTCATTTAACTTCTAATTCAACTAATCTTACTACTCAAATTTCTCAACAAATTTTTTCCAGTCGGTGTACTTTCTTCTACTTGCTCCAAGTAATTAAGTAACCTATCAGTACATACATTACATACATTACTGTGACTTAAGGGCTACTTCAGTCAAATGAAAAGACCCGTTCGCTCATGCTAATCCTATGGAAGAAATTTATAAAGATATCTTATTTGAATTTTAATATTTTTTAATGATTTTTTTTTTTTTTTTTTTGCATTAGATAACTGATATTGATCTGAATGCAGATCCTCTTTTACTTTTTCAATTTTTGGTTGCATAAATTTTTTATGAGGGTGCTTTCACTTTTCAAACCGGTTCCGAATATGAGAGCGTCCTAATAAAAAATATCTGTCAACAAGATCAAAAAAGGAAAACACGGCCTGTATACAAATCGATCTCAGATATAAAACGCAAAAAAGTCATTTCAAAACATTAAAATGCAAGCGAGATATCTTTATAAATTTCTTCCATAGAATTAGTATTAGCGAACGGGTCTTTTTATTTGGATGAAATAGCCTCTTAATTTTGTACGAGTTAAAACATTTGCTTTATTACTTTCTGGTCATTTTTCTAGATTCTTCTGAAACACAAGCGACGCAATATCATCGTCACTTAAAACTTTGTAACATTCCAATTTCGAATTTTCGTTAATTCATTGTTGCACTGTTTCTTTGTCCACAATTTCAGTGCATTTTAATTTAGTGTTCTCTGCAAAGCAGCAATATTATTGTCCTTTGTAGAAATTTTATTTTCTTTCTTCGATAAAATTACTCTCAATGATTGCTTAGCTATGGTATTTTTTACTATTTTTTTAGGGTTTCGTTCATCTTATCAAACCCTATTCGTCTCTGTCCCTCTGTCTGTCTCTCACACAGTCCGTACACAAAAACTGTATAAGTCAGAGAGTTCAATTTTTGTGTACTTACAGCTGAATACCTCTTGTCACATAAAAAATTATAACATTTTGAAAAAAAACAATTATTTTAATTAAAATATTTTTTCTTAATATCATCAGTTCAATTTTATGTTTTATTTAAATTGTTACACGCAAGTTTAAATAGATATAAAAATTATTATGTATGTACCACAAATTAATGGATTAAATAAATCAGGTGAAAAAGCCGCTCATTTCTTTTATTTCATCATATTAACTCATATTTATCATCTATTTTGACATGCGAAGTGAACTATTTTTTTATTTATTAAATTTCTACTCATTTAAATTATTAGTTAAATTTTCAGCATTTTTAGTATTCATTTAAATTTGCATTGCAATTTACGCTAGGAATGATGATTTTTTTTTAATCATCTTAAGGAATTGCAAACAAAACTGTGATTTTTACTTTCTCGGTTAGTTCATAACCTGAATAATCCATTCCCGGTTAATCGAGACTCCATTGAATGCGCTTTTTTCTATTTAATTAAGATATAAGCAGAATTCATATCCAAATATACGTTTCAGCAGCACATCATAAATCATTCTTTTCTCTTCTGACATCAACATTGCTGTAGAATCGATCAAGAATCCGTTAAGGTTTCGTAATAGTAAATCCGAAAGAAATGTATGTACAACTTTTAACACCTTTCATCTCTCCTCGGGTAATTTTCAAACACAAGAAAGCCCAGTGAGAAGGGGGTTTTCATGAAGTCAAAATGGTTATTTGATTGCAATATTTAGAAAAAGAACCACATAACAATAGATCTTGTATTACACAATTTCTACTAAACAAATTTCCGTTTAGAAGTAATATCTGAGAATGAATCTGAGCTGCACTTTAATATTTTGTTATGAAAGATTTTTTTTTTATTTCTTTATTCAAAATTATAATTTTTACCGTTCCGGTTAGCTCGTAACGGATAATCCATTCCCGGTTAATCGAGACTCTATTGTATGTACTTTTTTTCTATATTTTTACGAGTTAAGCAAAATTGTTATCCAAATACGTTACAGCAGCACATCATAAATCATTCGTTTCTCTTTTGACACCAACAGTGCTGTAGAATTGATGAAGAATCCGTTAAGGTTTCGTAATCGTAATTCCGAAAAAATGTATGTACAGCTTTTAACATTTTTCATCTTTCCTCCGATAATTTTTAAACAAAAGGAAGCCAAGTAAGAAGGGGTAATTCAGGAAGTCAAAATGTTTAGTTGCTTGCATTATTTAGAAAAACAGTCACAAAACAATAGACCTTGTATTACACACTTTTTAATAATAAATTTCCGTTTAGAAGTAATATTTGAGAATGAATCTGAGCGGCACTTTAATGATTTGTTACGAGGGATTTTTTTATTTTATTTATTCAAAACTGTGATTTTTACCTTCCTGGTTAGTCCATAACCTAAATAATTCATTCCCGGTTAATCGTGAGTTTACAATATGTACTTTTTTCTATCCATTTGCGATTAATGCAGAATTCTTATCCAAAATTTTACAGCAGCATACCATAAATCCTTCATTTCTCTACTGACATCAACAGTGCTGCAGAATCAATCAAAAATCCGTTAAGGTTTCGTAATTGTAACTCCGAAAAAATGTATGTACAACTTTTAAGACCTTTCATCTCGCCTCGGATAATTTTCAAACAAAAGGAAACAGAGTAAGAAGAGGTAATTCGTAAAGTCAAAATTTTTATTTGGTTGCAATATTTAGTAAAATAAGTCACAAAATTCTAGATCCTGCATTATACACTTTTTAATAATAAATTGTCTTTTCGAAGTAATATCAGAGAATGCATCTGAGCGGCACCTTAATGATTTATTATGAGGGTTTTTTTTCATTTCTTTATTCAAAAGTGAGATTTTTACTGTCCAGGTAAATCCGCAATCCGAATAATCCTTCCGAGTTAATCGAGAGTCTATTGTATGTACTTTTTTTTATACCTATTTACCATTTTAGCAAAATTGATATCCAAATGCGTTTCAGCAACACATCATGAATCATTCATTTCTCTAAATGACATCAACAGTGCTCTAGAATCGATCAAGTATCCGTTCAGGTTTCGTAATTGTAACTCCGAAAAAATATACGTATACAACTTTTTACACCTTTGATTTCCCCTTGGATAATTTTCAAACAAGGGAAGTTAGAGAAACAAGGGGTTTTTGCATGAAGTCAAAATGTTTATTTGCTTGAAATATTTAGAAAAAGAGTCACAAAACAATAGATCTTGTTTTGCACACTTTTTAATAATAAATAGTCGCTTAGAAGCAACAAATGAGAATGAATTTTGGCGGCATTATAATGATTTGTTATAAGGGTTTTTTATTTCTTTATTCAAAACTGTTATTTTTAAAGTCCCGGTGAGTCCGCAACACAGATAATCCATTGCCGGTTAATCGAGAGTCTATTGCATGTACTTCTTTCTATCAATTTAAGATATAAGCATAATTCTTATCCAAATATACGTTTCAACAGCACATCATAAATCATTCATTTCTTTTCTGACATCAACAGTGCTGTAAAATCGATCAAGAATTCGTTAAGGTTTCGTAATCGTAACTCCGGAAAAAATGTTTGTACAACTTTTAACACCTTTCATCTCGCCTCGGATAATTTTCAAACAAAAGGAAGCCAAGAAAAAAGAGGTAATTCATGAAGTCAAAATGTTTATTTGGTTGTAATATTTAATAAAAGAGTCACAAAACAATAGATCTTGTATTACACACTTTTTAATAACCAATTGTCGTTTATCTGAGAGTGAATATGAGTTGCTCTTCAATAAGTTGTTACGGGATTTTCTTATTTTTTTATTCATAAGTGAGATTTTTACCGTACCAGTTAGTTTGCAACACGGATAATACATTCCCGGTCAATCGAGACTCAATTGTATGTACTTTTTTCTATCCATTTACGATATAAGCAGAATTCTTATACAAATATACGTTTCAACAGCACATCATAAATCATTCATTTCTTTTCCGACATCAGCAGTGCTGTAGAATCGATCAAGAATCCGTTAAGGTTTCGTAATCGTAACTCCGAAAAAATGTATGTACAACTTTTAACACCTCTCATCTCGCCTCGGATAATTTTCAAACAAAAGGAAGCCAAGTAAAAAGAGGTAATTCATGAAGTCAAAATGTTTATTTGGTTGCAATATTTAATAAAAGAGTCACAAAACAATAGATTTTGTATTACACACTTTTTAATAACAAATAGCCGTTTATCTGAGAGTGAATATGAGCGGCTCTTCAATAATTTGGTACGGGGGTTTTTTATTTCTTTATTCATAACTGAGATTTTTACCGTACCGGTTAGTCTGCAACACAGATAATCCATTCCCGGTCAATCGAGACTCAATTGTATGTACTTTTTTCTATCCATTTACGATATAAGCAGAATTATTACCCAAATATAACTTACAGCAGCACATCATAAATCATTCATTTCTCTTCTGACATCAACAGTGCTGTAGAATCGATCAAGAATCCGTTAAGGTTTCGTAATCGTAACTCCGAATAAATGTATGTACAACTTTTAACACCTTTCATCTCTTCTCGGATAATTTTTAAACAAAAGGTAGTATTTCAAGAAGACAAATGTTTATTTGGTTGCAGTATTTAATAAAAAAAAGTCACAAAACAATAGATCTTGTATTACACACTTTTTTAATAATAAATAGTCGTTTAGAAGCAATATGTGAGAATGAATCTGTGTTACTTTAATGATTTGTTATGAGGGGTATTATTCTACTATGTAAAAACAGCCCAAATAAACGAAATTTCTATGAATTTTTTACCTGTGTTTGGCTGTGTTCTTATTTAAATGCTTTACTTTAATACATAATAAATCACTCCTTTCCTTCTTTTTTATTGTTGCTTCCGACTGAATGAAGATAACGTTAAGACTTCGTAAATTCAACAAGATTTTTCTACGTTCTGTAGAACTTTCTTCCTTCTGCAGACAATTTTCAGACTCAGAAATAGATTGGAGAATAGTTGAATGATTAAAATTTAAGATTCTTTAAATTGAATTGAGAATGTGCTAAGACGTTTTTATATATAGCTAAAAATATAGCTTAAAAAATTTGAAAGAACAGTGTTTTTACATAACGTGCGCAAGTATTTCGAAAGTGAGGTAAAATACATGGTTAATTTTGGAGATTAATCTCCATTTTAAGTTTTTATTCCCTTTATTCTAAACTAAATAATGATAATAACAATAATAATAATAATGTATATATATTACGGATTTTGTGTTTTAAGGGGGCAATAAAAATTGAGAAATCCAATTGAAAACAACTGCTAATTTTGTGTCTGTATCTCGAGAACTACTACATCGATTTCAATATTTTTAATTTGTTTGATATAATAATTATCTGTGTTTCATAAGTTTGCTTCTCCGGAAAATAATTAGTAATCTTAATTTCATAATTTAAAAAAAATAGATATTTTGTTCGAGAAATTGCGCAATTATTCCATTATTTATTTTTGTTTCTTGTTTAACGTCAATCTATAATTTAGACACTCTAAAAATGCATTGAAATATCTTCAGTAGTTCTCTAAAAAAAGTTACAATATCAGCTATTTCTATAGTATTTTACATGTTTGTGCCTTAGACAGCATAGATGCCCAAATAGTTTACTAGAAAACTTCATGATTTCTATATTCCATTTCCGTACATTTCATTTCTCATTTCTGTGATGCTTCACAATTACTAATAGAGAGGGTAATAAGACTTCGTTAGAGTGAAAAGCTGTTTCTATAGCATCACTTTTAAGTCACTGGAGGTAATTTTCAGATTCAGGGAAAGGGAATAAGCGGTCTTAAGCGAAGAGAGCCAAAGTTGAGGTACTTATTTTCCATGTTTCGCATCAATGTCCAAATAAACCTTGTATCAAGCGGTTTTTGAATAACACAGTGACAGTTGACAGTTTTTCAAAAAAAAAAAAAAAAAAAAAAAAAAAAGGTAAAAATTACATTTTACATTTAAGGGGTCAAGGGTGCAAAACATAGAAATTAACCATTTCTATTCTCATTTCCAATTAAAATCAGGAGTAAAAACTCTCTTTGCACTTCTTTCTTTTTGAGAAACAAAGTACTAATTTTAGGACTCCGTCCTTCTGTCCGTCAGTCCGTCATCATATAACAGAGTACAAACTACTTAACCGAATGGTTTGAAATTTTAAATATTATTTTTTGCAGAATTTTGTCGGTTAATTTCAAGTCTTATGAAAATCAGATGTAAATATAGTTCAATCACTGTTTGCAAATTATTTGCAAATTTTGTTGCTACGCAATCCATCTTAAAGGTTAAAATTTTTTCGTCATCCACAATAATATACATAGATTTTTTATTTATTTATTTGTTTGTATAATATGTAACAAAGAAAAAAATGCAAAACCTTGTTAGAAAGCATACACATTGGAACAGTAATAGGAATTACTAATGTGAAAAAAGAGATATCAAACGTTTTATTACATTGAAAATAAATACAGTTATTAATTAAATAAGGTACCCTGGGGTAATAACGCCAGACGAGTTAATAACGCCAAGTGCTAATATTTTGCATAATTATGAAATAACCTGGTAAATTACACCCATGTGTTCTGCGCAGAAGGGTTTTGAGTCATATAAATCGCAAAAAACAGCTTCAAGTTAATTTGTTTCATTTTTAGGTTTTATTGTTTTTGCAAGCAGCTAAATTTAACGCTTGATCTAAAATTTGCTAGATACGTTTTGTGATGTGAAGACTACTTTTTTATCCGGATTATACTTTGTTAATTACATAAATTTGTAGTACATTTCATGGCCTTTCAAAATGTTGTTGAAGATTTTGGATATCTTCTCGAGATAATTTGTAATTTAAAATGTACAGTGCAATAACTATAACGGCGTAATAACGCCAATCTTTGCAATTTTTACCCCGGTTGATTCCCTACAGTGGCAGAGCTACATCCTAAATACTGATTCAAATAAACACAGTTAAAACTGTGCAATGTTTCTAATAATTCTATTTAAACGCTCCTTTTTAAGCAAAAAGAAGCTCACGGTCTCATATTCTTTTGCCTCATCCCCCCCCTCTCCACACCACACCTTTATTTTTCTTACACTTTCACGAAAAAATGAACATTTTCAATAGCTTAGGATGCAATTTGTCAATTTCTAGAGCTGAGAGTTTGTATTTTTAGAATTGGGCAATCTACATGCAATTAATCCAACTTATTTCATTGTTTTGTTTGCATGGCGTTATTACCCATATAGGTGGGTAATAACGCCAAATAGCATTGGTCAAGAAATCACGCCATTACATTTTATGTATTCATATCTGTTAAATTATTTTTTTTATATAGATAGTCAATGAGTTGCTGTATCAAATCATATATTTGTTTGAAAAATACAAACTAAAACTGAGCCGTGAAAATTGCTAGAACCTTAACGTGGCGTTATTACCCCAGGGTACCTTATAAATAAAAGTAAAAGTAGATTAAAGTAAAATCTATTCTTTTATAAGCATTCAATGTTTATCTTTAAAATAAAGGATAATTCTATGTGTTTTCAAAAAATTCTGTTACAATACGTTAATTTGACATAAGTCTTTATTATTCATATAAAACATAATTTATAAAAGCGTTTTGTGGATTTTTTTTAGCATATTACAAAGAAAAGTAAATAAGATTTTTTTATTTAAAAAAATTCTTAATAGTAAAGTTCTATCAATTTATTGCAGATATTAAAACATATTTATAAATCATCCTTTAACATACAGTTGAACAATTAGTGCACATATCAATAATTTCAATACTTATACTTCTAAAAACACATACACAAAAAGATTGAAAAATATTTTGACCCTTTTTTTCCGAGGCATCTTCAGTTACTGAAATTTTCAGTCGTCTATCGAATTCAAGAAATCCCGCAATTACATTTTGTAAATACCTATCTGCTAAAATATTTTTTCTTGCATATATAGTCAACAAGTTGCTGTATCTAATACTGCATTTGTTTGGAAAAAAAGTTAAAACTAAACAGTAAAAATTAGCAGACCATTAACATAGCGTTATTATACCCCGGGACACCTATGAAAACTATTTATTATTATTATTATTATTATTATTATTTTACATTTAATATACATTTTTAGATTGCCTACTAGCAACACTCAAAAGCTTTTCACAGAAATATATATATATGTATATATATATAATGAAATTGCAATACTTTGTAAAATATAATAATTTTGAATTATATTTATGCAGTTTGTATTTTTTACGTTAAAACTAAAAACGTAAAATAACTTTAAAAATGAAAACTTAAAAACAATCAAAAATGATATTATTATTTCAACATAATAAATTAATTTGATTAAAACAAATCACTACATCCGGAGATTTCTTTAACAGAAACAAACAGAATGTACTTCACAGAATAGAATAACCAATGTTCATTTGCAAATCTAGTTATTTTTGAAATTTTTTTTATAAATTCATAATTTCGCTTACCGTATATTCTGGGACATGACGCACAGAATTGAATAAGCAAATTTATCATAATTCTTAAGAATATGTTATACGGATGATATAAAAATGCAAGATTAACAATTAAGATATCACGAAAAACATACAAAAATAATAAATAAATAAAGTAACGTGTGTATAATTCACCAGAATATGTGGTAGGGTATTTTTCAATTATTACGTAATTGTCCGTATGTGAGATTGTGTTTGATCCAAACATTTTGCCATTTTTGATAAAAATAACTACACCGAAATTATCGCGTCCTGATTGAAAAAATTGACAGTAATTGTGATTTCTTGTCAAATTATAACCAAAAAGCATTACATGTTATGGTAATTGAATTTTTACTACTTTTGTAATATTTTTTAATCTATAGGCTACTTCAAACTACACTTTATTTTTATGTATATAACAATATATATATATATATATAAATTTAAATAAGTCTTTAATCATATTATTTTATTAGTTTTAATAATTAGAAATTTTGTTTTAAGTTGCATTTCCCCCAAATTTTACACTGATATTTTTTTACACGTATGGAGATGCTATATTATATTATAGTAGCTAAGCATCAACAGCTTTTTTTCTCAGGTGTCTACATATTTGTATACTATATATTCTTAAAGTGGTAGTTTCCAAATTTATGTAAATTATTTCTCAGGCCGGAATAAATATTAATACCGAAAGGATAAATAAAGGGATAAATAATTAAGCAAAATATAGATCTTTAAAAATGTGCGAACATTTAATTTAATGATCTATTACTATTGCGAATTAAAATTTTCATATTTCAGGGCTTTTACAAAATATTTTCGAGATATTATATCCAATAATCGAAATTATTTACAATTTCAGGTAATATATTTTTAAAAAAATTCACATATTTATAACTGTTTCATTACTTATGCTTGACTTCTACAGTAAAAATAAATAAAAAACAATGCATCCTAAGTTCACCAATTTATGTATGGGATGTACGGAAAATACAAATGCACTAGAAGGAAAAAGCGACCGTTTTACAAAAGTCGTTTTACCACACGGAATACTTCTCTCGTTGTGAAACAACATTTACAGTTGTAGTTGCCCCCCCCCCCCAAAAAAAAAAAAAAAAAAAAAAAATTAATGGGCATGCCTAAAATCTTTTGTTGCAGATTAATGGTACCAGAACATTTTTCTTTTAGTCAGCACGTTATTTATTTGAAGATTTCATTTTTAAATACACAGTATAAATTAATTTTAAATTTGTAAATATTAACGAATATGCCGGTAAAAATCATTCCAGAAAAATATTCTGAATTATTTGTATTTACGAAAATTTTGATTCACAAAATGATAGCAGTAGATGTTTGATTATATTTGAGAAGCCAAGAGGTATAAGTGATAAAATTGAAAAAAATGAGCAAAGTTCACAGACGACCTGGAAATATGTTTTTTTTATTTTTTATTTTCAGGTAAAGAAATATAAGTGATTTTCTAATTATGCACCGAGTTCTAGAGACAAATCATTTTTGATGAATAATATTCAATATTGATTAATTATAAATTTAATGAAGATTGTACTCTACTTCTTTTATAGTTATTCAAACAAGAGGTAAAAGATTATAATGAAATAAGCAGAAGTTTCTTATTTCAAACTCAGTTAATTATTATTAATGTTCAAATTTAACATCAATTATCTTTAAACTCAGTTTATTTCAAATCTTATTATTTGTACACCTTGGCTTTTGGGGTCGTTATTTTCAAATGAATATGAAACATTTATGTCTTAACTTAATTTTTTTCTCCTTACAGTGTATTGTGCTTTTATAAATAAAAAAGTTGCGATACATGAGAAACTAAATCTTGATTGGTTAAGAGGATTTTAGAAAAAAAAAATGGTAATTTTCCCGTTATTCATAAGCGTCTTAGTCTTCTAATGAAACATATCCTGGTGCATTTTTTTTTTTTTTTTTTTTTTTTTTTTTTTTTACTTCTGGAATGTGGGTTTTCATATTTTAGAATATCATTTTTAGTCAAAACATTAACTTTGTGCGTATATGTCATTCGATTAATTATAAATGAATTCTGCAAGTTACAATGTAGATTAAATTTAAAATTTTTGTTAAAACAGTACAATAAGACAAAACCAAGTTAAAATAAGACAAAAGCAATCAGTTTGCTGGTGCATACCACTGTCACTAAACTTTTTATAAGTCAGTTGGTGCGCCATTAAAGAAAGAATAAACAATGTCGATAATAGTAGTGTTTTTACGAAACATAACTCAAGTCACAGATTAAGCAACATCCAACTAAATTTGAATTCTTTTTTCATTAAAATGCTACTTGTAAATAAAGCCTATTTCTTTTATATCTAAGTTTAAATTTTTTCATTTAAACTATAAACTTAAAATATCCCATTCCTAAGAATAGCAAAAAATGGTAATCTAATTTTAACGTAATACACTAATTTAATTAAAATAAATCTTTACACCAGGAAATTTATATGTATAATATATATACGAACAAAACATACTTTACATGATAGAATAACCAATGTCCATACAAAATAAGGCCACAAACTATTGTTTTTCAAACACTTTTTTTTTTTATAAATTTTTTTTTCCATACCGTTTATTCCGGCGCATGACGCACAGATTTAATCAAGAAAATGTATAATGCCTTGCAAAAGCACGTTATATGGAGAACATAAATATCTAAAATTTAAAATTCAGAAAATATAAGTACAAGAACCGATATTTTTGCATAGATAAATATAGTATCATACATACTCGAATAGAAAAACAATTTCAAGTGTAACGAATATGTAATACACCAGGATATATGGTATAATTTTATTTTATTGCTATGTTCTTGGCCGTATATGAGATTGTGTTTCTTCACTAAATTATGCATTTTATGCTGCATATGACGATATTTATAGTAACTTGATGTTACTTAGGTACAAAAACCGTCAATTTTTGAGCCTTTCTCATCAAATTATAGCCTATAAAAATGAAAATCGATGGTAATCAAATTTTTTACTCATTTTGTGCTATTTTCCTGATTTCCAACATTTTCAAACCCCTATTTAAATTTTTATATAAGTAATAAACTATTGATATCAAAGTTTGTCTTTAATAGTATTATTTTAATATTTTGCTAATTACAAATTTTATTTTAAGATGTATTTCACAAAATTTTTATGCTATTTTTCGCATTGATTGAAATGTACCTCAGAATCAACATATTTCTAAGGCATATATCATGTGTTTTATATTCTCAAGGTGATATGTTTTATATTTTTGTAAATATTTCTCAACTTCGATTAAAAATTAATATCGAAAGCATATTGCGCTCTAAAAAGAAAAATATTTAAGACAAATTCAGATAAGTTAATGAAACATTTAATTTAGTGATTTATTATTATCGTGAATTAAAATTAGCAATTTTTAGTGCATTTCGTAAAATATTTGTGAAATGCTGTTTTTAATAATCGAAAACCTTTCCATTTTTTTGTCATACATATTTTTTAAAAATCGGGTATTTAAAATATCTCATAAATTAAGCTTCAATTCCCCATAAAAGGAAAGAGGAATGTTCCCAAAGTACACCGAGATTAATGTACGCGAAATACAAATGCACTGGAGGGAAAGAAATATTTTTCAAAAATGAGGTTTTACAACACCAAGACTAAATATGTTATGAAGCAAAATTTACAGTTACAGTTGTTCAAAAATAATGGAATGGCTGAAAAATTTTAATTGTTGATTCATAGCATCATAAAACTTTACTTTTAGACAAAGGACTATTTGTTTGAATATTTCTGTCCTTTCTTTTTCTTGTAATAAAAAATGCAAGCGAATTTTTAATTTATAAATATTAACGAATATGCCGTTAAAAGGCATTACAAAAACTATTCTAAATTTTCTGTTTTTCCGAAATTTTTTTATTCATAAAATGTCAGCATCATATATTGTTATATACTACTTTATATCAGGTACTAACTTGATCAGAAGTCTTTTTGGAAATCCGTCCATTAATTTTCGATATATAGCTATTAAGGAAATCGTGAAAAAAGTAACATGGCAGCGCCATCTGAGAGGCAATTTTCACCAAAGATTAATCAGCAGAAATTTACATGATGGACTAACATCCACATTTACATTTATACAAATTTATATGATGGACTAAATAAATCTTAAGTTTTATTTTATTCTGTTCATTAATTTTTTAGATAGAATATCCACAATATTTGTATCACTTATAGGCACACAGAAAGACAGATTCACAATGGGCATTTTGTAAAAATCTATATTTTCGGATCCTCTGACACCTTAAACGTGTAAATCCATCAAAAGCTGAAATTCGAAAATTTTCACGGATCCAATACTTTCTAGTAAAAGATAGAAGAAATTGAAAATGGCAAAAGTGTAATTCTTTTACAAACATTTTTTATAAAGTCAATATTTTAAATGTCATGTGTTCATGTATTCCGGTGTATAAAGCGCATTTTTGATGGAAGAAATTCACCATAATTCCAAGCTGCCAGTCATACTTCAAATATAAAAATTAAACATTAAAAATTAAGAAAATGTGAACAGAAGAATTCATATTTCTACATAGATAAACTTTGTACGTATCGCATATTTTCGCTGTAGACTTGTTCACATTTAATCTCTATTTCTTGCTACCTATTACAATTATTGATATATTTTATTGTATTTTTATGCTTCATCAAACAAAGTTTTCCTTTGAAAGACGTGAATATGCATAAAACGGCAAAAATACTTGGAGCTGAAAAAAAAAAATTTGAATCATAATTTGCGCATAATACATCAGGAAATGTATATATATATATTTTCAATTGCCACGCTTGCCATATAATCGACTGTGTGTGTTAAAAAAAGTAAAAATATTTTATGCCACAAATGACATCTACCGTAACTTAAGGTTATTTGGACGCAAAGCTCATTTCGAAGCAGAATTCATATTGACATATGCATAATATATATATTTTTTAAATTTGGGTTAAAGTTTAATAGCCAACCAAAGTATTGAATATTTTAATAAAATTTATTTTGATAATTAAAACTATTATTTATATTAGGCTTTTCTCTCAATTTTACATCAGCATCTGTTATAGATTTGAAAGCAGTTCAGCGTCACCATCATTTTTTTTATATCGCTATTTATATTTATAAGCTATTAAAATGACATATTGTGTAAATAATTTCTCATGATGAAATATTTAAAATGATTAAATTATGAATATTAAAACGAAATTCATGGCTTTAGTAATTATATATAAACATTGAATTTAAGGTGCCTTGCCAGGTGAAGGTCTCGTCATCTGATCAAGGTTCTAAATTACGAGACCAACTTGAGTAGCCATTTGCAGTACAACAACAGGATGTAATAATAAGCAACCGAAAAAACAAAGTATGTACAAATAAAAAATAAGTTTTGCAGATAAGAGGACGTGTGCAGCGAAGATAACAGGTTAATTGCCGCTCGCGGCGATTAGGCGGTCATCCGCTCCGATACCAGGTATCTAACCCGTTAAGCTGAGGTAACTCGGCAGGTAGGGGCCTGGTCATCGGTTAGAAAGAAAGAAACATTGAATTTAATATTTTACAGTTAACATGAATTACAATTGTTTATTTTTAAGGCACTTTTCAAAATATTTTCAATAAATAGTCAAAAGATTTCTTCTTTCTTTCATACACTTAACAAATATTTGAGATGTTAACGCTGGTTCGTTGATTATTCTTGACTTTCTGAAATAAAAGCAACCCTCCAAAATACAACGAAATTGATGCACACAAAATACAAATGTGCTAAAGGAAAAAAGGGATCTTTAAACATAACAGGTTTTACCGCGTCCAGACTACCCTTGTTGTGAAACGACATTTACAGTCATAGTTGTTCAAAAATTAGTGGCTATGTTCATTTATTTATTTATTTATTTATTTATTATTTTTTAATTATTATTTGCTGATTAGTGGCATCAGAACACATTACTTTTAGCAAATAAGTTATTTATTTCAAAATATGATTTTTTTTAAATGTAAAATGCAAAGTAATTTTAAATTTCTAAATGTTAACGAAGATGTCTTTAAAAGACAGTCCTAGAAAAATATTTTTAATTTCGGTATTATTTTTGCATTTAATAAAATTTTATTCCTAAAATATTAGCAGGTTTTGCTTATATTTTAGGCCGAATGTTTACATTTATCCCATAGATTTAAAAAGTGACCTTTTTTTAAAGCATATTATTATTATTATTACTAAATGAGATATATTGAGAGAATTTTGGACATAAATTTGACAAAATTTCAATGATTTCCAAATTAATTTTTACTGAGTTATTCTTCTAAGCGAACTTCTCCAGGCTTATATTGTAAACTTCTAGACTGTTCTCATATGAGTTTTACAAAATTTGGATGGACTATCCAAGTTTAGAGAAATATCTTACGTCTAATAATACGCTTTGTGTGCACGTCACTATTTTCTTATTTAAAGACAGTTATGAGCGACAGTTTAAATTAAATTAAATTTTTATATCAATAATGGTTTGTCACAAAAAACAATCTATTGCGCCATATCACTCTCGCTAAACTTTCTACACTATAAAAAAAAGGTACTAATTTTTTTCTAGGAAACTGGGATTTCTAGAACTTTTCATATAATGGTAGCAGCAAAAACTCATGTAACCGATTCTTTTACACGAGATTTTGCTGTTATAATTACATAAAAAGTTTTAAGAATCCCAGTTTCCTAGAAAAAGTTTAATACCTTTACAAATTTTTTTACAGTGTATAAGCCAACTGATGCGCAATAATAATAATAATAATAATAATAATAATAATAATAATAATAATAATAATAATAATAATAATAATAATAATAATAATAATAATAATAATAATAAATGCAGCGAATGTTTTTATAAAGTGTCTTGCGGTAATAATGCGCATTAAAATTTTACCATTTTTCATGGCTCCGTTTTAGATGTTTTCAAACAAATCTACGATTTTTTACAGCATCTTATTGGCTATTTATACAAGAAAGAGTATTTTAGCAGATATGAATTCATAAAATGTAAGGGCATGATTTCTTAAAAAACGCTATTTGGCGTTTTTACCCACCTATGAGTTTAATAACATCATGCAAAAAAAAAAAAAAAAAAAAAAAAAAAAAAAAAAAAAAAACTATAAAACAAGATGAAAAATGGCATGTAAATTACTCAATTCAAGCAATGAAAATTCTACAGCTCTAGAAATTCACAAATTTATCTTACTTACCATTGATCCGTTCGCAACGTGAGATTTTTACGAAATTTTTAGTGTTTTCACACCGATATGGAAAAACAGAAATTTGTGCCTTATCAAATCGAAAAAATGCTCCGATTAAATAAGGCAATTTTTACAGTAAAATTTTACTAGAGGGGATAAACAAGGATTCTTAATCTGTTTTGCTGCACGTATATGTGTCGCTCGTCTCCAAGGGATTAATTGTGATATCAGGTTGCAGTAATAATTATTAAATATTATATTCCTGTGACACGAAAAAATTAGCAACACTTAGTACATACAAATTTCTCATTCCCCTTTTTGGTTTTCAACATGACTCTTTTGAGTATAAAATAAAAAATAAATCCTCTTCGGATGTAGTTTCATCACTGAAAAGAATCAACCGGCCTAATAATGCGAGAATGACATTATTATCCTGGTATATTTTTTGTGCAGTATATTTCTAAATACAAATAATCTTGTGAATGATTACAAAATCTTCCACAACATTTTTAAAATGCATTAAATACATTACAAACGTATGTAATAAACAAAGTATTTCATAATAAATAAATAGTCTTCAGATCATATAACTTATCTCGCAAGTTTTAGATTGGTCATTGACACTTACGTGCTTTTTCCAGTGATAATGCCTAAAAATGGAACAAGTTAACTTTTAGCACCTGTTTGTGATTCAGTTGATTTAGAGCACTTCTGCTCTAAAACTATATGTGCCATCTCCGGATTCCTTTACAATTATATGTAATATTAGCGCTTGACTTTATTATCATAGGACAACTTACAATTTCAATTTGTGGCTTAAGCAACAATCATTTAAAGATTTTTTTTTCTCAAACTACTTGTTAGTAATGTTTTTTCCTTTATGTGTCTGTATATGTGTTCAATTTACAACTCTAAGCTTAAAATATTAAATTGTTAAAAACAACTAAAACTATCGTTTTGATTCTAATATATTACATTATTTTTATGAGGATATATCATTACACCGGAGATTTTTTTTAAATAGATACTAGGGGACCCTACTTCGTAGAATTTACGATTGACAACCCTCGGTGTAGATTCTACACAGATTATGAAATTTAGAATAAAATAAAATTTTAAAAAAGTAGAAAGCAACAAAAAATTAAAAATGATTGCGTATAGCAATCGTGACTTAATCAAGTAAGAGTATGCAAAATATGGCTAAAAAGCTACCCATACTTTTCTATTCTACTGATAAGTTTTAGCCTTAATTAGTACTAAAATAGTTTTTTGATTTTGAACTACCTGGTTCAACTTGTCTATCATACATTTCTCTATGAAGCTACCAGTTATCAGGTTTCTACATATCAGAGTTTTTTTTTTTTTAAATCATGATTATGTGCCAAAAAATTTCAAATTCACAATAAATTCAATTAAAGAATGTCGGTGACAGCATTAGACAATTTTTTTTTTTTTAGAATTAAGAGACAATCAGAAAGAAGAAGATACTTCAGACGACTGCATAATAAAAAGCTAAAATATAGCTGCTTTACAAAAAAATTTTTACAGTGATATGTTATTTAAATGCCGAATATTTTGGAATTCAGCGCTTTGTAAATTTATTAAAATTTACAGGTGAAAGTTATAAAATGGATTAAAAAAAATTTAAAAATTAAGAAAACTTTCAGATTTTACATATTTAAGTTTATAATCAACCCCACGTTAGAATTTTATTAAATACGTAATTAATATTTAACTTCAGTTTATAACCTTTTATCCTAAGGTAATTAACACAGCATTAGGTTTGTTTGGAAATATTTTCATTTAAAAATATAAAATCAAAAGAGAGCTGAGCGTGCATTGCTTTACCAGCGAACGCAGTGTGATGTAGAATCACATACAGTTTTCTTAAATTTTACATTTTTCTAAATTACAGTTAAAACTAATTTTTAATTAAATATCTATTTTATCTTTGTGTCTTATTTCAATCCCACAATAACTTTCCGTTAAAAAGTAAAGAAAGAAAACATGTAACATCTGCTGTATCAGTAAAACGATTCTCAGATAAAGAGTTCCTTTAGATGAATTTTCGGCTTCGCTAAAATAATAAAAGAAAGAATAAAGATCGAATGTGTTTGCGGTCAGTAAAATTTCATTTTCTCTCTGCGTAATGTTGAGCCTAACTTCTTTATTACATAAAAACTTTTCATGTACATGCTCTGTATTTTGTCTATTGATAACATTCTCCCAAAACAGACATATAACGTACGATGTTGGCGCGAATTCTTTTTGGCGTATTTTTTTAGGACTGCCCATTTCTGGTTGCCCTGCATTAAATTCAAAATCATCTTAATTGTTTAAAGCGTAACAGAAAATTTCATGGTTATGATATCATTCACTTTTCATATGCTCCTTTCGCCAATTCTAAGATGCCAATGTGTGAATTCTGAATGAGAAAATTCAATTGCCTCTTTCTCCCTTCACGGACTCAGACATGTAAAGAAGGTATCTTAAAAAATGCTTACAGGCACCATCCCTAATTATTTCAGTAAGAAATGATTTAATTTTTATAACTCTACTTTAAATAAACAAAGTTCTCAAAAGACATTTATTTTATTGATCACAGCCTACAACTCTAGCGAATGCATTTTTTTTAAAGAACCTGGTCGCAATACTTTAAAATACAGATCTACACTACACGCAGGATGCTACCTACTTTTCCTGCTACCGAAAGCAGTAGCAGGGTAACTGGATTCAACAAGATGTTGAATCTATTATTGTTTAAAACTATAAAAACGTTCAACACTAATTTTATGTATACTTAGAGTCATCACCACAGGCTTCGGAAATTCCGGTGGGCCAGCTAGTTGATTATACAAATTTAAATATAATTGAACGCTGTTTGTGCTATTAGCAAATTTTTTCTTTTTAGCGTTCTATTTTGAATTATTCTAGTTTCTTTTATAAAAAAAACCTCTTTAAATATTTTGTTATATTTTTATATAAATTCATTCAAATAAATTCATGTTTCGATTGAAAGTAAGACATACTTAAAAACTGAAAACTTTTAAAAATTTGAAACTGAAACCTTTTCAAAATTTCATTTGACTTCCTAAAGTGAAAAAAGAAGCGAAATTTGTAAAGCCATTTGCAAAGCCCTACAACAATCAATACCTTACAATTTTTTTAATTACTATAAATGATTTTTCACAATTCTCCTTCCTGCCGAGATATTTTTCATAAATATAACCACAAGGGGTTACCGTCCCCTGCACATTTATCTATTCAACCTTTGAATTTTTAATTACCCGTTGCTTCTTTACCGTAAATTTTATTGACTATCTTGCTCCTTATTCAGTTTATCATATATTGATAAAAGCACTATAATGCTATAATGAAACGCACATTTCTTTCTGCATTGTTAAGAATGTTGTTTCCAAATACAAACGACATATGTCTGAATTCATTTTTGTTTGGAAATGCCTGAAACTGGCATGTGTTCTTATTCGGAAACCAATAAATAGAATGGTGTTTTTAACTTTTTTGTTAAACGAAGACTTTGAGAAGTCAAAGTTGATGTTGAATAAGTCAAAGTTGATGTTTTAAATCAATGAAAAAAATCACACGTCATTTGGAAAAACCACTTACAACTTGATAATTAATTTATTTAACAAAAAGTGGAAACACCACTCAATTTCAAACTATTTTAGAAGTCCAGCTTGTCAGTTTTATGATTTGATGATTAAATAAATCAATCAGAAATGGTTCTGAAGTTCGCATTGTTGCGTAGGGAATTTGATAACAGCCTTCAGGACATATAATTTTTTTTTTTAAACTGATCTTTTTATTAAATATTCGTACACATACAAAAACAGATATCTCTTTTGAACACTTCAATTGACTTCCTAAGCTGACAAAAGGATTACAGCTTGTAAAGTCCATTAACAGTCAATTCCTTAGAATTTTTTTAAACCTAATCCTCCCATCATAAACGCCTAGCATTCTTCACAATTCCCTCTCTCTTACGACACTATCTTTCACAGATATAGAACGTCAAATGGAAGTACAGACTGTTCCTACCATTTCAGATGTCCGGCCGGTCAGTTGTATGCTTTTATGTTTTAAAAAATGAGTCAGAAAGTTTCATATTGTTGAGCAGGAAATTTGATATCAGCCTTAAAGACATTTACAAAATTTTTGAAATTGATATTTTCAGTAAATACTTCTACACATTAAAAAAAAAAAAAAAAAAAAAAAAAAAAAAAAAAAACAGATATTTATTTGAACACTTCAATTGACTTCCTAAGCTGACAAAGGATTACAGCTTGCAAAGTCCATTAATAATCAATTCCTTTGATTTTTTTTTTTTTAACCTAAACCTCCCATCATAAACGCTTAGCATTCTTCAAAATTCCCTCTCTCTTACGACCCTATCTTTCACAGATATAGAACGTCAAATGGAAGTACAGGTTGTTCCTACCATTTCAGATGTCCGGCCGGTCAGTTGTATGCCTTTACGTTTGAAAAAAATGATTCAAAAATGGTTCTGGAAGTTCGCATTGTTGAGCAGGGAATTTGTAATCAGCCGTAAACACATTTTTGAAAAAAAAAATCGAAACTGATATTTTTAGTAAATACTCCTAAAGATTAAAAAAACAGATATCCCTTTTCAAGACTTCAATTGACTTCCTAAGCTGACAAAAGGATTACAGCTTGTAAAGTCCATTAACAGTCAATTCCTTTGAATTTTTTATGAAAACCTAATCCTCCCATCATAAACGCTTAGCATTCTTCACAATTCCCTCTCTCCTGCGAAACTATCTTTCATAGATATAGAACGTCAGATAGAAGCACAGGCTGTTTCTGCTACCTGTGAACTCATCTATCCCAGCGTTCTTTCGTGAAAATCCACCCCTCCATATCTTTATGACGTTCCTATTAGTATCCATGGGATAAGGGGAATAAAAAATGCTCACCCCCAATATCCCGCATTTTAATGGCATCCTAATAGGTAGGAGACTCTTCTCCTAGCAAAAGGCTTCGTATGAGTGGGGGTGTTCCTACCCCCTCTATTCTGTTCGAACGACACTGAGTACCCCTATGTTTCTCTGACAGTAGAGTATTACAGGGGGATATCGTGATATGAAAGCAAGCGCACAGCAACTGGGGGTGCGGTGACGTTAGTAGTTTTGCAGAAATTAAAGTTGTAAGGCTCTAGTAAAGAAAAAATAATACAGCCTGTTTTCTCACTCCTTTCAATATGACTAAAGTTTAATAGGTTCCAAATGTGTTTCCAAAATGTGTAGCTAGAAATTAAAAAAATATATATGAAATATGATTTCTAAAAATCCGTTTAATAAAACCCTAGAATTGTTTTATTGATTTTAAATTGAAAATTTTTTAAAACGTAAAAGAAAAAATAATTGTGAAATTTTTGTTATTGAATTTTGTGATATAGTAGCTATTTATAATTTAGATAAAATATAAAATATATTACGATTAAGCAATTATAAAAAATTAATAATAGTGACTAATAAACAATACTTACTTTCGTATCATTAAAACGGAATGCATTTCATGAATAATTGATGTTGAAAATACGCTAATATATTTTAAAAATGTGTTGTTTTTGGACAATACATATGATATTTATTTAATATAAACTAATGTCTAAATCACACTTTTTTTTTTAATTTTATAAATTTTGTAGAAAAATATCTTTAAAAGTAACTTTTACGCGTAACATATAATCTAATTTTCACTTATTTTGATTTGTTTAACTTTGCACCAAATAGACACGAATGGTATGTTTAGAAAACAAAAACGATATTCAGTCTAAACTGAGGAAAGAAATTGCAATCGTGATGAAGCAAAAAGAAAAGATACTTAGATTATTATTACTATTGTGTATCTAACGTTCAGTAGTTTCATAAGAGAGAGAGATATAAACATCCCCTCTAAATTCCGCTAAACTTTCTAGCGAAAAATAGTTAGGTACAAGTCCATTAGCAATAATTTCTACTAATTAATCTTAAAATTTGTTTAAAAGGCATCTACATAAAAAAATTGTATGAAAAAAATTGAATGCTAACGACTATTTTTGACATCATATGTTGGTTCTTCAGACAACAAAGAGAAGAAATCGTTTAGGAATAATTAGGGTTTAGAGTTTGGAACTCCTATACTAAAATTAATTTTTTATCACTGCAAAACAAATTGCAATATGCTTAGATTTTTAAGTAAAACTTAAAAACTATTTTTTTGAGCAAGTTATAGTTTTGGATTAACATAACTGAAGCTTCTAAAAATCGATTTCAGTTTTTTTCAAATCCTGTGTTACACTTCATGTTATTTTCATAAAAGAATTAAATGTCTGTATACATTTTGTTAATTGTTGTTATTATGAATTATTAGCATTGAAAATTTTAAAGTTTGATCAAAATTCTACATGTACACCGTCTTTTAAGAAAATAGAAGTGTAGAATTAATTAGTAGATGTTATACTAAACGATCAATTGTGCCATTTACATGTTATACGATGATTTAAGGAAACATTGGTTTGGGGTACTCTTTATTTCATAACTGGATTCGGCATTTTCATGTTTCTTTATGAATAAATAGGTTAAAAAGTTAATTTTTGTACTTTTTTATTTTAATATATTTTAAATACTATTATAAAAATTCGTTCTTCGTAACAAGTAACTAACAAATCTATTGTTCATTTGAAAAGGAGCAATAGTTTTAGAGAAGAATAGAATAAATTATATCAATCAACAAACTATTATCATTGTAATAAATTTTGACTAGATCAAACGAAACCTTGCAATTCATTTACCTTTATTTACTAAAAATAATTAATAGCTAAACATAAAATTCCTTTTTTTTTTTTTTTTTTTTTTTTTTTTTTTTTTTTTTAATGCAGGCATATACTATTAGGGATAGTTAATTTTGGATAAGTTAAAAATCTGCATGAAAATTTATCCATCAACGAAAACATTTAACTTTACAAATGTCATAAAACTATATATGAAAATCACTTGAAAACGTCGAACTAATTTAATATTTGCTTAAAGTAATTAAAACACTGTTAAAGAGCAAAAAATATTTTTATTTATTCATGTTCAATATGTTTCATTGCTCAGACGGCAGCATTTTCAACAATTAATATGATATAAATGTTTTCGCAAACAAATTTTAAATTGAAGACTGAAAACAAAATACCCGCGAACACAAGCGTAATGAAATTAACTGCATTATTTAGAATAATTATTATTGAATGTGGGTTATATAGTAGTTTATATTTAATTACTTAATTTAGATCATCTGCGGGATAATAATATTGATAATTCACGTTCATAAATATTTATTTTTAATATTGCAGTTAATTTCATTATTCTCGAGTTCATATAGATATTTTTTCCCTTAAAATTTTTATATTATATTAATTATTGAAAAAGTTGCTGTCAGAGCAAAGAAACATCTTGAATATGAATAAATAAAGATATATTTTGAATTTTTAAAAGAATTTTTATCACTTTAAGCAAATATTAAATTAGTTTATTAATGTCTTTCTAAAACAAACGTTGTTAATTGTGAAAATAGTATTCCTTATTTCGCAAAAAATCAAATTTACTTTTAAAAACTAAATGAATCAGTGAACATAGTATTAATTTTGAGTAAGATACTGATTACAACAGATAAAAAAATACCTTAGGACATTTTTCCTTTATTTTTTCTAGACAGATTACGAACAACTCTTCTTGCACCTAAATATAAAAATTCCTGCACAATGTTTGCAGTTTTAAGTCTAATTAAATATGCAGTTTCCACTATTTTCTCGCAAATCATCGAATTAAAATTATACTGATATCAATCGATTAGATATAATGCTTACGATTATATAACTTGCTTAAATTAAGCTAATGAGCCGGTACACATTTTAAAGTCTAAACACAACTTTAAATATTTAATCACTCTGCCAAATTTCCACAAAATATCATCAATTTACATTAAAATTGATTCATTGTTATAATATTTCAAGTTATTTGGATCTGTATTTTCATTTTTTTCATCTAAAATATTCAAAAATAAGTAATTTAATTAAATTCTACACATAAAAAACTACATTTTACTCGTTATTTTCTTGTTAATTATGAAAGTGATAAAAAACACATATCCCATATTATTTTTAATACATTTGTTCTTAGTTTGTATATGGTTATTTTGCTTTCATTGCTGTTTAAAAGCAGTTTTATGGTAATTATGAATTTATATTAAAAAGAATTGTTTTTTTTTTAAAATCAATTAATAAAAATTGCATGTATACCAATAAATTATTTGACGAACACATTAATAATAATATATGAATTTCTAACAATACATTTCGCGCAAAACTATAATCGTCATATTCTGTAAATTTAAAATCAATTAGTTACTAAAGAGTATCAAAAACTTTCTAAATGTTTTTTTTCTTTTTTGCTTTTTTAAACATTTTTTTTTTTAAAGTACCGGGTACAAATTTACAGTTGCGAAAAAATTGTAAGCAAATTAAAAAAATAAATATTATTGCGTTTTTAAAATCTAAGTAAATTTATGATTTAAATGTTACATTTTTATTGCCTAAAACTTCTTCCGTGATACAATATTATCTCTGTTATCTAGTATATAACACGTGCAAAACTTAATTCAATCTTTAATTTCTTTTAAATTTAAAATATTTGATATTTTTCTCAGTATTAAAAAGCTACTTTATAAAATGGAAAAAGGGTTGTATCAAGTTCTTTGGTAGTTTGCACGTAATGTGGTGTGATAATAGTTTTTTTTTACAATTGCGTGAGAGATAAGTCTTTTTTTATCCTTATTGAAACCGTCCGTTTCTAAATTAAACCCTTTCTTTTTCCGCTTGATAATGAATGTATAACTTGAAAAGTATAGGTAATAAACTAAAAAATTTTAATTGAATGTATTTTTTTTTTTTAACTTTTGGAAATGATATTATTAAGTAAAGTAATTTTTAATATGAATAGAGAAATTTGTAGAGTATAATTTCAAGAAAATTGTTTATACTATTTCTTCACAGTTACTATAAATTCGATCGGAGCGATCTTTGTTTAATTTGATTACAGAATATTTTTATACAATGATGTAATTAGAGTTCTGCACAAATTATTACAACTGCTAATTCAAATGATTCGGTAGAAGATGGTCTTTCATACACAAAAATGAATATTAAAGAGAAAATAATGCTTTATAATATGTCAATTTAGCAATTCTCAAACTTACCAAATATTTTATAAAATGGTTATTTAATTAAAATTTATGATGATAAAAAATCCAGTATTATAGTTTCTCAATGACATTAGTTCTCAATCAAAGTAGTTGTCAGTTATAGTAATAATTTCACTTGTAAAACTGTGGTTATACATTTTATTACATGTTTTAATAGCTCATAGGCTTTTGAACTCCAGAACATCAAGAGTCTTCACCCCCCCCCCCCCCCATACACAGTACAAACTCGTGCACATTTCGTCACTTGAGAATGATAAGAGTCTATCTGTGTTTTTGAAAAAAATAACTTATAGATACAGAAAGGCTCTACTTGTATCTAAGAAGACATTTTTGCATCAAAATGATGTTATATATAATTTATATATAACATTATAATTATATTATGACAATATTTTAATCCAGAAATGCCTTCATTGATAAAAATAGAACATATCTATATCGACAAGTTATTTTTTTCAAAAATTTAGATAGAACCTTATTATTCTCAGGTGACGATTTATTGTTAACAGTCCAGGAATGCTGAGAAGGTGTTTTTATAAGAAGTGATCAAAATGCACAAACGTCTTCGATTTACATATTAAATTCCTAGATGAATGTGCCGGCGAGGCAATTAAATTTATCAGTTTTTTAATAGTGTTAATGTAAAGATGTTATTATTGCTGTGCACGTGATTCTTTCGTTCTCTACAACACAAGTAAAATTATCGTAACAATAGTAATACTGAATGATTTTATGTAATTTAAATGCTATAAAATGAATTTTCGCACATAAGCAAATAGAATAATTAATCACAGTATTTTATTTATATTTTGAAGATCTTTATTTTCTACATGGGTATTACGAGTAAAGGTTTACATTTATCCTTCTCTCGCTTACTTCATATTAACCGAGTTTAACTGATAATTAAAATCTGCTTTCAGTTTTGTTTGGAAAATGATCTAATTTATAAATGTTGTAGGTTTTATTTGATACACAGGTAATACAATCGTATAATTATCTTCAAAGTTAAAATAAGTTTATTATTTTCACATAATTTGAGTATCTTATTTAATTGCAACAACATTAAATAAGCATTTAAACATAATGGTTGATCTAACAAAGCTCTACTGTTGTAATATAAAACTGTGTTCTCTGAATTAAAGAGCACAATAAAAATTTAGCGTCTAAATATAAGTATTAAAAATATTTCGTGAAAGAATCTGCTATAATCGATTTATGAAGCAAAATATACGGATTTCTTGTGGAAAATGTTGTACTGCAAATGTGGTACTGTTTGTTCTAAAATGTATTTAAAATTTAATAAAAATTGAAATTTAATGAACTGATCAGTTACTGAAGAGAGAACCCGAAGAATCAGGAAGAAACAGAATGTTGAATTTCAACCTGCTAGACGTCAGATTATTCAATTATACATAAGGTTTTATATTTGTATGTAACTCCAAAAACTTATTGTTATTCCTACTATAATTGAAGAAAAATAGTAAACATAAGTTTGTATCGCGTGATTATCTATTTTATTCGCAACAACATTAAATAAGCAATGATGGTGACAATAGTTTATCTTTGTTTCACAGAGCTGTAACATCCTAATCTAGAATTCCGTTTCAGGGCATTACAGGCAACAGTTATCGTTTTATGCGTGTTTGAACATGAGTTGTCAACTACCAACTAATTGACTCCTTCTAATCAACTCTTTAGCCTCTTTCCTGCATCCACAGAACTACCCCCTGTCCCCCCAAGAGAATCAAATCAAAATATCGCTGCGCAATCCACGAGTAAATGGGATGTGAGGGGGGAGGGTGTATTTCCCTTCTTCATTTTTGAAAATCCACGCCGCTTTAATTTCCACTATATAATTCAAAAGGATGCGTTTAACTTGGCGTACAGATTGTTTATCGAGAAGGACTAAAAGCTGCCACAATGAGCATTTCCGCCTGCCAGGAGAACTTAAATATGCACAGATCCGTTTACTATTTAGGAAAATAAATCTGCATCCTGTAACAACATTGCCGTATCGAAAAGAGCCTTTTAAAGCAACTTTTCTCCAGCAGTAGATTTCTGCGTGCTATGGGACTGGGAAGGGGACGCCAGACGTCGAAACTTGAGTCTTTAATCGTTGCTACTATCTCCCTTGCGCCGATATATTTTAATGGTTCCCTTCGGCATCTTTTGAAGCTCCGTGACCGGTGTTCGGGAGTCCAGAGAGCAGACGAGAATCTTCTCCGGGCAACCCCCTTCTCCGATGCCTCCCCAATCTCTTTTCCTAATAGTCCCCGTCTCTCTCTTTTACATCCCTTCCCCTCTCCTGCATCTTACCCCCTCGGTTCCCTCGACTCACGTGCCTAATTCCTGGCACAAACTCTTCGGGCTTAGCTTTAACAAGGAGGCTAGAGAACGGAAAGAGAGAGGGAGAGAGAGCAGAGAGAGGAGAGACATCAATTGTAAGGAGAGAGGGGGCGGGTGGAGGAGGAAGGAGCAATTCAGGGAAGGGGGACGTCAGCGGTTATGAAACATCTTTTAAAGTCTGACGAACCTGTGAAAGGTTTAGGAGTGGGACCGCCTCAGGAGTGCTTGGATTAGTTTCCAGGTACAATCTAGCGGGAGAAGAGATCTAAACGAATAGGAGTCCGTTCGTAAAAATTAAATGCAGCCAGACCCCCCAAGAGTCGATACCCGAATCAGTGTCTACTACCATTTCATATCTGCCCAACCCTCAGGGATATACCGGATATTCTGGGGAACTCATTTTCTTGATACGCCTACATAAGAATTGCTTTCTGTCTCTTTATTATTCTTTATGCTTCCCGTTTCACTGTTCGGAAACTTTATTTCGCCTAAGTCATCCCCATCTGAAATCGAATCTTGCTTCTACTTTTTTTTCTGCCTGTACTTCTAGTATAAAAAAGACTTGCGTATAACAGAAAAAGCCTGTCAAACACAGGCTGTTCAATTGATAATGCGTTGCATTACAAACTTTATAATGGGTTTACAATGAACAGACAAATATATTTGTGTTTAAAAAGTGGTTGTTGATTTACTTTCAAATATAAATTTCCTGTAACTTTGTAAAATATTTTTCTGAAGCAGATTAAATCAGATGTCTTCAAAGAGACTTTGATTGTTTGCGAATGTAAAAGTATTACGCCGCAGTTTCTTTTTATATATAAATATATTTTTTATAACTTTCTTACTATATTTTTGTTTCCTTATTAAATTATTTCTTTCAAAAACTTTATAAGGTTTCCCCCGAATTTTTTTTATGTCTACGTTGTCTTTTAAATTATTTTACGAATATTCATTTAAAACGTACCTTTTATTTTCAAATTATCATACTATGTATATTTTCATGTCACTCCCCAATAAATTTATTATATCTCGTCATTTTAACATTTTTTTTTTAAGTTACACGAAAAGGGAACAGTAATTTCAAAATTTAAATGAGAAAAAATTGTATATTTTATGTCGATTTTGAAATTTGTAAATTTGAGAAGATGAAAAAACATTTTTTGTGCTAATTTATTAATTATTATAAATTATTATAAATTATTATATTGAAATTTTATATTGAATGTATAAATTTTGATATTCATTTCAAACCGAAATTATAATTTTGTACTTCATAAAGTATTTCAAAATGTATTAAGCTGAAGCTTGTAAGCATTTGCGAAATTCTGACACCTTTAAAAGATATAGTTTTAAAATCATTTTGTTTAAAAAAATAGCTAGTTTAGAGATTCTATTCAGAGATTCGTGAATTTTAAATACTAGCTGAATACACACGATATGGTGTAAAATATTTTATTTTACATTTTTATCTCTGTAAAAGAACTTAAAAAAATGCTTTTATGCTTTTTTTGAAAAAATATTTTATTGATAAAATAAATATTATCAAATAAAATAGACGTGTGGATGTTTTGTTTCTTCTTTAAAGAAATGTATAATAATTATATTTGTCGTAATTTTCTTAATATACTTGCAGCAAACATTTTTTGGACAAACTAAATTAGTCATTTCAATTGGTTGCTTTAAATTAAAAATATATATATATATTATTATCCTTTGTAAGTGCACAATATTATACGCTTAAATGGTTAATTTTTTACGCTATAGATTTTTTTTACAATAACGACGAGAGAATTGCACATTTTTATGTTTAGATAAACTGAAATATTTTTTTATAGAAATATTCAATTTATTCAATAGGTACTTTATTTGATTTATAATGAAAGAAAACTGCAAATATTCTTTTGAAGCTTTACGGCCATTCTAATTTACACTGTAAAAAAAAAAATTCAAGAGGTTACTAAAAATTTTTTAGTAAATTTGTATTCCACAGAATTTTTTAGTAACCATTACAAACTTTTTTTTTTTTTGCAAGTGAAACAATCATTTCTTTTGTAAACTGAACAAAGGAATTTTTTGTATAACTAACTTAAAAATTTTTAGTATGAGCCACCAAGCAAATTTTAGTAATAGCCCCAAAATTATTTTTAATAACCATTACGTGAGCCCGAAGGGCAGGAGCTTTCTTCGAGCTGCATCCAGACTTCTGAAACGGAAGATTTTCGGCAAAACCGCAATAGATGGCAGCACCAAATTTTGCTGCCTGCTCCGACAGGATTTTCATAATCCTTTTATTAACGAGTACTTACACTACATACATTCGGGGCGTATGTGGCGGCGGCCAGTATCGAACCCGGGACCTTTTAGCCTGGAATCCGTTACTATAACCACTATGCCATCAAGGCCACACCAAATGAGTTTTAGTAATAACTATTAAAAATATAAAACTATTAACTATATTCGTTGCTAACTTTTTTCTAGTAATTCTTACAGATTTTCTTGTAACCGACTAAGATTACTAAAAATTTTTTAATAATTACAAGGATCACTAAAGTTTTTTTAGTAGATCGACCCTTTTTTTTACAGTGTAAATGGACCAAATGTCTCTAATTTTAAAAGAAGTAGTTCACGTATATATATATATATATATATATATATATATATATATATATATATTTGGTTTATTGTTTTATTGATAAAATCCATTGGTGAATCTTGTCTACTTTTAATGGTATTATATATATACACTATATTGCCATTGATTATGGGACACTTGCGATTTTAGACATTTTACTAAATATCTAGAAAAATACATGAGGAATCATCTCGAAACTCTTAGTGTATAAATATAATAGTATACGTCATACATCTCCGTGAAGATTTCTTACCGAAATGCCATAGGGGACCGTCAACAAATTAAAAAAGAATGAATATCTTTTGAATAACCCTGTCAAAACTAATGTAGCAAAAGCGCTCAAACTCTAGATTATGATTGAATGCCTTATTGTAATACATTATGTTCATTTTTATGCAAATAGCATGCACACTCACAGAGTAATTAAGGTTTTTATAAAAATGGTCTCTAATTTTTCCAAGTTTTTCCATTATAATTTTCAGAGTTCTTAATATAAAATAATATTTTTTTCAGAAAATATGACAAACAACATTGCACACAGTACCCTGTAATCAGAATTAAAAAATAATAAAAATTGTATGAAAAATGAGTAGGTTTACTATATAATTTTTTACTGCGCATGCGTCAAAGATATCAAAATTTCATTTGCATATTATGTTAGCTAAATGTATAGAGCAACTTTTGTAAAAGTCTCAAAATCATAGCTTGAAAATTCTGAAAGTAATCGTCTATAGAAAAAGGACAAAATCCGTTGTTTCCAAAATGAAGCAAAAAAATGAGGGATTTTATCCAAATGCAGTAGTACATCCCATATTGTGTATTCTATATTGACACTAATCAATAAAATTATGGATACAACCCCTCTTGTTTTTGCTTCATTTTGAGAATAACGGATTTTCGACTTATTCAATTGACGATTATTGTCAGAATTTTCAAGTTATGATTTTGTGACTTTCACAAAAGTTGCTCTATACATTTAGCTAACATAATATGCAAATGAAATTTCGATATCGTTGACGCATGCGCAGTAAAAAATTATTTAGTAAACCAACTCATTTTTTATACAATTTTCATTATTTTTTAATTCTGATTACAGGGTACTGTGTGCAATGTTGTTTGTCATATTTTCTGAAAAAAATAATTATTTATATTAAGAACTCTGAAAATTATAATAAAAAAACTTGGAAAAATTTGGGATCATTTTTATAAAAACCCTAATTACTCTGCGAGTATGCATGCTATATGCATAAAAATGAACAAGGCTTATTACAATAAGGCATTCAATCACAATCTAGAGTTTGAGCGCTTTTGCTACATTAGTTTTGACAGGGTTATTCAAAAGATATTCATTCTTTTTTAATTTGTTGACGGTCCCCTTTGGAGTTTCGGGAAAAAATCTTCACGGAGATGTATGACTATACTATCATATTTATACACTAAGAGTTTTGAGATGATTCCTTATGTATTTTTCTAGATATTTAGTAAAATGTCTAAAATCGCAAGTGTCCCATAATCAATGGCAATATAGTGTATATATATATATATAAAACGGCCGAATAACTCGAGAAATACATATGAGATTGAAAAACGTAAATATACGTGATAAATATTTTTAAATAAGCTACTCAGTGATAGCAAATTTGACGTTCGTAACCGAACCCCTGGGGGTCAGAGGGGGTCCAACTTTGAAATCTTAAATTATAACCCCCATTTTTTATTGCAGATTCGGATTCTACGGACAAAAATACGTAACTTTTGTATTTGATGTTTATTTCGAATCCTCGTTTATCACGGTGTAATTGAGCATATTAAATCGATACATATTTCGGCTTTTCCAACGGGATTTTCCCTAATCGAAACTAATTGGGAAGAATTTATGACATCAAATTCCTCGTCTTTTGCAATAATAGCGTTTCCTGAAAATCACCCGTGCCGATTATTTCGGTAGTGCTACACAGTTAAAAATTTGATCTATTTGCTGTAGCGTCACTCCACAGCTTTTATAGAATATCTCTTTCATGACCAATGAGAATGTTCCATAACACAGTAAAGTACACTGTAAAAAACTGACACTTTTGCTGCATCGTCACTCCACCACTTTTATAGAAAACGAGATTACTTTACTGTGCTTTGGAGCACTCTCATTGGTCACAAAAGAGATATTCTATAATAGCTGTGGAGTGACGCTGCAGCAAATGGGTCAGATTTTTAACAGTGTAGCACTATTGAAATAATGGCCACGGGTGATTTTCAGGAAACGCTATTTCTGCAAAAGACGGGGAATTTGACGTCAAAAATTCTGCCCAATCAGTTTCGATTAGGGAAAATCCCGTTGGAAAAGCGGGAATATGTATCGATTTAATATGCTCGATTACACCGTGATAAACGAAGATTTGAAATAAACATCAAATACAAAAGTTACGTATTTTTGTCCGTAGAATCCGAATCTGCAATAAAAAATGGGGGTTATCATTTAAGATTTCAAAGTTGGACCCCCCTCTGACCCCCAGAGGGTCGGTTGCAAAGGTCGAATTTGGTATCACTGAGTAGCTTATTTAAAAATATTTAACACGTATATTTACGTTTTTCAATCTCATATGTATTTCTCGAATTATTCGGCCGTTTCCAGACTTTTCGGACACCCTGTATATACATATATATATATATATATATATATATATATATACATATATATATATATATATATATATATATATATATATATATATATATATATATATATATATATATATATATATATAAACTTTTTAACTTATTTATTTATTGATTTTATTGATTTATTTATTTTGAATTAAAATAAATTATGAAGATATAATACTATGCTTACACAAATATCATATTTTAAATTATATAGATGCGTTAAAAAATCGATAAATTATTTAGTTTAAAATAAAATAGAAGTTAAAAGGTTATAAATTAAAAGTCTTTAAGTAAAATTAATTTGAAATTTGGTCTTCTTAATTGTTATGGATGCAATTTGAAATAAATCTGTTGAGACTTTCGAATATTATACAATAATGTTTTCTTACTGACACAGTTGAAAATGAAAAGTATCATATGATGTTGACTGATTGTTAAAGAGATCATGTTACTTTCTGTATCGATACTGCTAACATATGAAAAAGAAGAAAAAAATGATAAAACGAGATCATTAAAGTTTTATATATTAATCAAGAACAATTAAATTATGCTGCTAGTTTTATTTAAGAAATATATAATGATCGCTGATAGTTCGAAATATTATTAACATATTTTTGTTAGTAGCTATTAATGTTAAATTTTCTTAATTAATTGCTCATTAACGATATTATAATAAAAAAATATTTTTTGGAATATTCTTTGAAATTCTTCACCCTGTTAGATGATCACTACCTATTAGTTGATGTATTAACGGATCGTTTAGCTTTAAAAATACTTATACTTTGACATTCAAATATAATAATGTTATGTACATAAAACATTTTAATAAATAAGTCCTATCGAGAAATCGCAATATACTAAATAATATATATATATATATATATATATTCTATATACATATATGTAATAAATCTCTTATTTGCAACAGATGTACGTAATATATTTTTTTTCCATTGTCATATAACCTTGCATTTTGCTTAGAATTAACCTAATAGTACTAATGTTTAAAATCAATCTACATCATGAAAAAGAATAGTCTGAAAAATAACGATAAAAAGCATTTACAGCATTTCATTGCACGAAGCGCATACTTTTAAATTACGTATAGAAATAGCAATGAAATCAACTGTACGTAATCTTGCTTCAAACTAATTAGTAGGACCAGGAAAAATAAAGCGTAAGAAAATGATAAAAAGCATGTTATCAAGCTAATGTCTTATAAAGAAAATCTTAAATTTTCCTTATAAATGTATGTATTCACTCTAGCTTTCCATTTCACCTTGTTTCTTTAATATTTATTGCATAAATAAAAGTAGACTGGAAATTAAACAAGAGGGTAAGTGTAATCGCAGATCGCACAGAAGGTTTATTTATATATTGCTTTCAAAACAATTTATCGTTTGGTTATCTTTTTAATAACTTATCCTTTTAATGAATCCTAATTTTTAATTTATAATTATTTAATTCTTACATAGATGATAGCACTAATAAATTTAATTTACAAATAATTATCAAAAGAAGTTATTTATTTTAATCAAATTAAAATATTCAAATTAGATTATTTAAATAAAATCCAAAATTCAAAAATTTTTTTTGAAAATCCAAAATTTAAAAAAAAAATTAGTGGAGATATAAAGATAATTTTAAATTTCTAAAAGAAAAAAAAAAAAAAAAAAAAAAAAAAAAACTACTTAAAATTAATTTTAAAAAGCTGAATCAATAATAACTCGCAAAAGTTTTTAAAACAGAAAGAAAATTTAATTCCAAAAAACATTATAAATTTCAGATAAACGAAATCCTGATAATAAAAACCCTTAAATTAGAAAAAATACGAAATTTCTTCTTACTAAATCTATCTTAATAGTAAATTTCACGTTCCAACATCGGAATTCGAGCTAAGAAATCTTATCTACAAGTTATAACATCTTAAAAAAAAACGTTAAAATTAAAGTTTTTTTTTTAATTTAAATTGCAAAAATAAACGGATGACACTGAAAAAAAAATTAAATGATAGACTTTTAAAAATTTTATGATTTGTTGTATGACACGAGGTATTTAGCTGTAAGTACACAACATCTGAAGCCTTTGGCTTATACAATTTTTGTGTATGGTCTCTGAGACGGACAGACTGACAAAAGGACAGAGACGAATATAGTTTCGTCAGATGAGCAAATCTCTAAAAACAATTAATTTATCGAAAATAACTCGTTGCATATATTGTCAACTTATTATCATAATTTCTTAGATCGCCACTTAGATTTGCTTCAACAGGCAATCTTGTTTCATTTTAATCGATCATTCGATAAAAAAGGATCCGTAAAATTACAATAAAAGTTAAAGACATTAGCTAAGTTATATGTCTCAAATATTATTATTATTTTTTAAATCTCAAATGAGTGCTATAACAACAAAAATAAAATATGAATCTTTCTTGGATAAAATTATGCATTTAGATTAATTTTAAATTTAGCCTTTTTTAATATGATATTCCTTTTAATAAGTAAAAATGGAATTAAGGGAAAAATTTTAAATTCATGAATAAATGAACCATTCGTATCAGATCTAAGCATTTCTTTTTTAGCAGGACATATCTTTGAATTTAGGACTTAAATTTACATGAATAGGAAGTTTTGTTTAAATTAATTATTAAAGCGAGAAATAAAGAGAAAATTTTTTCAAATAAATAAATATAATAATTAAATTAGAGCCGTCCCCACAAACTCCAACTGGTACATTAATTATCTTAATAATGATGATAAAAACAATAACAGTAATACTACTACTAATAATAATAATAAATCTCAAATTTTCTGATATAAAAGTTCATTTTGTCTATTTTTGTTTTATCTATTTAGTCTAATCTCAATTGATATAATTTTGATGAAATAAAAGTAAAACACGTTCGCTGCCGCTTACATGAAGATGTGATGATAGTTAATGCCGCACTGTAGAAGTGGGTTTTTCCCAGAAGCCGATTTACTTTTTATAACAAAGATTCAGTGAAAGATTTTCCCGCGCCAGCGAGTGACTGGCTATTGGACAACAACCCACATCACGCGCTAACTCACGCGCTTTCATGTGAGTGGCAGCAAACGTGTTAATTTTTTTTTTTTTTTTTTTTTTTTTTTTTTTTTTTTTTTTTTTTAAGTATTTGATTATAAGCTCCCTTATCATAGTATAATACGAATAATATTTTTTCCCATCTCACACTCTTTTAAAAATCATCTTTAAGGAACTGTATGCTGTTTGTTTAAATCCGTAGAACTTAATAATTGGCTTCTTTTTCAATGGTAGAAGAAGCATACTTATTGATATTAACAATTTTAATAAAGATGATAGTAATTATAATAAAATTACATTTCTAAGAATTTTGATTTAAGTTATTTTCTCCATTATCTCATAACCTTCTGTTTGAGTTAGTTATAATGTTTAACCTAATATGTTAACCGCTCATGTTTAACTAATAGAAGTTCTTGATCAAATTAATACATTGTGACAAGTAATAAACATAAAGAATCTATAGAAAAACAATAAAAACTATTTAACCACATATATCTGAATTGATCTTTTAATAATAATAATAATAGTAATAATGATAACAATTATTATTATTTTAATAACAAAGCTGAATTTCTCTAAATACATGCAGGACCTCAATCTAGTAGATATCTCATATCTTTTTATTTTACTTCGTACATTTCTGTACTTGGTAGTCTGTCTATAATTAAAGCTACATCTTTGTTTAAAAACTTTTAATTTCACCTGTAATTTTACTCGTTTTCATGTGTTAATTTATTTTTTCAATACTCGCATAATTTTGCATTTAGCACTTTATTAAATCTAAGAAATAATCCCCTTTCATTTATCGGCAGAAGAAACTATTAAAAAAGAATCTATAAAATAGCAATGAAAATATTTTATTAAATTGTAAAAAAGTTTCAATTTTTCAAAACAAATCGGTATAATTGTGTTTTTTCTTTTTTTCTTTTAATTACCTTCTTTCGCACACTTCCGTTTTATTATCATTTGATAAAATAAATGCAACTTTTCGATTCGCCTATAAAAATAGTCTGTAAAATAATGATTTAAAAAAAAAAAAAATGTAAAATAGTGAAATGAAAACATTTTTTTAAAAAACACAAAACATTCAAATAGTAAATAAAGAAATATTATTGATTGTAAAAAAGGTCTAAAATTTTCAAAACAAATCGGTATAATTGTGCTTTATTTTATTATCTTCTTTCGCACACTTTACCATCATTTGATAAAATAAATGGAATTTTTCGATTCATCTATATAAATCACCCACTTGTAACAGTTGGCTGTTAATTTATGTCTTCCACAAAACATAACCTTACATATTGCGCTTAGATTTAATCTAATTGGTGGTAATATTTCAAATTAATCAATGGGACAAGAAATAAGGAGAAAAGTGTCTGTAAAATAACGATAAAAACCATTTCATGAAGTTAGAGCCAGCGGTGGAATCTTTCGAGGATTAAAGAAACGTTTGCGGTGGTGTACATATGTCATAGGTAATTTTTTATATTCAATACTAGGATAATGTCATATTTAGCACTTTTATTAAATCTTAGAAGTTGTCTCCTTTCAAAATACACATCGGCCGAATTAACTATTAAAAAAAAATGTAAAATGATAAAATAAGAATATTTTATTAAGTTACACTGTTTTTTTTTTTTTTTTTTTTTTTTTTTTAAAGCCCAAAACATTTGAACAGTAAATTAAGAAATATTATTGATTGTAATAAAGTCTAAATTTTTCAAAATAGATGTAATGCTGCTTTTCTTCTTCTTTTTCTTTTCATTACCTTCTGTCGCACATTTCTGTTTTATGATCATTTGATAAAATAAATGGAATTTTTCGATTCGTCTATAAATCACCCACTTGTAGCTGTTGGCTGTTAATTTATGTCTTCCACAAAACATAACCTTACATATTGCGCTTAGATTTAACCTAATAGGTAGTACTGTTCCAAATTAATCAATGGGACAAGAAATAAGGAGAAAAGAGTCTGTAAAATAACGATAAAAACCATTTCATCAAGTTAGAGCCGGCGGTGAAATCTTTCGAGGATTAAAGAGACGCGGGTGGTAGTGAAGTGAAGCAATAGAGGGAGTGAGTCAGCGCCACACTGTTCAGTTTCTTTGGCCTCATATCCTGTGGGATAGTGAGTCACTGATTCTTCGTTTTAGAACTGCTCTCTCCTGTCAATTGCGTCGTCAGAAGGTTGATCTTTTCCCACTCAATTTAGGAAAAAGGGAAATGATTCTTTTAAAGTGTCAAATTTCAGCTATACGCTAAAAGATACAATAATAAATTCTTGCAGAATTGTATTTCTTTATTAAATTGTCATCCATTGTTTAGTTAGGTCAAATATAGTCTTTTTAGCTTATTTCAAAATATTTTTTATTACAAATTTGCATAAATGTAGATTTTGTGCCAGTATGTGTATATTTTTGCAAACAATTAAATACTCATTTTTCAGTTATATGCTAAAAGCTATAGTAATAAATTCTTGGAGAATTATATTTCTTTACTAAATTGCACATTGTTTAATTAGATCAAATATAGCATTGTGCCGAACGTTTCAAAATATTTCTTTTGTGCGGGCATATACGTATTTTAGCAATAAAATAAATACCAATTTATAAATTATGCCCTAAAAGCTAGCAATAAATTCTTGAAAAAATGTTCTTCTTTACAAAACTGCACAGTGTTTAATGATATCAAACATTGTTATTTATACACATTTCGAAATATTTCAAATTATTTTTAATTACAATTTTCCACAAATCTACATTTTCTGCTTGCATGTGTATGTATGTTAGCAATCAAATAAATACCCATTTTCAATTATACGCTTAAGGCTACAATAATAAATTCTCTGAGAATTGTGTTTCTTTATTAAACTGTCCATTGCTTAGTTAGGTCAAATATAGTCTTTATCACATATTTCTAAATATTTTTTGTTACAATTTTGCATAAATATAGATTTTCTGTCAGCATGTGTGTATTTTAGCAATCAAATAAATACCCATTTTTCAGTTATGCTAAAAGCTACAGTATATAAATTTTTGGTGAATTGTATATCTTTAGTGAAGTTTAATTAGGTTAATTGTTTGATTAATTGTTTAATGAGATTAAATATAGCCTTGTCGAGTATTTCAAAACATTTCTTTTGTGCGCGCATATATGTATTTTAGCAATAAAATAAATACCTGCTTTTTAGTTATACGCTAAAACCTAGGAATAAATTCTTGGAAAAATGTTTTTCTTCTTCTGCAAATCTAGATTTTGTATCCGCATATGCATGTATGTTAGCAATAAATAAATATCCATTTTTCAACTATACGCTTAAAACTATAACATAAAAATTCTTAGAGAAATGCATTCATCACTAAACTGTTAATTGTTATATAGGTAAAATCCTTGTCGCAAATTTCAAAATATTTCAAATTATTTTTAATTGAAATTTTCCAGAAACCTAAAATTTGCCTCTGAATATTTTAACAATCATATAAATACCGTTTTTCTTCTTTTTTTTATTATAGGATATATATTATATTATACATTTTATATATTTTAACATAATTTATTTTTTATATTATTTCTCTCTCACTCTCTCAAATAATTTCAGCTTTGTTTGAAATTATAAATTAATCTGCAATGTAGCTAATGCCATACTTATAGTATTTGAGACACATTTTTAGTAAAAACAAAGTAATGATTTTAATAATAATAATAATCTTTTTTTTTCCATATTTTTCCCCAGTATTTTTATTTATTTTAATTTTTAAGCGCGTTTCTCCACTACAGTCTTTAGATAACAAAAGAAAAAAAACTGAGAAAGTTAATTTATAAGAATGTTAACTGCTGAAATTTCATTTCTAGTTGCATAGATTAGAAACAAGCATTTTCGATTTACGCTTTTATTAAACTTATCTTTATAAGTAAAATTTACAAATTTACAGTTTAATAATTACTTAAAGTACAATTACATTAAAGTTCTTTTTTTAACTTTCTTTATGATGTATTAAAATATATTTCGCACCTAAGCAATCTTAATAGTTTTAAAATATTTCTTACAAAACAATAAAATGATAAAAAAAATTTTTCTTGCATGTGATGCATTCTATCTTCTTTCTCCGAATCTTTTCTTTTTTTTCTGAACAAATTAAAGGGAATTTTGAACAATATTTAAGGTTATAAATCCTGTTATTTTATAACGAATCAATTAAAGCACTTACTGATATTTGTTACTGACTGCTTACTTTGATTTAGAATGATTGTATTTTTCTTTAAAAGTTTTAAAAAAAATCTAGAACTTTTTCTTTTTTTTTTCAGTAGTGTATTTTTAAGTTCAAATACGAGGAAAGAATGCATAATATCAGTATATTATGCATTTGAATGAATTGACAAAATCATGCATTTTCAAGATAATTAAGCAAGTTAAAAAGAATTATTAAATTGTCTAATACCTTTTTGTTTTATGAACAATGTCTGTATAAATTACTCAAAAAAAAAAAAAAAAAAAAAAAAAAACAATTTTTATTAAAAATATGATTTAAATCAAAATTTCGAAAAGATGTCTGTTGGTTTTTACTTTTAATTATCTCAAGATTATATGCATTTTTACATCAAGGCTATAAAAAAATCTGCTAGAAATTTTATTAATGTACAGTGAACATTGACTTGTTTTAAACTAAGAGTATGAAAAATATTACCTAATATACAGCAGATTTTAACTGAGATATTTTACCTGATAAAATAAATAAAATCACAATATCAACTAAAATAAAAATTTATAAATATTTTACAATATTTATTACTTGGTACTACTTACAAAAATTTGGGTTATGTTTGATTGTACAGCTTTACTTTTATTTGTTGGAGACAAACAAAATCATTTTTCTTTGCAGTTTCTCCATTCGCATAATATAGATTTGCCCAAGATTTTAATTAAATACTATGGTACTTTATATCTATAACTATACATTAAGTATTTATTTTACATTTATTTTTACTTTTTTCTTTTTATTTTATACCTTGAAAACATATTCCAATATTTACAATTTCAATTTATTATACAAAATATTTTAATTTATTTAAGGTAGAATAAGTAGAAATATTGTAAGACTCTATCTTAGTAATTGATATTGGCATTATTTTTTGTACGTAAATAAAATGTTACAACATAGAATGAAATCATTGAATAAAAAATATTGGCAGTTGTTTCCTTTGGCTGTTGGTCATCTATATTAATGATGAATAATATCTAGCTTCAAAAAACATCGCAGATTCTAAGAAATAGCATTCTTTTAGTAAAAAAATATTTTTTAAATTATTTCAATTTAATACCATTTTAGATATGAAAAATAAAAGTGGTTTATTTTCGTACAAAAATATAAAAAAGACTTGTTTGTTTTCGTTAAATAACGAAAAAGGAGTAAACAGTTGGTAAAATATTCCACATAACATTTTGCATCTTACACTGTGGGGGAAAAAATCTGTAAAGTTACTAAAATGTTTTTTGAAACTGCGATTTTTTAGAATATTTTATGTAACGGTAACAACAAAAAATCATGAAACAAATACAGATTTGGACTATAAATCAAAAATTTTGTAATGTTACCCATAATATTTTAGGAAACTGGAATGTTTATGTAACTGCAGCCAAGTTACAGATAAATTTTTAGTAAGATTACTCTAATTTTAGCAATTTTTCTTTTCTGTAAAGCTACATATTTTTAAAACTTTACAAAAACTAGCTTTGTAAATTTACATCTACTTTTTCCCTTCTCCTTCTGTTTTAATGTTATAATACTATGAAATAATGACATGCTAAATATTAATTCGTAGGAATCAATATCGTTATGATTAATTATGATGTTCGCTTATAGTTTCTACTTATTTTTTTATTCGCAAGAAATAGTCCTATTTCTATGTGGAGAAAAACTGAAATTTTTGTAGTTTAGGAACATCTTAGTTCACACACAAATGAAAATAAAAAACAAGAAAACTTAAACTTTCATTTTCATTAAATGACAAAAGGAAAAGAACGACAACAACAATAATAATGATGTTGTAAATACTTCGCAGAACTCCGTTCCTTTTAAAGAGCAAAAACTAAAGTTATATCTCATGTAGATGAACATTAATAAAACTCCGGGACACGTTTGCTGCCTGGAACATCTTTTGATTAACGCCAGACTTTGAGTGACAATTAATGCCCGCACGTATTTCTGGTGACGTGGTCCTACACACTTAATGGATAAATTTACCCTTTCTCGATTAACAATTGTTCAGATAAAAGGGAAAAGTATCGATTCAGCCCCCTTAAGGCTTCAGTCGATAAACTGTTGTGAGGCAGTAGAGCTGACCGTTAGGAAATATCTCCCTGATCGTTTATTCGCTGAACTAGGTCATGAACATTTCTGCCATTAGTTTCGGATTAAGTAGCTTGTCAGTCTTTTGAAATACCAGAGAAATGCTGCAGTCTAAAAGTTTAGTGATAGATAAGAGAACAGAAAAAGATCGAGTTGGATCAAGATAAGTTGCTTGTGACTTCAAAGGAATTGCATTGAGGAAAGGGAAGTGAGATCAAACTATTATATTCAGGTATATTAAGTATTGCGATAAGATGCTGTTTTATACAAGGTGTATCAAAAGTTAGCCTATAAAATTTATAAAGGTAAAGCAACAAATATTTGTGTTGCATAAGAAATCATGTTCTTAATCCAATTATTCAGAAATAAATACGGTTTTTTTTTTTTTTTTTTTTTTTTTTTTTTTTTTTTTTTTTTTAAACAGAATGTGGATTTCCATTCATTAACTTATTGAAAGATCCAATAAAATAATTTTTTTGTAAAAAATCTCGTGATATTATTTAAAATCATACTGTAATTTGATCAGTGATCTCATATGTACTGAGAGAGCTACTTCCCGATGTACATAGCGTTAAAAGTTATTTGCATGTGTATCCTTGTCATTTCCAGCAAATTATGTAAGTCATTTCCAAAATTTAGTTTCAGTATATTTAACATTGATAAATTTATTAAAGGGAATCTGGATTCGGCATAATATGGGACATTGTATATTTATGGTTGAATAGATGAATTTTGTCTCGGAGTTTCTATACAAAAATGGTTGATCAATATGCTTCATCCCTTCTTAAAGAATGAACACGACTTTTTGGGACAACTTAATGGGTTACTTCCAAAATCTGTCTCATAATTATGCAAAAAAATCAAAATTAATTTAGATTAAGTAAAATATTTGAAAATAAACTGTATTTAAAATATAAATCATTACACAATTCAACTCATACAAGTTTTTATATAGGTTGTGGAATATATAAATACGTATTTTTAAAAAGACAAATACTGTAAAATTGCAAAATAATAACAAAATTTGTGTAAAATTGTAAAGCTGTAATGTAAAATACCGATTATAATACACACAAACACACAGGAAAAAATAAAAGATTCTAACAATACAAAAATCAACACGAAGTATATAAATAGTGACATAAAAAATGAACTTTTATCTGTTTCGAGTCTTCTAAAATAATATCTATTTATTTTTTGGCTAATAATAGCATTTGTTGAGTTGTTTTCAATCCAGAACTATTTCATCTACTTTCTATAAAATAAAATATATATATGTGCATCTGATTATAATTTAAAATTAACAGGATGATATACTGGGCAACCCGGGTAACATAATATAAGATAAAACTTTTTTTGTAATTGACAATTAATAGGTTTCTTATATTTAATATGTTATTTTTAGAATTTTCACTCAAAATACCATAAATCATATTTATACGGAAAGTAGCAACAATATACTCAAACAAAATTTTGAGCTTTATTAAATCGATATTTTCATATTGGATTCACATCGAGAGTTAACAACTAAAGAAGAGGTGAAAAACCCCTCTTTACAATTTAGGATTTTTTATTCCTTTGCTTCAGATTTCTATTAAAGTTAAATAGATATGTCTTAAATTTTAATTGTTTTGGTTTGAGTTTTATTTATATTTATTGTTTTCTTTTTTAGCTCACAGGCTATCATAGCCTGAGAGTTTATGTGCCCGTCCGTTCTGTATGTACGTTCGTACGTTCGTATGTTCGTTCGTGCGTAACGCGATAACTCATAATAAAAATATCGGATCCACTTGAAATTTTGTATATAGGTATATCCTGATAAGGCGCTTCCCTGATTAGTTTTTGGAGTTCATTCGATATGTATAAGAGGGGGAACGGGGGGGCTCATGCCCCTCCCTTTAATTGATAGAAAAGGGATTTTCATGCAGAATTAACAGTTTTCGTTCAAAATTTAGATATAGGATCATTCTGATGAGGCGATTCCGTGACTGTTATTAGGTGTTCATTGAATAAGTATAAACAGGGGGAACGGGGGGCTCATGCCCCTCCCCTTAATTGATATAAACGGGATTTTCATACAGAATTAACAGTTTTTCTTCAAAATTTAGATATAGGATCATTCTGATGAGGCGATACCGTGGCTGTTATTAGGTGTTCATTGAATAAGTATAAACAGGGGGAACGGGGGGCTCATGCCCCTCCCCTTAATTGATATAAACGGGATTTTTATGCAGAATTAATAGTTTTCGTTCAAAATTTAGATATAGAATCATTCTGATGAGGCAAGTCCGTGGCTGTTATTAGGTGTTCATTGAATAAGTATAAACAGGGGGAAAGGGGGTTCTAAATCCCCTCCCCTTAACTTGTATAAATGGATTTTTCAAGCAGAATTGTCAGATTTCGTTCAAATCTCTGAATAGTTTTGGAAGTTTAATGGTTAAGTATAAAAGAGGGGAATAACTCCTCTTAAATTATATAAATGCTAAATGGGTTTTTATTAAGAATTATCCGATTTGCTCTGAATTTTGGATATAGATTTTTTATAGGATAAAGCATGTCCTTGATAATTTAGGAAGTTCAATGATTAAGTATAAAAAAGGAGAAAGGGGAGAGCTGTTTCCCCTTCGTAATTTTTTTTTTCGAACGGAATTAACGAAAATACAAGGCGGTAATGTACAATTAGTATGCGTAGCCTGTGAGCTCAATGCCATCAGTTTAACTGGGCAATATTCTTTTTATTGGAATGATGAATCTTTTAATTTGCTTATGAGTATAAGTGGGAAAAAATGCTTAATTAAAGTTCATATATATTTTGAAATTCTCAAGTAATTTTCTTCATTTATTGCAAAAATATTTTAAATATAAAATTATGTTTGTATGTGGTATTCCAATCTTTTGATTCCTTTTTCTCCAACTTTCTATAGACACAAAGCTTTGAAGTTAGGAATATGTGCGTATTTCTGAGGAAAATACCTGAATTGGACACTGGTTTTTTTAAAATTCGATCCTAAAGAAGAGCAACGGTGAAGAAGCAACATTTGATTTCCTATGAATAAATCAGTATCAGTTTCAACAGTAAAAAATTGTTGAAAAGTAATACGTAGTTCATAGCACTAAGTTTTGACTAACTTGGCAGAATAATGCTAAATCCGGCAAACAAACAAACAAACAAAAAGCTATCTTTAATAAATATTTTTACAAATAAAATTAAAATAATTCAGATAATACCATAACAATAACCATGAAGTCAATGAAAGTGAATGAAACCATGAAGTCAGTTTAGCGATAGTTGGCTAATTAGGCGAAATTCTCCAAAACGCCTAAAAAGACTATCGAAGTGAATCTACATGAATCACGTTAATAGATATAGGAACCAAATGACTGAACATTTTTTTTCCGCATTGAGATAGCCCATGTTGTGAAGCAACTTTTACAGTTACTGGTATTCAAAAATTTATGAGAATAACTAACGCCTTACGACGTCAGCTATTAGCTTTTATTTTGAATTATTTCTATAAAAAAAAGCACAATGGCAGAAAAATCCAGTTAAATGAACAAGACCCAAAAAGAAAGGACTAATAGACCGGAAGGCGGCAACATCGATAATTCACCTCACTGAGTTCACTAATGAAAATCTACGATTAGTTAAATCTCGATTCGTGTATTACAAAGCAGTCAGTCTCTCAAGTCAGACGTTGATGGAAAACACCTAAAAACCTGATTTCAGCAATTGACTAATAGGTTTACCATTATGTTTTGATGATGCTTTCTTTCCTCGATGTTTTCATACTTTTAGGTGTAGGAAAGCACAATGGTAAACCTACGAGTAAACCTTTAAAATCGGGTTTTTAGATGTTTTCCACCAGAATATCATTTTGCAGACCAGTTGCGTTTTAGTATGCAAATTGACATTTAACTAATCCTAGATTTCCATCCGTGAAATCGATGAAGTGATTCTCTGTACAGTCGCCCCCTGGCCTATAAACAAGATTTTTACGCAGAATAGCTTGTGCCTCAGTGACACTGCTGGCATATTGAAATAAAGTAGTTAGGATACATTGATATAATATCATTAACAAAGCTCAACTTCTATCTATTAAAGAACAATGCCTAGAAAGACTATCAAAGAGAGTATACGTGAGTGTAGAAAACAAATGACTAAAAGTTATTTTTATTTTTATTTTTTTATTGTTTTTTTTTTTTTTTTTTTTTTCACACAAAAGAAATTTTGCCGCCTTACGAGAACCCATGTTGTGAAACAACTTTTACAGTCACTGATGTTGAAAAATTAATGGAAATAACTGACGTCTTATGAAAATAGCTGTTATTTTTTATTTTGAATGGAATTTATTTATTTTAAATTATCTCTATTCAAAGAAAGCGCAGTCGTAGAAAAATTTAGCAAAATTAATAGGTTGCTACAAGAAAACAACTAACAAAATATTTACACAAACAACTTAATACCTCAGTGACACTGCTGGCATTTGAAATAATGTATTTAAAATTCATTGAAATTGTTTCATTAACAATGTCGATTATTATTAATTCAATGAAAAGAAAAAACCCTAGAAAGACCATCGAAGTGAATCTACTTGAAACGGATGAATATGGGAAACAAATGACATAATGCGTTTTTTTTACGCAAAGGAAGTTTTGCCGCACCAAGATACTTCATGTTGTGAAACAACTTTTACAGTCACTGGTGTTCAAAAATTGGTGAGAATAGAAAATGTTTTAAGACAGCTAATAATTTTATTGTGAATATATATATATATATATATTATTTGCAGTATTTCTATTATAAGAAGCACAGTAATTGGAAAATTCAGTGAAATAAAGATGATGCAGCAAAATAAGGCCTAACAAGATTTTTACACAAACAACTTATACCTCAGTGACGCTGCTGGCATTTGAAATAATGTATTTAGAATTCATTGAAATTATTTCATTAAAAATATCGACTATTATTAATTCAATGAAAAGAAAAAACCCTAGAAAGACCATCGAAGTGAATCTACTTGAAACGGATGAATATCAGAAACAAGTGACACAGTGCGGTTTTTTACGTAAAGGAAGTTTTGCCGCACCAAGATACTTCATGTTGTGAAACAACTTTTACAGTCACTGGTGCTCAAAAATTGGTGAGAATAGATATTGTTTTAAGACATTAGCTAATAATTTTATTGTGAATATTTTTTTTTATTTGGAGTATTTCTATTATAAGAAGCACAGTAATTGGAAAATTCAGTGAAATAAAGATGATGCAGCAAGATAAGGCCTAACAAGATTTTTACACAAACAACTTATACCTCAGTGACGCTGCTGACATTTGAAATAATATATTTACAATTCATTGAAATTATTTCATTAAAAATGTCGACTATTATTAATTCAATGAAAAGAAAAAAAAACTCTAGAACGACCATCGAAGTGAATCTACTTGAAATGGATGAATATCGGAAACAAATGACACAGTGCGGTTTTTTACGCAAAAGAAGTTTTGCCGCAAAAAGATAGTCGATGTTGTGAAACAACTTTTATAGTCACTGGTGTTCAAGAATTGATGGGAATAGACAATGTTTTAAACATTATCTAATAATTTTGTTTTGAATAAAATGTATTTATTTTTAATTATCATAATTAAAAGAAAGCACAATGGCAGAAAAAGACAGAGATCGGAAGAAAATAAGACAGAACAAGATTTTTACACGAAGCAACTACCCCAGAGAGGCTGCTGGTATTATGAAATAAAGTATTTAGCTATATTGAAATAGTTTCATTAGCAGTGTGGACTTTTAACAATTCAATGTAGGAAAACGCCTACAAAGTGCATCGAAGTAAATCTACGTGAAACAAATGAATGTAGATTTCAAATGACAGAATATTATTTGTAGGCAAAAGAAGTATTACCGCACTAAGATAATATATGTTGTGAAAGAACATTTTAGAACCACTTGTGTTCAAATATTGATGGAAGTCACTAATGTCTTATGACGGCTGATATATGGTTTCAGAGTTTTTGGCTGAACAAGAATATGCAATTTCAGATTTATGAATATTTATTATATTTTTCTGATATTTTTATAAGAATTTCTGCCCCACCAGTGACTGAGAGTTTCTGACCTCGAAACTGATATATGGAAGGTGCTTGGTTTAAACCCAATCGCACCCTTTGGTCTAATTGTTTGGAGTTTTCCGGGTTTTCTTCGAACCTTAGATTTCCTTGCATAAATAAGGGTTAGGTTCACTTAGATAGACCTCGACGAAAGGCACTGTCCCTTTATGTTCCATATTCCTCTCGGGTTGATTGAGCCAAGTTATTTGTTTAATTGGGCGCCAAAAACACAACCTATCAACAAGAATCTCTGGTTTCTAAATAAATAAAACAGTTGTAAGTCTATAAGCAGCAGAGTATAAAGAATCTTGCCAAAATCATTTATTAATCTTTACTGTGAAGAGTAAATTGTTTTTATTATTATCTAAAACGTTCCTCTAATTTATTTATTAAATAATTGATTATTTTAAACACAGATTGATGATTTCAAAACGATTTAATAATGTGTAACTATTAAATATAACACTATATGCATACCCCTGTAATAGATTCGTTGTCACTGATTGAATCAAGTTGAATATTTTACTTCGATCGAAATTATTACATTAGGAAAATATTTCCAAAATTAACATTATACTATATAACTGTGATGTTATATTATATTAAATAAAATGAGTTGAAATTAAAATTAAAATCTAATTTAGCGAAGTTTGCTTTTAGATATGACTTCTGCATTTTCACACTTTGTTGCTGAGAATTTACACTTATAACGAGAAAAAAAAAAAAAAAAAAAAAAAAAAAAAAACTACTGCATAAGTAGACAGCAATCGTTAATTGTTTCTTATCTTTTTCTTTCTTTACATTTTTATGTGTAACTGTAACTGTGTATGTTTTATTTTTAATTACATATTTAAAGGAATTTCATTAAAAATGCTAGACTGTTATCAGTTAAATGAAAGAACTATGCTTATAAAGACCATAAAATTTTTTTATATAAATTGATAGATGTAACGAGCAAATAAATTAACAAGTTTTTTTTCCTTTATTATAAGAAAGGCGTTTTACAGCACTAACATTGTCCATGTTGCGAAACAAGTTTTACAGTTAGTGGTGTTCAAAAAGCTAATATCTTACGACGACTAATTCATGGTATCAGATGCGTTTATTGTTTGATTATTAGACTGCAGCGAATTTAATTGAATAATTTTTGTTCATTAAATATATAAAAGACGTGCAAATCAATAAACAGCAAAGAATAATGAATCACGTCAAAATCTATACTTGTAATGTAAAAATTACTGTAATGTGTAATTTTCCTTTATTATTACTTAAATTTCCCGTGATTTCTTTATTTAATATTTAATTGTTTTAGATACAAATTGATTTTTAAATGATGTAATAATATGTAAAATTTATATTATCCGGCAACGTTCGTAAAGTTTATATTTAAATTAAAATACATAATATTGAATAAAAATTAAATTGTGTACAGAAGGATAAAAAATATAAGATCCTAACAACATCAAAATTGTGATTTTAGCCATAATTTTTTAGCAAAATTTCATGCTTGCGCCAGACAGCATATACTTATTCACCTAATTATGCTTCAATTTTCATTATACTACTTACTACTGTTACACTTACCTGTACACTGAACTAAGAGCTTTATAATATCTTTAAAATAAAATATTTCAAAATTTGTCAAAAAATCGAATTTTTTATTTATCTTTCTTTTATACTTTCTTCTGTCTTTTACAAGAAAAAATTATTGGATTCGAGAAAAATTTTCGAATTCAAGTTTTTAACGGATTTACACGTTTTAAGTGTAAAAACAAACAAACAAAAAAAAAGAACATGCTTTTATAAGATGTGTGTCTGTCAGTATGTGACATAAATTTTGTGGACGCTAAATCTCAAGAACTAATGCAAAAAAATTTATAAAAATGTATATTTGGATTGTACTTGATATAAATTAATGCTGATTAGTTTTTGATGTAAATAGCTCAACAGGTGGCGCTACCCTGCTGTATTTTTCATGATTTGCACAATAGCTATTATCTCCATAATTAATGCATGGATTTCCATCAAACTTCAGATTTAATTATCCTTGACATGAATTGATGTTGTTTACATTTAGGTGTAAGTCAATCAACAGGTGGCTCTGCTATGCTGCATTTTTCACGAATTATACTGTAGCTCTTGAACTAATTTCAAGAATTAATTCACGATTTTTTATCAAATTTCAGTCTAAGATCTAGATTGATAAATATTATTACTGTTTATATTTTGGAATAAATCGCTCAACAAGTCCTGATTTCTGTTGAAATTTTCTCGATATCCACAATAGTACTTTTTCAAGAACTAATGCCTTTATGTTTTTAGAATCTTCACGATGAGCATAGATTGTCATTTAATTTTGGCACTGTAGTAGCAAATTTTGAGGTATTAATATGCATGAGATAGAAGAAAGTTTTGGGATTTAAACATCCAACTAGTTTTTATTTGTGTACCTACAAGATAGTTACATTATTTCACAGAGCTTAGATTTTAGTTTAGAACATAGGTGATATTATGGAAATCTTATCAGAAAATTTTGATGAAATATGTTTAAAAAATTTTTGCGATGGAGTTTAGTTTATCGAATATAAAAATAACGAAAAAAATTATTTTCCAAAAATTCCATTTAAATATTTGTTATGTATATTGTTTCTTATTTACGAAATTGCTCTAAAAATGTAAATTAAGGTTTATTAAAAATTCTTAGCTAAAAAAAACTTAAGAAAATCATGCATAGCAATATTTTTACATTCGTTACTCCTGGCCTTCCTAGGCCCACTTCCAGTATTTGATATCATTTCTTGCCTTTTCATAAAAGTGGCCATAACTCTTGTTTTAGCAATTATAGAAATAAACTTAAAACAGGTTTTAAAAGATTTCTCTTTCAAATAAAACAATTAAAAAAGTTTCAATAAAACAGCCAGTATAATGTAGGCATTAATGCACTATAAAAATTATTAAGAAACATTTACGAAAACCAGTGGCAACAAAGGAAAGCATTTTTATAAATACTTGTAAAAGAGTAAAAAATATAACTGTTTATGTCATAAATACTTCCTAGACTAATTTTTTAAATGTCAATATATAAGGAAAAAAAATCAAATCAAATCAATAAACATGCATTTCTATTCGATCCGCAAGAAGTTAAAACAATGCATAATGCAAATTAATAGCACTATCTACCAATAAAATTTTTGGCCCTTTTAACTAAAACATCTTTGGATTAAAACAGGACATTGAGTGACAATTAATGCCCCCACGTATTTCTGACTACGTGAGTCTCCCTTAATGCAAGAATTCGCAATTTTCCGATTAACAATTGTTTTAGGAAAAGGGAAAAGTATTGATTCAACCCCCTTTAGGGCCCGCGTCGATAAACTCTTATTAGGCAATGGAAGCTGACCATTTGGAAATGTCTCCGAAATCGTTTGTTCGTGAAACTAAGTCGTGAACGGTTTCTGCCGTTAGTTTAGGAAAGAGTAGAAATATCGGAGGAATTGTTTCGAACTAAAAGTTTAGTAAGACAAATGCCTTAGAAGAGATGCAGTTTGTGGATGAAATTTTGATTGAAATAGAATCGCGATTATGAACGTAGAAGTGATTTGCTGTGAGTAGCTTTGAATAGAGTTTTCTTCATTATTAAATGGCTTTCAAAAATTTATTAGAAAGTAAGAACTGTTTCGAACTAAAAATTTAGTAAGACAAATGCCTTGGAAGAGTTTCAGGTTGTGGATGAAATTTTGATTGAAATATAATCGCGATTATGAAGGAAGGGGTGATTTGTTGTGAGTTGGTTTCAATAGAATTTTCTTCATTATTGAATAGCTTTTAAAAATTTATCAGTATGTGGAAAATGTTTTGAAATAAAAGTTTAGTAAAACAAATGCCTTAGAAGAGGTTCAGTTTGTGCACGAAATTTTGATTGAACGATTATAAGCGTTGGAAAGATTTGTTGTGAGTAGGTTTGAATAGAGGTTTCTTCATTATTGAATGGCTTTCAAAAACTTATTAGTATGTAGGCGCTATTTTGAACTAAAAGTTTAGTAAGACAAATGACTTGGAAGCGGTTCAGTTTGTGAATGAAATTTTGATTGGAATAGAATCGCGATTATGAATGTAGGAGTGATTTGCTGTGCGTAGGTTTGAATAGAGTTTTCGTCACTATTGAATGTTTTTAAAAAAATTATTAGTATGTAGGAAATAGTTTTGAGATAAAAGTTTAGTAACACAAATGCTTGAGGAAAGGTTCAATTTAGGAATGGAGTTTTGCGTGAAATAAAAATGATTAAGAAATGTTTTCTTGTGAAAGTAAGTTTGAATAAGTTTTTATTTTGTCCATTGTTAAATGAGCGTGATTTTTAAAACGTTACAGAACGTAACACCGATAGAAATAAACTAAAACTATCTGTATAGACATCTAAGTGCAAGTATTAAAATATTCCGAGACTGTCTGTAGTTAGCAATTTTTTTTTCTTTTGTGATTGGCGTTTTTAGCTGGTTTTTAAAAAATGCAGAAATATCGGAGAAATTATCTTGAAATAAAAGCTTATTGAGGCAAACATCTGGTAAGACATTCGATATACGCAAGAAATTTTGATTGAAATAATAGTGATGAGTATAAAACGATTGATTTATAATGAGTAGGTATGACTGTATGTTTTTCTTTATTTTTAAATGAAAGTGCTTTTTAAAAAATTTATGGCATGTTATAATAAGTAGATAATAATTGGAAGTAGTGTCGGTCTCATTGTTTTCCCACTGAAAATATTTATTCTTAAACCTAAATAATGAACGGTTTTGAAAGTTATTTGCAGAAAGACAATAAAAAGCGAAGAAATCTTTTTTTAAATAAAGGAAAAAAATTAATTAGCAATAAAATTTGATTCAAACAATCGTGATAATGATGATTATGTTGATGATAATGTAAAGATGACAATAGAAATAATTTTTCATAAGTAGGATAAATTTTCTTCATTGTTAAATGGAAATAGTTTTAAAATTTTAGGACATGTGAATATTATTTTGAACTGAAAGTAAGAGAAATGTCTCACAAGAGATTCTATTTTCAAATGAAATTTTGACTGTAATAATCGTAATGATGAAATTTTTTGTTGTGAGTATGTAGGACGTTTTCCTTCACTGTTAAATAAAATATTTTTTTTTCTTTAAATTATTTAACATAGACAACGGATATATTATTTAGCTCTATTTGTATCGGTCTCTTAAAAATAATTATATAGGAGTTTATCTATATTTTACAAATTTTGTTTAGAATGTTTGCTTTTAAGCTTGGAATATTGTCTTTGGGCAAATGAAATACGTAATAAAATGGAGCAATACATATATATATATATATATGTATATATAATTATATATATATGGAAGTGTCCGTGTATAATTAAAAGAAAAATCTATCTGAGATTATTCAACTATTCAGACAGAGTTAAGTAAAAAATAATATTTTGAATTATTCCGCCTGTCTATCTGCTCGTCCAAGAATGGCTCAGAAACAATTACATAATTAACACTAAACCTATCAGTTGTTCATATAGAATATTTTTGTTCACAATATGCAGTTTGTAGTATTCCAATAAACAAAATAGGCTTTGGGAAAATAAAGAAAAAACAGAAGAATCAGTGAATCAATCAATCTTTCAATATTCAAAATCTCGTAAATTTATTAATTTTAATGAATCTCACGGAAGGACGATTAAAATTTTTAATTAAAATTTATAAAGAATAATAATTATATTTTTAACTTTTTGATTTATATGTTTAATTTAAAAACTTATTTGGTAAGTATTATGAGTTTTTAATCTAGTAACAAATATTGCTTTCTCATTCATATTCAGTTTCCGGAAATCTTTGAAAAATATCAGGATTGTTAAGATACCAATTAGCAAACAGAAACGCCTCTAAATTCTATGGTATCTGAGCAGCTTACGTTGATTAACTGTTGGGCATTTGTTGCCCAACAGCACATCAAGGCGTATATTTATTACAGTGGGCTGATCTGGACCAACAATTAGCCAATGTTTGTCCAACTATTTTACGTTACTAGCTTATCTCATTAGCATAATTTATAAATGAAGAAATGATTACCTAGGATAACATTAAATGTTTAACTCATGAAAAAGCAAGCCTAGTTACGACAACACATTAATACTGTATCAAACCACCCAATAGTTAATATGCGAAATGGCTTCGAACAATATTATGGAAGATTTAGAAATGAAAATAATTTAATAGAAATACAACTTTTAGCTTATAAATAATTTATTTTAAGTTTAAAACTGGATAAGCAAGCATAAATGGATAATATTTCTGTAAAATGTTCATAGTCTGGGTTAATATCAATGATAAACAAACAATCATCACTAAGGAAACCATAAATCTTTTCTTTGTTAAAAAATAAAGCTGGTTTCAGCAATAATTTTGCGCTGAACTGTTCTCTCTGAAATATTTCAAATGGTAATAGACGCGATTTTAAGGGATCATAAACCGATAACTTTTTTTAGAAATCCAATTTTTAGCTTCTAATTTATTCTTTTTAATTTATTTTAGCTTAAGTAAAAAATAAATATAAAAATCTGTTATAGTAATTTGAATACTAACTATTGACGTTTTTTAAGATTTTTTTGCATGTTAAATTTTAAGTGTGATAACATTTCAGAACACATTTTAAACATTTATTTTAGACAACATTTTGTACACACGCCATACATTTTAACATTTCAAAATACATTTAATTGTTAATTGATATATCCTAAAAACCGATTATTCTAATTTGAGAAAGTTTTTTAATACAGTATAAAAAATTTGATTTTATAAATGCTCCTTTAAATTCCATATTTATTTTTTTAAGTTTCTAAAGATTTTTAATTTTTTAAAGATAAAGAAAAACTACTTTCGAAATCATGGATAATTCAAAAGTAATTGTTGCACATGATTTTGTAGACTAAAATCACATTTAAGACATTAAAGAGTGTAAAAAATTTAAAAATTACCCTCTATGTAGAAAGAAAATTTTAAATTACTTTGTATATCTGAAGAATATTTTCAAAGTACCCTGTAAATATGTATATATATGTTTATTAATTTCGACTAATTTGACTGGCACGTGAAATTTTCCAGTAAAACCAGTATTTTTTGTTTATTTATTTACTTTCCTTATATTAATTTTATAGATAAAAAACTAATATTTGAAATTTAAATGGTTTAGATTTCTTTGGTTAAAATATTTATGAAAGTTTTCAAGAGCCTTTTTGTTGACCTGCGTTTGTGATGTAAATAATAAAAGTATTATAATAAAGTTATCTAGGGCAGGCTATATAATAAATATACTTTAAGGATATAAGTGAAACAGGTAATGCTAATCTTTTATTAATAATTTTTTTTCTTAAAAACGTAAAATTTAGAATATTTTTCTAGAGCTGTCTTTTAAAGACATATTTATAAAAAAAATTGTAATTTAAAATTAACTTGAACTAACGTATATACATATGTAAATACGTTAACTATGTATATACATAATCAAATCTTCTAATAACTAACTTGTTGGATAAAAGTAAACAATTCCGAATGAAAGAAGCTGCAAGTAAAAAAATTTAGCCATTCCCGTTACTTTGTGAATAACAGTCTCTGTAAATCTTGTTTCACAACATGGTTAAGTTGTTCGTTTCTTTCTCGAATTCATTTGTATTTTGCGTACTTTAATTTTGGTGTATTCTGGGAGTATTATTATTTGTTTTATTGAGAAACTCAACCATTATTAATGAGATATTGATAATTAAGTGGAAAATTTGTTAAATATATGGCTGAAAAATGACACTATTTAGTCTATTCACTGCAAGAGTTTTACACAATGTTACTCCATAAAATTGGCAGCAACATGCTGCCTCCAATTCGGTGGAATAATTAAAAATTTGCATAAAAATTGTAATGTTACACTTTAGTGTTGGTATGTCTAACACGTGGTCCACGGGCCACACTTGGCTTGCTAAACTTCCGGCATTTTCCCTAAGGTTATTGTTCCATGTAGGCAGACGATACCGTGCTACCTAAATTAAAATGTCAGTGTTGAGAAACTGAAGAGAAATGAAGTGTTTTTTCTGTTTTTATTCTAAAGTTGTTTTTGAGATAAGTGCAGACGATAACGCAGCAGTGAGCTGCGAATGAGTGTTATTCCTTTAATAAAGTGTTTTTTAAAGAACCAGTGCATATGGAATAATTTGTGTAGTGTGTGCATTTAATAATTAACATGGACCGCCGAGCCGTGAGGTGAAAATAATTATTTATGAGAGTGAAAAATCATCGAATTTGAACTATGTGCTGATGTTATATTAAGAGTTCTATTATAGATCTGTCAACGTTCAACATGAGAATCTTCGAATAATATCGTATTCAAACAAGTGAAATATTGTGTTTAAGATGATCAATTCAAGAATTATAATGAGTCTTCCTTGGAATTTCGCAGCGATTTGAGTGAGGTAAGAGCAAGTTTTTAGTTTATTTTGATTTAATTATGTCTGTTATTGATAATCTAAATAAACACGAGCTTAAGCTTGTAGTTGAGGAATTGGGTTTAACTGCTCCTGAAAGTAGTAAAATTATTGATTTAAGAAATATTATAGAGAATAGTGAATATTACTCAAATGAGCAGTTATTAAAAAGCATCGTTAATTCGGTTGTTGAGGAATATATCACTAACAGAAACTGAGAAAAAAAAATTAGAATTAGAAAAAATTAAATTAGCGCAATTAGAAAAAGAGTTAGAATTAGCAAATATTCGTAAAGAACCATCCCAAAATTCGGAATTTGAAAAAATTAAACTAGCTCAGTTAGAGAAAGAATTAGAAATAGCCAAATTGCGTAAAGAGTCTCGGGAAAATTTGCCGTCCGTAACAGAAAAATCGGAAACGGAAATAGGGAACAATAACTTGGAAAGTTTTATTAAAAGTATTAAAACTTTAACTATTCCTTTACCAACGAGAGCTGAGTCATTTAATCTTTTTTTTCAATCTCTTGAGAAAGCGTTTCGAACTAAAAATGTACCTGAAGAGTTTAAGGCCGAAATTCTGTTAAATATTCTCGGCGAAAAAGCGAGCAATTTAATGATCTATTTATCAGAGGAAGAGTTGATTAGTTATGATAAATTGAAAAATATAGTGTTAAGGGAATTTCAACCTACTGCACAAGAATGTTTAAGCAATTTCAAGAGTGCGCAAAAATTACCGTCGGAAAAATATGTTCAATTTGCAGTTAGGCTGAGTTCAATTTTTCAGTATTACTGTAATTTGCGTGAGGTAAATTATTTTAAATCATTATGCGATCTGATTGTTTCAGATAAAATTTTCAGTTCTTTAGATCGCGAATTAATGAATCATATTGCAATTAAACAATCAGAGTCATTTTTTAAACCACAGCAACTAGGAAGAGAATGGGATATTTTTTTGTCGATTAAAAATAAATCTAAAGGTGAATCAAATGTGTATTCGAGAAACACGATAAATGAAAATAAACGTATAGAGACAAATAAATTTCAAAATCGGCCTCAAAGGAGCGCTTCAAATATATTTTTTTCGGAAACAAAAAATGTCAAATGTGTCTTGTGTAAATCTAATGAATATCACGGTTTACATTCTTGTCCGCAATTCAAAAAACTGTCCATTAAAGATGGAGTAGAAGTTGTGAAATTAAATAAAGCATGTTTCAAATGTTTAAATTATAATTGTTGCGCACAGAAATGTAAGTCTAAAAATTGTGCTAGATGTAACCTACCGCATTCTGAGCTAATACATTTTTCTAGAGAAGAAAAGGTATTAAATAATCAAAATAAAAATTTTGGTCATGTGTTTCAATCGGCTGCAGGAATAAAAAATTCACAACCCGAGGAAATTCTTTCCTACCCTCCGAGTCAGACTGTCGCCTCTAGTTTTGTGAAAAATAAAACAAAATCCGTTTTATTAAGTACGGCGCGTATCCTCATTAAAGATAAGTTCTCGGAATGGCAGGAAGTTAGATGCTTAATAGATGTCGGTTCACAAGCATGTTTGATTACTTCACAGTGTGCTAATCGATTGCAGCTTAGAATTAATAAAACGAATACTTTAATTTCATGTTTGGATGACACTTCTATGACAATAAAAGGCTGCGTAAATACAAAAATCGCGAATAGAGATAAAAGTTTTGAAAGAGAATTGACTATGCTAGTAGTAAGGAAAATTACAGATTTAATTCCGCAACAAGTGGTTAACATAAATGTTGAAGTACCAGATTTAACTATATTAGCAGATTATAGATTTAATTTCCCTGATAAAATTGATATGTTGTTGGGGGCAAAAATATTTTATGAGTTATTAAGACCGGGACAAATATATTCTCAGAGTTCAAATTTACTTTTGCAAAATACCGTATTTGGGTATGTGGCTAGTGGATGAATAGAGCAGGAAAGTGATGTAAATGTTCATTGTGGGCTAATTCGGGAGGAAGATTTAAATCAAACATTAAAAAAGTTTTGGGAAGTTGAAAACGTCGAAGTAGAATTATCAAAAAGTAAGGAATTTGAGATATGTGAGCAACATTTTGCGCGCACGCATAGGAGAAATGAGGAAGGGAGATACGTGGTGAAAATGCCTTTAAAGGAAAATGCTTCGTGTTTAGGCCAATCTAGGGAGCTTGCTCTTAAAAAACTCAAATCGCTGTGGACTCGCTTATCAAAAGATAAGAAATACTTCAAATTGTATAAAGATTTTTTAAATGAATATGAAATGTTGGGGCATATGAAACAGGTTAAAGAAGTGAAAGAACCTGACGTCGTGTATTATGCTCCACATCATGGTATTTTTAGACCAGAGAAGTCCACCACAAAACTGAGAGTTGTATTTAACTGTTCTGCCACAACAACAAATGGCACATCCCTTAATTCATTGCAATATAATGGCGGTGTTATTCAGAAGGATTTATTCACGATTATGGTTAGTTTTCGTGAGCATAGTTATGCACTGACTTCGGATATTCAAATGATGTATCGAATGATCAATATTGATCCTAGTCAGCACGCATTGCAGAGAATTTTGTGGAACGATAATTTCGAAGAAGAGCCTAAAATTTTTGAACTACAGACCGTTACATACGGTACGGTTAGTGCGCCTTATTTAGCAATGAAAACTCTCAACCAGCTATCGATTGATGAAGGAGATAATTATCCGATGGCAGCATCGGTTCTTCGAGATAATATTTACATGGATGATATTTTGTGTGGTGCACCTACGCTTGAAGAAGCCAAAGAGTTGCAGCGACAGCTCATAGCGATTATGCATAAAGCAGGTATGAGACTTCATAAGTGGTGTACAAGTGATAAAAATCTTTCGCTGACATATGAAGAAGGGTACAAATTTGAAAATGAAATTGAAACTAAAACGTTAGGGGTTTCGTGGAACCCAAGAGATGATTGTTTCACTTTTCGAGTTAAGGTGGAACTGAACAATTCCTACACAAAGCGAGAAGTATTGTCAACAATCGCGAGACTCTTTGATCCACTGGGACTTCTTGGTCCAGTTATATCTAAAGCCAAAATACTAATGCAAAAATTGTGGAGAATCAATATTGACTGGGATGACGAGCTTCCTGAATCAGAGTTTCATGAGTGGCATCAATTTCTTACGTCATTTAAATGTGTAAATAATATAAAAATTTCTAGGCGTATTATAATTGAAAACCCAGAAATTATAGAAATACACGGGTTTGCTGACGCCTCAGAACGTTGCTATGGGGCAGCAGTTTATTGCAAATCCAGTGATTCCTTAGGAAATGTGATGGTGAATTTAATCGCTAGCAAGTCGCGAGTTACACCGATAAAGAGTCTAATTATTCCAAGATTGGAGTTATGTGCAGCAGTGTTGCTAACCAAACTGGTAAACAGAGTATTATCATCCATGAAAGTAATAGTGACTAATGTTTTTCTTTGGTCAGATTCAATGATTGTGTTAGCATGGATTCAAAAAGAACCTATCGACCTTAAGCAATTTGTTCAAAATCGAGTGGCTAACATACAAGAAAACTCTAGTGCTGAACAGTGGCATCATATTTGCTCAGAAGAAAATCCTGCTGACAAACTTTCCAGAGGTATGGATCCTGACAAACTTGCAAACTGTGAATTGTGGTGGAAGGGACCTTCATTTCTTCAGAACAGTGATTATCCTCAACGTACAATAACCATACCAGAAACAAATCATGAGTTCAATAAAGAGCTCAAATTTAATGTTAAATCCTTGAATGAATTTAATGTTATAAGTTGTAATATCACCGAGAATTGTTTTGTATATAACTTGATTAATCTTAGTAATAATTATTTAACGATTGTGCGTATTCTTAGTTATATTTTCAGATTTGTGATGAATGCAAGAAACCCGCTTTATAAAAGCATTGGACCATTGAGTACGTCAGAATTGGAATTGGCAGAGAAATATTTAATTAAATTAGTGCAAAATGAAGCCTTCAGTACCGACATACATAGTCTTCAGACTAAAGGATCGGTAAGTCCGAGTAGCAAGTTAAAAGGCCTCAACCCTTACTTAGATGAATTTGGAATTTTAAGCGTTGGTGGCAGGTTAGATAATAGTAATTTAAATTTTTCAAAAAAGCACCCGGCGATTTTACCAAAGAGTAATAAATTTACTGTAATTGTTATAAATTATTATCATAAGAAATATTTGCATGTTGGTGCGTCAAATTTACTATCCTTAGTAAGAAATAAATTTTGGCCAATAAATGGTCGTGCAATGTGTCGAAAGGTGGTTCATCAGTGCATTCCATGTTTTAAAGCTAAACCAGTTATTGCAAATCAATTGATGGGCGATTTGCCCAGGGATAGAGTCCAATTAGACTATTGCTTTAATATTTCGGGTGTTGATCTGCGTGGGCCATTTATGATCAAAGTTGATTATGCACGTAGGACCATCTTACAAAAAATTTATGTCTGTATTTTTGTTTGTTTTGTATTTAAGGCTATACACATAGAAATTATTTCAGATTTAACTTCCGAATCATTTATTGCGGCACTGAAAAGATTCATAGCACGCAGAGGTAAATGTGCCAAATTGTATTCTGATAATGCAAAAAATTTTATTGGGGCAGATAAAATACTTAGAGTCTTTTATGAATTAGTAAGAAAACCTGATGAGCAATTAGCAGCATATTTGTCTAGTGAAGGCATTGAGTGGAAATTTATTCCCCCCAGATCACCCAATTTCGGGGGTCTTTGGGAGGCCGCAATAAAATCCTTTAAATTTCATTTTAAGAGAATTGTGGGAGGTGCTAATCTCACTTATGAGGAATTTCTTACAGTAGTGATACAAATAGAGGGAATATTAAATTCGAGGCCTTTGAGTCCATTATCAGATGACGCAGATGATTTTGGAGTCCTAACTCCAGCTCATTTTCTTATAAATAGACCATTAAATGTCATTATTGAGCCTGATTTAACCAATATAAGAGAAAATCACCTCAAAAAATGGCAAAGAATAATTAAAATTGTACAATTTTTTTGGCGCAAATGGCACCATAATTATTTAAGTGAATTACAACAGAGGGGTAAGTGGAGATTTGAAAAGGATAATGTAAAAATAGGAGATCTAGTGTTGTTAGTAGAGGAAAATATATCAAGCAATAAGTGGCCTTTAGGAAGAATTATTGAAGTATATTATGGTAATGATAAGAAAATTCGCGTAGTTCAGGTAAAAACTCAGAATGGAATTTTTAAAAGATCGATTAGTAAAATATGTATTTGACCTATGCCTGAAACCCAAAGTACTTAAAAATATATATATATATATATATATATATATATATATATATATATATATATATGTGTGTGTGTGTGAGTGTTATATTGTTTTTTCTTTCAATTTTATATTTAAGTAACATATATAGTGACCTTTTGTATTTATTTGTGTAATTAGTGTACTTAGTAAAAAAAGAGTTATTATTGAATGTGAAACATGTCAATGGGGGCCGGTATGTTCCATGTAGGCAGACGATACCGTGCTACCTAAATTAAAATGTCAGTGTTGAGAAACTGAAGAGAAGTGAAGTGTTTTTTCTGTTTTTATTCTAAAGTTGTTTTTGAGATAAGTGCAGACGATAACGCAGCAGTGAGCTGCGAATGAGTGTTATTCCTTTAATAAAGTGTTTTTTAAAGAACCAGTGCATGTGGAATAATTTGTGTAGTGTGTGCATAATAATTACCAGTTATATTGTTCAACACTTTGCATGAACACATCTGCACTAATTGTCGCTACAATGTTGCCTGGTTGGATGGTTCGGAAACTGTTGGAATTTTTTTTATTCAATATATGTTCCACGATCCAGAATAATAATCTTCGCTTTACTCAATAGAAGTATTCCGTGTTTTAATAAAGCAATGATTAGTAAAGTATAGTATAGGTATGTGGTATATTTAAATTATTTTAAAACTTCAGGTACATTTAAATTACTTTAAAATTTCAGTTACAAAATCTTATGGATGGTAAAGTAATCAATCGAAAAGCTATAAAAAACTGAAAATATTAACGATTTATAAAATTATAGTATTGTTTTAGTAAAATTGCTTCGTGTTTTATCTTGAAAATATTTATTTTACTGCTTTCTTCTATTCCTTCACATTATAGATTTATGCACAGTATTTATTAAGTATATGAAAAATTATATAGTAATTCTGAAAATGAGCCGATACAGCTACTTAACGATAGTTAAAAGTTAAAAACATATAAATAAAACATCTTTTTTCAATGAGCAGCTTTAAAAATGACACGAATTTGTTCTTTTGAAAGAAAAAAGATAAACCGTACTTTGGCGCACACATGGGCATAGTTGTGGATTTAGGTGCCTAATTTTCGTTATCAAGATTAGTCACTGGTAGCCCTATGTAATCTTTATTTTTCTTATTTATAATTTATTTTTATATATGTATATTCATAATGAATTATTCGTATTGATATTGTATTATTAATTAGTATCGATATATTCATACTTGCATACACTTAAAGATTTTTATGAAAAGATTAAAACTCTTATCAGTGTGAATAAACACGATTAACACGGAGATTAACATCACAGAAAAGGGTCGATTTACAATACTATTATGTTAAAATAAAAGTAGAAAATTGTAGAAACACTTTTGTAGTTAGCAAAGAACCTATTCACAAGTATCTAAACAAATAATTTTGGAAATATAAATTTTTAAATTTGAAACTGATATTCCAAAAATAAAAACAGTGTATTCATGATGCATATTAAGAAGAAATAAATATCATGAATGAATTTAAATAAATTCTTCGCTAAAAAACGAAGAAACAAAAGCATTAAATCGTGTACAAGTCGAAATCATTTACTACTAAGTTGGATAAATAATATCCAGATCAGTTGAAGAAATAAAAAAATAATATAAGCTTAAATGCGCGAGTATCATTGGTAGTAAAAAAAACATCTTATAGTCAGAAACATGAAGTGAAATCTATAGTATCAAAATTTTTGCGTATTGCATTGTATCTAGATACACTAAATGTCCCTCAGTTTGTTTTTTATTCGCATGAATACGTACTTAAAAATAAGTGAAGAGTTTTTGTAAATAATTCATATGAACTGTACAACCATTATACCTAGTAAGGTGGTCTGGGGTAATAACGCCAGGCGGGGTAATAACGCCAAGTGCTAATATTTTGCATAATTATGAAATAATCTGGTAAACGACACCCATGTGCTCTGCGCAGAAGGGTTTTGAGTCATATAAATTGCAAAAAACAGCTTCAAGTTAATTTGTTTCATTTTTAGGTCTTATTGTTTTTACAAGCAACTAAAATTAACACTTGATCTAAAATTTGCGAGATACGTTTTGTGATGTGAAGACTATTTTTTTTATCCGGAAATACTTTGATAATTACATAAATTTGTAGTACGTTTCATGGACTTTCAAAATGTTGTTGAAGATTTTAGATATCTTCTCGAGATAATTTATAATTTAAAATGTACAGCGCAATAACTATAACGGGGTAATAACGCCAATCCTTGGCATTAATACCCCGGTGCATTCCCTACAGTGACCGAGCTACATCCTATATACAGATTCAAATAAACACAGTTAAAACTGTGCAATGTTTCTAATAATTCTATTTAAGCGGTCTTTTTTAAGCAAAAAGAAGCTCACGGTCTGATATTCTTTTGCCTTCTCCCCCCTTCCACACTCACACCTTTATTTTTCTTACCCTTTCAGAAAAAATTGAACATTTTCAATACCTTAGAATGCAATTTCTCAATTTCTAAGTTTGCAGAGTTTGTATTTTTAGAATTGGGCAATCTACATGCAATTATCCGGTCTTATTTCATAGTTTTGTTTTCATGGCGTTATTACCCATATAGGTGGGTAATAACGCCAAATATCATTGGTCAAAAAATCACGCTATTACATTTTATGAATGCATATCTGTTAAATTATATTTTTTTATATAGATAGTCAATGAGTTGCTGTATCAAATCGTATATTTGTTTGAAAAATACAAACTAAAACTGAGCCGTGAAAATTGGTAGAACCTTAACGTGGCGTTATTACCCCAGGGTACCTTATTTTTGACTACATTATCAAAGGTTTGAATGATTACATGTTATCGCTTAGCTGTAGTTTATATTGAAAAAAAATCGTGATATGTTAAAATTCGCTTTATAAAAAAGAGTAATTATAAAATTAAAAGAAAGATACGAAGATCAACACTGTAAAAAAAAAAAAAAAAAAAAAAAAAAAAAAAAAACGGACGATTTTACAGAAGTATTACTGGTAATCTGAACGCCAGTATAATTTACTGTTTTTTAACGGAAAAATTTCCGTAAAATATTCCGTTTTTTCGAGTTTTTCCGGAATTTGCGGAAAATTTTCCGTTAAAAAACAGTATATTGTACTGGCGACTAGATTACCAGTAATACTTCCGTAAAATCGTCCGATTTTTTTTTTTATTGTGAAGGTAATACATTAATACATTTTCACATAAGTTTCGTAACAACTTTTAAATTTTCGAAATGTGTGTTTAATTTGTAGGTAAATATCCATGTGAACAACCATGTCTTTAAATATCTTTTTTTTTCTTTTTTTTTTTAATCTAAAGATATGTTTACCGATATATGGCAGCACACTTTCTACAAAATTTTTGCTTTTTTCGAATTTAAAATACGAACAAGCTGCCATCGATATATTTTCCTTACAAATTATGTCTTTTAAACTTTTCCGATGTCTGTTTAAAAAGATTTTTTTCACTTTAAAATTTTGATTTTTTTTTAACAAAGCTGTATTTTGTATATACTTGTACAAATTCCATAATGTGTCGTAGTAATAAAATAAATTTGTTTACTTTTTGTACTTTTTAATTTTTGGTAATGTAGCCCACGGTTTTGTATATAATGCTTAATTTGGTCTTCTGTGGTGAAGGAATTTCACATTCCTGCATTAGTGGAAAGTAACACTAGTTATATCAGTTAAATTACTCAATCACAGGGAGGCAGCAAGGCTGTTGTCAATTTTATGCGGTAACATTACATAAATTTTTCGAGTGTTGGAAATAATATTTTGAAAATGTTTTGTAGAATGACCAGAAAATCCGTAAATTCTTTCATGGTAATAATCAAATAGTAAGTATGAAATGTTGGCATAATTATAAAAAATAAATTTTTGCTCGCCTGTATACAGGTATGTTTACCATACCTGTAAATATACTTATCATACTTATATCCATTGTCGTAGCACATTTGGTTTGGAAATGCACCATATTTTAAAACTTTGTAGTAAAAATATAATTTTTAAATATTTTTATTTATTTATTTTATAAATGATATTTAATGCTGCAGTACACTCCTATGAATAAATAGAACCTTCTTTCACTCATGGAAAAAATACGTTAACAAAATTAGTTTTACACGACTTATAAGACTGGGTTACATACCTTTCAGTAGCTATTTTTTCTTTGTATAGTTTATTTCAATGTTTCCCAATTATATCTGAAAAGAAAAAATAATAAAAATCTATATCTATACATATGTAACCATAATAAACCAATACAAAACTATTACTAATAATGGTGAGTATACAAACAATGAATGAATTGTTATGTAAAATAAAAATATTTGAAACAGATAATCGTGACCAGTAGACAAAAAAATATAAATAAATAATGTATATAAATATTTAAATCCAAAATTTTTTTCATATTTTTTGTTATAACATGCAAAATTACTATTCAGGTATATTTTTCAGGTATAGATTGCAGAAAAGTTAAACTGGTTAACTCGATTAACTAAAATTATTTAAAAATAAAAACGTAAATTTGTTAACTAGCTCAGATATTTCCTGGTAAAATCGCAAATAACTGTTATTTCGACATAACCCGTTAAGGTTATATGCTTAAATTTTGTTTACATTTTTTTGTGCGATATTAGCAGTATATTTCCTTTGTTTTAGCTACTTTCAGTGATTTTGTATTTTTTGGCATTATAAACAGTACGTATTCTTTTCAATTAATCCATAACGAATGGCTATTTAAAATTTTCTCATTTATTATGTTTTTAATCTATTTACTTAAAGGCAAAACCGTTTCTTTTTATCGTCTGGCATAAGTTTTCTTCTGGATTGAATTTGATCATTATTTTTTTTTTACATGTAAATATTTTTAAATGTTCCAAACTCACTTTTTTTAAATAATCCCATTTTTATACTGTAATTTTGATTTTAAAAGTTCTCTTTGAAATTTCTTCCCATTGATTGCAATGGGATTGCTTCCACTGTATAAGAGAGAAGGAAAACAAAGGGAATCCTCATATCTTTACGGATGCCATTTTCGTATTACAAATTAACTTTTTTAAGCCTTTGAACAGAAAATAACGTTACGATTTAAAATAACGTATTTTGACACATAAAATTATTACACTCTAATTTTTTTTTTTTTTTTTTTTTTTTTTTTTTTTTTTTTTGCTGATATTGCGATTGAGATGGTAATCTCGGAAGACTATGCTGTGAAAATTATCTCATAGTGAAAATGAAATGATTATTTTCTTTGATAAAACTAAATATTATTGCTAATGCGCAAAGAATGTCTGTGTTTATATGCAAAATTATATTCGGTAAACTTGACATCAAGTTTTGGAATATATTATTAATCTTTTGCCCGTTAAAATGTTTTTTCAAAATAAACTATATGAATATGAAATGTACTCACTTAGATTTTGTAAAGGTGAAAAACATATGTGTTGGATCCCCTGGTTAGTATAATAACGTGCGCTATTTCATTAAGGGTCTCAGGAGTCTTACTTTTTACCTGGAGGTGCAATTTAGCAACAGGTCACATATTTTTTTTTTTTTTTTTTTTTTTTTTTTTTTTTTTTTTTTTTAGTTTTTTTTTTTTTTTTTTTTTTTTTTTTTTTGAGTTTTTACAAAACATAAATGCATAAAAAGTTTAATATAGAGAACTTAATATCTCGTCTAAATAAAATATATTTTTAAATATTCTATATTGAAATTTTATTTTAATTTTTATAAAGAGTTTTAAATTGTTCTGTGACTGTGCACAAAGTTTCTTAAAAACTAATAAAGCAATCTGCATCAAACTTGATAAATATTTCCATTTTAAGATAAAGAAAAAATTATGCTTCAAATTTAACATTAAAATTGCATTAATTAATCAAAATTTACAAATTTTCAATAAAAAATGAATTTTTTAATCATAAAATTAAAATTAAAATTAAAATTTTAAATAAATAAGTTGATTTCAAACGAAGTATAAGTCCAAGATACATTAGTTTTATATCATTATCAATATTATTGGGGTTCTTGAACCAATAGTTTTGCTACAGTCTCACGTGCAGTGAATGCATATCAAAAAACAATTTTAGTATTTTTTTTAAATATATATATAGAAATAAAAAAATATAAAATAAAATAAATTTTCAATGTAGAATAAAAAAATTTACATTTTAAATAGAAGAGATATTACGTTGTCTATAAAAAAAAAAAAAAAAAAAAAAAAAAAAAAAAAAAAAAATGCATTTATGTTTCACAGGATCTGAGAAAAAAATTAAATGTAACATGTTATTAATTGCACTGCCAGGTAAAAAGTAAGTTTCTTGAGACCCCTTAAAATATAAAATAATTTTTACCGCGTTCAGAATAATTCTTTTCAGATTAATTAATTAAAAAAAAATTTTGACTTACACATATTAAATTTATTTTATTATTAGCAGTGTACTTTGCTATTATATTGATTTATATGTTAATTTACAAAAATGATTCCTATCATAAAAATACATAGATGAACTGTGCCTTGAATTTTAAGTTCTCTATTTAAAATAAAATATATTATTTTCGATATTTTATGAAAAGTACAACAATAAGTAATATTTTATAAGCAGATATTAAGTTATATAATAATAGATTACTACAAATAATCAACGTTAAATAATTTTAGGACTATGTTTTTGCATGAATCGAGAATATAATGAACGCTTTGGTAAGTCATGTTATACGAGCAGCTTTGCGACTGTCTTCGGATGAGAATAGACAACGTCATCTGAGAAATGCATGTCACGAGCGAAATGGATGGTCACTCTGGTCACTGAAGTACCGATGGACATTTAACTCACAGACTACGTGACTGGGAATTCATGTGCAGTCTGAGAGATAATCTCTATACAGTGTTAACGAGCCTAAGAGATGAAAAGGGGAATGCATATGTTAGAGGTTATACTCAGTTAAGTCACGTTGACTCAAGGAGTAGCATTAGAATTCTACAATGGATAAGTGAAGGTTCCTTCTCATGATCTATATAATGATGTGTGTTTGCTTTTATTGTTAAAGGAATTTTTTCAGATACGTCTTCTTATTTATAGAATATCTATATGTTATCATACACAATAACATCAAGTTAAATCTAGAAATAATCAATTGCGAAAAATTAGAAAAACCTATGTCTTTTTATTATTATTATTATTTGCTTGACTGAAAAATTTAAGATGTTTTTAATACCGAAAAACTTGCGAGGTTTAGACATTTAACAAGTACGGATAATTAACGGATAACTTCTCAATATATATTTTTACAGATATAATTTAAGATTTATAACTATCTGCAAAAGAATAAAATAGTTATTAGTTTATATGCATCAAAAATTTATTAAACAGTTATTAACTCAGATATGACTAACCTTTTATACTTTCTTCCCTAAAATTCGCACACATTAGTGTTAATTTTATTAATTAAAGTAATAATTTGCTCGAAGTCTTTCTTGTTAATTGAATTGCGAATTTAAATTGCTTAAATAAAACAATAAATGATAATAAAATAATAAAATTAAAAATAATAAAAAAATAATAAAATTAATTCTCATTTAAATAACAATAAAAATACCCTACGCATAATTAAATTGCATAAATAGGTAGAACATAAAATAAAACACTTCTTAATAACAAAGCCAAAAATGATGACTAACTTGGCGACGTATCGAGATCGTGAACGAATGATTGCATATACCATTAGAATTTACGATAGGCAAAATTAGCCATGTACGCGAACGGCATATGGTATATACTTTAATTCAACTTTGGATGCAATTATCTGTTACTGACTTCGTTGGGAGAAAAGTTCGGTACCGGAAGATTCTGTCCTTAAGTTGCGAATAAATCATTCTTCTAACTGTTATAAACATCGGTAACTTTTCTTGTGGCCATCCGGTGTTTCTGATCTTTAATTATTTTAAAAGGAAAGGGACTGATGTTCTGCAAAATGACACATGGTATACTTTAATTCAGCTTTGGATGCAATTGTTTTTAAACCGACCTCGTTAGGAGAAAGTTTCGGTACTCGAAGACTCTGTCCTTAAGTTGCGAATACACCAGCTTTCAAACTGTTAGAAGTATCGGCATCTTCTTTTTTCCATGCGGTGTTTATTCTTCTTTTTATGATTTTAAGAGGAAATAAAGGCTAATGTCCTACAAAAGAGGAATCTTTGGGTATGGTAGAGTTGTGCTCTTTTTCTCCTGATCCATAGTTGATTTTCCTCATCCTTTTGTGAATAACAATTCAGAACAAAATATTTCCTTGTAATTGTAGAAAGACAGCAAAACAGGTATTTATACGTGCCGAAGTAACTGGTAAGGATAAAAAATGCTAGAAAACCTGGATGCCAGGTCTATTCTCTACTCTGTGAATAGCCGAATCCGAATGTAGCATATTCGGGATGAAGTTACGGTGAACCAAGTGAATTAATAAAAAAAGACATAGCAGATGATATTTTATTAATTCTTCTTCAAAAAAATTATAAAAATGTTACCACATATACCGAAGCAATCAGTTTGTGACTTTTTCTTTATTGAGGTGTTCAGAAAAAGGTAAAAATGAAAGTAAAATATTAAACTTTATTATACACATTTTTTTTTAATATCCTTTATATCGTTTGTCTTTTGAGGATGTAGCTTTTGTTTGTTGCACCTTATGAAGTTAGCTGAAAGTAATAGTGTAGTTGTGTTTTTTATAAATTTTTTGAACGGAAAAATATCATATATATATATATTTCTGTTAGTTTTAATAATATAATTAAATAATGAGGATTTGAAAAGACTTTATTTCACTCCTCTTTTTTTAAAGTTATTCCGTCATTTCACAATCATTGCATTTTTATTTTCTCTAAATATAAATTTTTATGACTAGTAAATTATACGACTAGTAACTGGCAAAATCAGTGTGAGATCTAAATATGTTTACTCTTTCTAAATTGGGCACGATTATTTGTCCATTACATTGAAATTTGTGAGTTAGTGTTAAAATGTAATGTATAAAATTATACAGGAAAGATTGAGAAATATTTTAAAGTTAAATATAAATTAAAGTTATTTGCATTTAACTTCATATATTTAACATTGTAATGTAATAACATTTAATTTTGCACTGTACTATAACGTATTAAAAGTCTTTATTTAAAATGCATAAGTGCGTTTTCTAATACAAATATCTAATACAGCCACAAAAATTTAAGCCATTCTTTTTTATTTACATAAAATTAAAAGCATTTGATTTTTAATGGATGTCTCAGCCATTGCAAACTTTGAGTTTATTTGTCTAATCGCAATTAAATATTTCTAGAAAGCTCTTTAATCAATTTCTATATAGCGTCCCAAATTTGAGACGTTTTGATTTTTTAATACAAATTGATATCGTTTAGCTACATTTATTTTTCAATTTTTATTTTACACAATGTATAACTTAAATATTTCGAATAATAAAATATTTATTGCATCAAACATTACTCTTATAATCAAGTAAAGTATTAAAATCGAGTAAACTTAGGCAGAAATGGGTTAATACAAAACATTTTATATGCGTGCGAATCTAGAAAAACATGCAACTGTTTTGAATATCGAGTATTATTTTTCAAGTTTTTCTTAATACTGTTACAGCTTGACTTTTATAAAGTAAAAGTAAACAGAAAGCAATTACGTATGCTTTCGTTTTATTTTAATTTTTAGTGCCATTTTAAAGAACAAAAATGCCTCAAAAATTTTTAATGTCATTTTAAATTGATACTTTTATTTTAAGTCAGTCCGGTACTACTCTGTTATCCCTTCGACCAATTTCGCCAAATTATACAAAGCGCCAAACTAATAGCCAAATTATACATATTGACATAATTTTTATTTTAAATAACGAAAAAAACAAATGATTTGTAGAATATTAATAAAAATAAAAATGAAAAATGGAAATAAAAACAGTTAATGGCATTTAAACACGTGAATCATATTTAATGTCATTGAATGTGACATTCACGATCATCCATTATTGGCATTTAATCTTATAGTTTGGCGATAATTTTTTGGTCGACGGGTTAACCTAGTAGTACCGTCAGTTCATATACTGTAAAATATATTTAGGCAAGATTTCAGTTTTCTTTTTCACTAAAATCTAAATACATATTTATCTCAATTTGAATTTTTCTCTTGAAAATTTTTATTATATGTTAAAGTGCTATTGAAAGTTGCTGGTAATTACATATAAGGGTTTTAACCGATTCCTTGGTTTATTCATATGTCATAAGGGGAATGTGTAATCGCCAATCATGATTTGCTCGAACCACGTGCAGGCATCCATATTCCAAACTTGATTTATAATTCCCACCAGTAAATTTTTATTGTGAATTTTGCATTATTTAATCTGAGCATTTTTCTGATTCAATTAGGTAAAAATTTCTGTTTTGAAAACTAGTAATAAAAGATTAAAAATTCTGTAAAAGACATAAAAAAAAAAAATAGGCATTAATTGAAAGTTTTTTTTTTTTTAAATATTGGTTAGTTAAATGATTAAAGTCAAACTTTAAAAGTAGCGTAAAAAACATTTTTTATAAACACAGGAATGTTGCTATTTATTATGTTACGATATTTTTCGCGTGTTTTTGTAGTATAAATTATTTTCTAGGAGAAAAACATGACGTTAAACAAGATAAAATCTTTAAATTTTTTGATTACATTGTTACTGTTAAGAAAACAAGAATGAATATTAAAATTTTAAAAGCTAAATGGAAATAACAATTTAAAAATTATAGTAAAACACCGACTTTTTTAAATTTTAAAGAAAAAATATTAAAAAAATTACTTTTTACATTAAATTAGTTATTTCTAACATTCATTACTAATAAAAAAAATGAAAAAAATTCGGTTTAAAAGTTTTCCATGCTTCTTATGATAATTATATTTCCTTTTACATGCACTGGAGCAAATTATACATTGAAAAATACATATAGGAATTTCCCATAGGCGCTAATTTGATCACACTTACGTTCTACAATAAAAATACCACACAATTACTTTCAAGTAAAGCCATTAATTATGCTTGAAGGCTTTTCAATCTGATGAATATTCATAGATTATTTTAGCAATATCGAGAGTTTCCTCGCAATTATCAATCCACTAACTAAGATTTCCCCCTTCGACTAGGGTTAGCGATTCTCCTGATAAGATCCAATTGATCCGTCAGAAACGATATTGGTCACTTGTTACAGTTAAGTGCTTTCTGACATTGTAACGGTATATTGAGTGCGGTAGCTGATCTGTAGCAGTAATGAGGTTGCTGTAGTGCCTGCTTTCTATGAATACTTTAGTTTTTAAACAGACCTAATGATTGACCAAATAATGAGAGGGTTATTTTTATTGTGCGTGATTATATACGATACTTTATGGATTGTGTGTTTATTATCCATTATTAAATCCATGTGTGTTTATTATCCTATTATTAAATCCATTTTTACTTGCTCATCATATGAAGTATAGGACAAGTCTTGGAATCGTTTTGAAAATCTAAAATTTTTTTCACGGATTTACTCGTTTCAGACACTGGAGATTCCCAAAAACATATTTTTACAAAAAAAAAAAAAAAAAAAAAAAGCCGTAAGTTTGTCCGTGTGTCTGTCTGTCTATTAGTGTATCTGAAAACGCTCTATCTCCGGAACAAATTGAGATAGAGACTTGAAATTTGGTGTGTATTTAGCATGAAATAATGGAAAAAATCCATTGAATATCAGTAACCTCAATTATCTGTAACTATTTTTTTTCAGACTCTAAAATAGTCGTTTTGATGAAATGCACATAATTTTTTCGGAATTTCTTATTTTAATGAGTGAACGTAAAAAACAATAAACAACATAAATTTTGCATAAAGAATAAAGTTGATCGGATAATTAATTGTCGAAATATTTGTAATCATATTTTTTACACTTTTCGACTTTCTATGACCCTGTATTTTATTCGAATTTCAATTCAAATATATAGTTTAATTGCAAATGAGACGCTTAATCCAATACAGTAAAAAATTAGTTAATATGATCATAATTATTGGTATTATAAGAAAGTTTCTTTTACGCAATTCAGCTAATTAGCTCTTCGACCAAAAAACTGTTGCCAAACTCTAAGATTAAATGCCAGTAATGGCTTATCGTAAAAGTCACATTCACCTAATATTAAACACGTTACACGTGTTTGTTTCCTTATCAAGTGATATTTAATTCGACGTTTTGCGTGTATTTTTATTAATCTTTTACTAATTTATTTGTATTTTCGTTATTTAAAATAAAAATTTTGCCAATTTATATAATTTATGAGTAGTTTGGCGATTTATATAATTTGTCGAAATGGGTCGACGGGATAATCAAGTAATACCCGCAATTTAGTAATAGAACATTACTATGGGGGGGGGGGAGCTCATAAAATGTAAGGGGGGGCGGCTCCTATTTTCTCTCTCTCTCTTTCTCTGCTGCAAAAAGATAAATAGTGCATATTCACTCTATAGGTAATACATTTCTTATGAAACTGTTGTCATAATTTCACTTTATGCAAAGAAAAGAATATGATGATGAAAAATTCGAGTGTATAACTACACTGTAAAAAAAAATTCAAGAGGTTACTAAAAATTTCTTAGTAAATTTGTATTCCACAGAATTTTTTAGTAACCATTACAAACTTTTTTTTGCAAGTGAAACAAGCATTTCTTTTGTAAACTGAACAAAAGAATTTTTTGTATAACTAACTTAAAAATTTTTAGTATGAGCCACCAAGCAAATTTTAGTAATAGCTCCAAAATTATTTTTAATAACCATTACGTGCGCCCGAAGGGTAGGAGCTTCCTTCGAGCTGCATCCAGACTTCTGAAGCGGAAGATTTTCGCCAAAACCGCAATAGACGGCAGCACCAAACATTCCTACCTGCAGGACTACCAAACATTCCTACCGACAGGATTTTCATAATCCGTTTATTAAGGAGACATACATTCGGGGAGTATTTGGTGGTGGCAAGTTTCGAACCCAGGACCTTTTAGCCTGGAGTCCGTTACTATAACCACTATGCTATCAAGGCCACACCAACTGAATATTAGAAAGAGCTATTAAAAATATAAAACTTTTAACTCTATTCGTCGCTAACTTTTTTCTAGTAATTCTTACAGATTTTTTTGTAACCGACTAAGATTACTAAAAATTTTTTAGTAATTACAAGGATCACTAAAGTTTTTTTAGTAGATCGACCCTTTTTTTTTTACAGTGTAGTGCATCATGTTGGCTTCATATGTGTAAATAGGATGAGTGAGTGTTGAAACATTTTATTTTAGTTACAATTTAGTATTTCTGCAAAACTGTAAAAGGGATCAAAACAAAGTTAGATTTTTGAACAGAATTTTATTTCATTTTCGGAAAATAAATTCATTACTGACCTTGGGATATTCTCTAGGGGTAACTCAAAATGTTTTAGGGGGAACTGAGCCCTGCCCTTGCACCCATTAGCTACGTCTCTGACTCTAATTCTCGTAAATATCGTCCGATTGTCATGAAATTCAAACATGCTTTTGCACATACTATCGCATGCATGATATCAAAAATGAAGTATATATCATATACGCTTCATTTCAGGGACACCCACAAGAGTTCCCTTACATCATGTTCAATGAAAAAAAGCTGTTTGAGGTGTATTCGAATGATATTATACTATTTTTAAAATACTGAAATTTATATATATCACTGAGATGTCCTAAACAACAGTTATTGTAGAATATGATGTGCATAGAATTTAATGTTCGTTTACAGGGACACACAAAAAATTTGACTACAGAAGATATTGAAAAATAACTGAACCAATGAAGTTTATGAGCAGTAATGTCTGGAAGTGCGTTTTCATTTAAGGTAAGTGTTTTAAAATTAAACTTTTAAAAAATATATTACTTGGAGTGTAAAAATTCATAGCTCATATAGTGGGCAGTGCAAAAATTCTCAAGTACGTTTCGTTTTCTAAAGGAAATTCTTGAATGAAAAATTTCAACTTAACTAACTTTTAGCAAATGATGTTCAGAAATAATTGCTATGTTTGAAAAGCAAAGTAATTAATTGTTGTATACGGTGACATTATTTTCAACGAAATCTCCATTTGGCTAAATATGGCTCTATATTAAGATCATATTCAATTATTTCCCAATAGTTAATTGTATTAGTCTAGTATAAGTATTCAAGTAGTAAAGTAAGTCATAAAATGATATTAAGTAATACGACAAATGTAAGGCGCCATTTATGAATATACACCTAAACAACTTTCTTTAGTATTTTTCTTTCTTTTTTTTTCAATAAAAGTATTTATTTTATTTATTTATTTATTACAATATTTTAAAAATGAAAATCTTATTAATTTTTTTTATATGTTTGGAGCAGTTAAAAAGGAAATGTAACAGTTTACTTTTCATCATGATTTTAAAATAATGTTTGACTTGTTATTACTATTATTACTATTATTACAATTATTATTATTATTTATTATTTATTATTTATTATTTATTATTAAAAACCTCTAATAGATCTTTTAAAATGAAAATTATCTATTTTTAATTTTAATATTTTTAGTCCATTCACTTTAATACATTCGCACATGAAACTTAAAAACTTTCTGAAATATAATAACGAAAATTATAAAACTGACGTTTATCTAACTTATAATTAGGAATAAAGGAAATTTATTTCAATATTAATAGAAGTGACTATGTAGTAACACTTTATTTGAGTTTACGGTAGATCATCACACAAATAATTCAAAAAAGTGCATGCGTGAAAAGAACATGTTGGTATTTTTGGAAAAATAAATGAATGCATAAAAAAATAAATAAAAATAATATTACAATAGAATTATAAAAATTTTGCAAAAAAGAATCAATTATTACTTATAATATTTTTTCATATACATGTAATATTTTAAAGACTAAACTTTTTCGTGTATGAAATGTGAAAATAAAACACTAAATATTCAAAATTATGGAAACATTCAGAATTATATACTGAATTGAAAAATATTATCACTACAAAAATGCATTGCCTTTTCAACCTCTTGGCCTTACTTCATAAAAAGCATCTGGAATAAGTAACGATATTTAAAAACATATCCTGTGTTCCCGCTATGTAATGGGTAAGACCACTAATCTAAAAGAAGACAGTTCTCTAGTTCGAACCCTGTCGAACTGAATGTTGTTTCATTACTGTTATTTGATATATATACAGGTATTGAAATTCATAAGGATGTAGGCTTCTTGTTGAAAAATAATGTGGTTAATTTTTTCCCCGTCTTTGAAGCAAAAGTTTTAAATATTGAAAAAAAAAAAAAAAAGAAAAAAAAACGGATTTTTTTTTTCTTGATAAAACGTAACATTTAGTATTTAAGGAATTTTTTTCCCACTAAAATACGGTAATATTACTGGCATCTCGATTACCAGAACAATTTTCAAATTTTAATGGAAGCTTTTTTTCTTTTTTTTAGTGTAAATTTGTAGATCATAAACAGGGCTCCGCAAAAAATCTGACATACATACATTTTTTTTTTTTTTTTTTTTTTTTTTTTTTTTACCATTGATATTAATAACAGAAATTTCATATTCTAATGCATTATGCGTTTTTCAACTTGTTTATTTAGCCATATTTTCCCAAAGGAATCACACTTATACTCTAAAACTAAATCTGAGTTTCCAGGGAGTTCACCCCTTGTCATCTTCTCTTATTTATAGACATTATCAATCGCATTAAAAAACTGTGAAGTTTTCTTATAGTAAATTTCTAAATGTCTTTTACGTATTTGGGAGGATGTTGATAATATTTTGTACATTGATGATGTAAATCCCAGTACTCACGAAATATATACGTCTGTTTATTTTCACAGTGCTTAATTTATATCTATTGTGCTTTCAAACTTTTTTTTTGTGTGTGTGTGTGTGATTTAGTTTTACAAGTTTTTATTTATTAACTTTGTTATAGTATACTAAACTGGATAGAAAATGTTTCATAATCTATGTTGGATGCATGATTTATAATCAATATTACTCAAAATAAGACTAGAATTTCGTATGCGACTTCAAAGATTTATTCAGTAGTTTTATGAAATCCTGACCTTTGTATTCAGTTGATTTTAATACTTTCCGCATTTTTCTGGTAATGAATTTCAAATTAAGAAAGTCTAAGCTCGATGTTTCTCTTTTTAAGGAGGTCTGAAACATAAATATTTAAATAAAAAAAATATGTATATTTATATATTACCGCATTAAAAATTTCTTTATTCTTTTCTACTTATAAAGGTAACGTGTCTACACTGTAAAAAAAAAAAAAAGGGTCGATCTACTAAAAAAACTTTAGTAATCCTTGTAATTACTAAAAAATGTTTAGTAATCTTAGTCGGTTACTAGAAAATCTGTAAGAATTACTAGAAAAAAGTTAGCAACGAATAGAGTTAATAGTTTTGTATTTTTAATAGCTATTACTAAAACTCACTTGGCGTGGGCTCGATAGCATAGTGGTTATAGTAACGGACTCCAGGCTAAAAGGTCTCGGGTTCAATACTGGGCAGCACCAAGTACACCCCGAATGTATGTAGTGTAAGTACTCTATAATAAAGGGGTTATGAATTTCCTGTTGGAGCTGGTCGCAATGTTTGGTGCTACCATCTATTGCGTTTTTGCCGAAAATCTATCGCTTCAGAAGTCTGGATGCAGCTCGAAGGTAGCTCCTGCCCTTCGGACGCACCTAATTGTTATTAAAAATTTGGAGCTATTACTAAAATTTGCTTGGTGGCTCATACTAAAAAATTTTAAGTTAGTTATATAAAATATTCTTTTGTTCAGTTTACAAAAGAAATGCTTGTTTCACTTGCAAAAAAAAGTTTGTAATGGTTACTAAAAAATTCTGTGGAATACAAATTTACAAAAAAATTTTTAGTAACCTCTTGAATATTTTTTTACAGTGTACTATAAACTACGTGTAAATCACATTTCTATATTATTTGAGACAGAAAATATTAATTTTTAAGTTTTGGTTTGTTTTTAAAATTTAGCTTGCCAGTAAAGGTTGTTATGGAAATGGCTTCTTTTGAAAATGCATTTTTCTTCATGATGTGACTTTTAAGCATTCCTCCTATTTATTTTGTTATAGCTCAAGAACTGTTTAAAATAATGGTTAAAACTTGGAACATGTTTTTTCGATTGTTTTACTTAAATTTTGATTCAGCAAATTTGAAAAAAAAAATTACTTATAAAAATATGATTTTTTTAAAAGTTGCATCAATAATTTTTTTCAATTTTTTTTTTAAATATTCTTAATTTTTATTTAAATTAATGTTTCTGAAAATACTGAATCAAAATTAAAACGTATGTGTTTCTGTTTATTTATATGAAAAAAAAAATAATAATTTTACAAATAATTCTTGAAGTTATAACAATTTTAATTTACCCCACTTTTTTAATAATTTTGAAATTAAAAAAAAAATTATGACAAGTTTGATCATGTGATTTTGTTTACTAATGATGTGGTAAACCATCGCAAAAAAAAAAAAAAAAAAAAAAAAAAAAAAACTCATCAAATAAAAACAATTTTAAAATGTGTCCCGGACGCATTTTCAGAAAGAATCACGTTTTGAGCATCTTATCGCCAGAACAACGATTGATGCGGAGATGAAGTCAATGCTACGTACCCTTTCTTGTTTGTGCCTTCAAAAACCTAGCGAATAGCAACCCTTCCTTCTGCAAAGAGATCGCGCTTATTTTTTATTTGTTTTTCCGTAAATGTTATCAAGCAAAGACTATAATATGAGGAATTGTTATTCACCGTTGTTTAGGATTAAAACATAGTTTAAAACAAAAAGAGCTTTTTCAGATTAAAATGCTTTAAATTTCACAAAATATCTAAACATAGTTTTTTTTTTTTTTTTTTCCTCAATTCAAAAATATTATTTTCTTAACTCGCTACGTTCCAAGAAATTAAGAAGTTAATTAAAAACAGTAATAAATCAATAAAGATTTGCTTGTAATAAATATAATTCTATTAATCATATGTTTTATGACACATTTGAACTTAGTTTATTTTGTATTTGGCGATGCAGCTAGCTGAACGTTCTCGTTTTCGCCAACTCGCCAAGGCTGGTGCTCAAAACGTGATTCTTTTTGAAAATGCGTCCCGGACACCCTTAAATAAATCTAAATTAATCTTTGAAAATTCTCTGAGGTAAATACAAAATATTTTTTTTTTTTTTTTTTTTTTATTCTTTTCAAAGACTGAAGAAATGTTTATGAAGACATTTTTTCTCGTTTTACTCAACACGACTTTAAAGACATAATAACTTTTTAATTAGCATATTTATATTAACTTTTAGCACCATTATTGGCTCATCAGTAACGAGAATAAGCAAAGGGAGGGTTGCGTTAAATCTTAAAAGGTAATAAAATATTAACATAAGAAGTTTAAGTTCACGCGATGGAAAACTTTATTTACAGTTGCACTTGTTGAAAAATGATAGGATTAAGGGGGTCCGGGACACATTTTAAGATAATTTTTATTTATTGAATTAAAATTTTAAAATTTTTTGTGGTGATAATTGATTTTATTTGTAAACAAAATCACATAAAACTTCTCATAATTAAAAAATAATAATAAATTTAAAATTTATTAAAAAAGTGGAGTAAACTAAAATTGCTGTAACTCAAAATATTATTTATAAAATTTCATTAAAAAAAAAATGCTTAAATAAACAGAAATATCTAATTTTAATTTTGATTCAATATTTTAAAATGCATTAATAATAATTTAAAAAAATATTTGAAGTAAAAATTAAAAAAATATATATATATAACTTTTATTAATAAAATCGTATTTTCAAAAGTAATATTTTTTTTTTTCAAATTTTATGAATCAAAATTAAACCAATCAAAAAATAGATGATGCAAGTTTGAAGCATTTACCTTTAGTGGTTCTTGAGTTATAATAATTTAAATCCGAAAAATAGTGCAAAATGCATTTTTACAAGAAGTCATTTCATGACAACCATTGCTAGAAATCTAGATTTTGAAATCAAACCATAACCAAGAAAATTAATATTTCCTCTTCTAATTAAGATAGAAACACGATTTAAACGGCTTTTTAAGCATTAAAAACTTTTAATGACACTTTTAATGCAATAAAAACTTTTTAGAAAATTTTACGATTTTTGTGCCCCGAGCCATTTTAAGGGCGACCTGAGCCCCATTTTCGGCCAAAATTCATCAAAAGTTCAAAAAAAAAAAAAAAAAAAAAAAAAAAAAAAAAAAAAAAAAAATTAAATAAATAAATAAAATTATCTCAGAAAACGATAAAGTACATATTTGCGAATATCCATGCAAAATTTCAGAACTCTGGGACACTTGGAACAGGTAGCAAATGAGCTTTTTTAGTTGTAGTCACTGTAGAGTTTCAAGGACTAGCGGCCATTTAAAATGTATTTACCTGAAAATGATTTTTTTCATATTTTGCCTAAGTTCAAAGTACTAAGGCTCTGTGGTAAAATGATTTAGAAACAAAGTGTTTATGTTTTTAGAATCTTTAAAAATTTTGCAACAAAAATAAGGAGAGATATTTTTTTAATTATTTCTGAAAATTTTACATAAATTGGTAAACATGAAAATTATAACGAATTTAAGTAAATTTACCAGGCCTACTTTTTTTTTTTTTTTTTTTTTTTTTTTTTTTTTTTTTAAGCTGATTAGAATAGAAAGTTAAAAATATCGCTCTCTATGTGTTTTCCATATACTATAACACTATTTAAGAAATTTTATTAATACCAAAATATTGAAAATTGAATGAGGAGTAGTAATTTTAAAAAGTGTATTTTTCGACCAAAAAAAAAAAAAAATAATAATAAAAATCCCTATAAAAAATATACTTTTTAATAAAAAGTGAATTTTTATGCTAATTATTCCTTACAAAAAGATTCTTAAATAGTACACCAAAATTCATTACTTTAAAATCAATAATAAAAATTTTGGGTTTTTTCTTACAAGTCTCCCTTAAGGGAATACTTGGTTGATTTTCAGTTAAAAAAAAAAGACAATTTTTAAAAAAAAAACATTTTTGCATTTTATATGATATGTGATCTTTCAGCATTCCTCCTATTTATTTTGTTATAATTCAAGAACTGTTTAAAATAATTGTTAAAATTTGGAACATGTTTTTTTCGATTGTTTTACTTAAATTTTGATTTAGCAAATTTGAAAAAAAAAAATACTTATAAAAATATGATTTTTTTTAAGTTGCATCAATATTTTTTTCAAATTAAAAAAAAAAATGAAAAAAATTCTGATAGGTTAGAATTTTTTCTAACCTATCAGAAAAGGGGTTAGAAAAAATTTAACCCCTAAGTTACGTTTATAAAAGAAATGTTCTCGGACCCCCGTAAGGGATAAAGAACGTTTTTTAAAAAAATTTTCTATTCTATATAATATCTAGATTCCATTGATTAAAGAAAATGTTAAATTTTTTAAGTCTTTTTGCTGTGATTTAGTTTTATAGCTCAATGTGTTTGTAGGATTAAACCATTTTGAAACATTATAAACGCACTTTACATGAAATGACATTTTTCAAACTGATTGAGATCAGAACGCAAACATGATTAAAACAGCCTTGCTGTATTTATTTATTTATTTATTTTTTATCTGAAAGTAATATAATTTATTGCAGCTTGTATCACTTTCTACTTGTGTAAAAAAAATTCATTCTTACATGAAAAACATTCTTAGAAGCATGCAAAGATGCTAAAAAAAGGGGGGGGGGTCTGAAATAGATCAGTTTTTCAGATAGATCATTTTACTTTATTAATTTTCAACTTTTAACCTCAAAGATCTGCAAATTCTAGATAGTATTATCTACTTTCATAATCTTTAATAAAAATTGATTTCAGACGAAGTTGGCGATCTGGGGATACCTCCTAATTGGAAGTGCTTGGCGCACACGTTAGGAACAACTCGTACACGCAACTCGAACTGCATCATCAATTTTTTTTTTTTTTTTTTTTTTTTTTTTTTTTTTTTTTTTTTTTTTTTTGAAAAAATAAAAAATGTTTTTGAAATGCTAATAAATAACATGAAAAACACTCGATGCTAAAATCTTCGAACCTATTATAGGAAAAAAAAAGAGCTTTTTTTTTTTTTTTTATTATCGGACTTCTAGAAACAAATCTTCTATTAATAACATCTTTTGTTAATTAATTCACGAAATTAAAATATGTTAAACGGTTCATTTTCAGACGAAAAACAATTTATTCGCAGACTGATTTTCTTTGCATAAAGAGAGAAGTGCATGTAGATTTGAAAAAAAAAATAAATAAATAAATAGATAAATTTTGAAAATTAAAAATAAAATTCCAAACAGAAAACAAAATTGCCTGCTTCCTCTCACTTTTAAAGAAATATACCACCAACGTTAGAGGAGAGCAATATTTATTTTACTTTAATAAAAATACTCTAATTTTACTTTTTCATCCTGTCTATGCCACATATTTTTTCTCCATGGCATATATTCATAGATTATTACTTAAATATTTATGGCAACATGAGCAAATCATTATTGATACTTTCATGTTGTTTCCTTTAGATCATGGATCGATCTTTAATTGGTAATATTGTTCTTTTTAAATCTATTATATTTTTGCTCTTTTTTATCTAATGTTATTTTTGGATTTATTGCGTGCAGTGGCCATTATTTTGAATTTTTCAGCATGTTATGACTAATGCAAGGACGAAACCATGCATGTTTATTTGTGGTAATCGAGGTAATTTGGGTTTCATGATTCTGCCTTGGTTTCACAAAATATTTTCATTTTTTCAATGCTTGCTGTATTTTCAATTCCATGCTGTTGTTTTTATAAGAATCTGTTTCAAATTATTTTATAATGGTTTATACATCATTTCTAATTTGAATAAATTCCTTTATAATTTTACATACCCACATTTGTTCATGAAGATTTGTATTAGTTTACTGTCAGAATTCCTATCCCGAAATATCATCAATAATTCGCCGAAAAATCCTATCCCATTATAAAACAATTTCTACCCTGAAGAAGACAACCGAAATAAATCTCTATGAGACATAGACACGATCTAAGAAACGAACCGCTAAACTGGCTTTTATGCAGTTTCTCCGCTTCAAAACTGTATGCATTGTGAAACAACATTTACAGCCAAAGTTGTTGAAAAGGAGTGGGTTGATAAGGGAAATTTTTCGCCCATCAGCCGCTTGGTGTGACATACTTTTTTTTTTTCATTATTTTACTTTACAGTAAATAAGAAAATATAATAACTAATTGGATGAAAGCTCAATAATTGATGGGAAAAGAAAAATAAAATATATAATTAAGTAATTATTATGTACATTAATGAACATAAATCCCATTGTCATTAATTTTAACCCATACAATAAAACAATCTGGTAAATTTACGACAGAAACTGCTGGCAACATTGCTGCCAGCAGTTTTTTCGGTAAATTTAACGGATTTTTTTCTACAGTGCAATAATAAATACAACACTAAATGCAAATTGGAGCTTATTAAAACTATTATTTCAATATATGAAATATCGCAAATAATCAATAATCGGAAATAATCTTACAATTTCAGACACTTTTGGCTACGTGTTTTAGATTAGTCTTCCTCCTTTATTTCTTCGCTAGAATCACTACTGGACCATCCAACGGTGGTGTTTTTTAGTATATGAGAATATTCAAGTCTTGGTTTTTAGACTTTGGTTCAGTTATGGCACTAGTAAGCTAGAAACCATAATACGGAAGCAACATGCACTCAATATTCTACGATATTTGCATCTACTTTACATTGACAGTGCCATTGTGTGATGTTGCTTTGTTCTGTTTTTATCTCATTGTTAAAGTTTTTAACATTTGTGTGTCGAAAAATTAAACTTCAGTCCCGAGACGTGTCTCCTTAGCATCCTCTGTCGAAAACTGTTGCTTCTTATTTAGGAATCTAGATATTTCATTTTTGAGATCCATTTCTTGCAGAAGTCTCAAACAATCGTGGAAGCTCCTATAAATAATTCTAACATCATTTGGCTAGAGTGACTCTTTGATGTTTTGTACATCTTTTTTTTTTTTTTTTTTTTTTTAATAAATTTGTAGGTATGTTACGATAATTGTTCTTTGAACCTGCAAAGTGAGGTCAGAAGACAGACAAAATGTAACCTCATGTAGTGGCAAAAATTTATATATGTGAAAAAAATGTATATATTTTTGGTAATTATTCAATGCATATGGTTTTAAAACACAATTTTTGATAAATGAGTTTTGGATTTTACATATTTATTAAGAATTTAAGACATACTGTAAATATTTTTATTTAGTGCCTTTCCAAGGGGAACACTTGTAAATGAAAAATTCTTGAAAGATGCTGTAATTTTTTGTTTTAAGAAAATATGTATGGAATAGACTTATAAAAAGAATTACTTTCGATAGTTAATTTTAACTTATTATTAATTATATAATATATATATATTTCGTATTTGTTCCAATATTTGCGAACCCTCTGTCTTGTTGTAGTTTGTTATTTTATGGGTTATTCTATATTTTGAAGTTAAATAGTAGTATTATATAATGATTCTATATATATATATATATATAACCACTAAATGTAATATAATTTATTACTACATTAAAACATGGAAAAAAATAAACTAAAAGGAGTGTAATCGAAATTTGTAGAACCAAAGTTGATTCATCAGGCCCACAAATATTTTGAAACTACAAATAAAGTGTGTGGTTTCATCTTCGTATTAGCTATGAAAAAGCAAAATAAAGCTACCAAAACACATACCCCCCCCCCCCAAAAAAAAAAAATAAACATTAGAATTAAAATGTAATAAAATATTAATTTGGATAGAAAATGAAAAAACATACCAAAAAATGCATAAAATATACTGGTATGTTTACATGCAACGGCTGCCAAAAAAAAAATAGGATATTTAAAAAAATGGACCAATGAGTAAGTCACTATAATTAAGATAAAAACTTCAATATGTGCAATCAGTGTCCAGTTGTCCTATTAAATATTGCAGTGCTGACATCTTTTGAGAAATTACTAAAATAAATGTCATGGATCAAAAAGATACATAAATTTAATTACATATTTATTTTTCATTAAATTGATTATATTTTTATTGGATGGTGGATTAATACATATACTATTATGTAATTAAATTCTTTCTTTTTTTATTATCTTTCTTCTTTATTTCTTCTTCTTGTTTTCTTTTATTTTTGTACATTGGTTGACGTTTATTACTAGTTATTTTATGAAGCTTGTTGTTTTTATAGTGAATAGGGAAGTAAGGAGAATATTATGACAGCTTTTATTTTAATATTAACTTTAGACATTTTGTAATTTTTTTTATTAACATTCTAACCTTTTTAAAATGTTGATATTAGAACTGTAAATCCCATTTAAAATAAATTTGTTGAATTTTATAAACTATTTCTTCATTTTTTTCTGTCATTCAATATTTTATGCATTAAAAAAGTCAAAATTTTATAATAGGAAAAAAAAATATATTTAATGATTTTTAATGATTTTATTTAAAAAAATTCATATTAACAAAAAAAGATTTAAAAACCAATTTGATCCGTGAACATAGTGTGTATTATGTGGTAGCTATAACACAACTAGTTAAAACAAAATTCAGTATTTTAAAGGGAATGAAGTCCAGTTATTTCTTTACTAAATGAATACAAATGTCACTCCAATTAAGTAGAGAATTTTCTCGTGGTATATAAAATGTTGAAAGTGAAATTTAACTTCTAAAAATCTCATAAAAACATTTATGAATAATACGATGCACTATATTTTCGAATCATTTAAGATATAAATCCTCGTGAAAAATCTTTTGTTTCTGAAATATTCATTTAATGATAGTCACATATGGCTAAATTAATAAATAAACACTGGTCTAATTTATTGGCCTAAATTATAAAATAAACAATTTAATTACTATACACTGGTCATCTTTGGAATCATAGATTATTTATGAAAAGGAAATGGAAAGGGAAATTCGAATCTTAGCTATCATTATGTACCACGGCTATCATTAAATACCAATCCATTTATGGCGAAATTTCGGCTAACTGTATTTTACGACAAAAAATAGGCATCAAATCTCTTTGAATCGGAAATATTCATTTAATGATGGCCACATTTGTCTAAATTATTAAACAAGCACGGAACTCATTTATTGGTCTAAATTAAAAAAAATAATAATAATAATTTAATTATTATAAACTAATCATATTTAAAATCCTATTTTTTTTTTTTTTTTTTTTTTTTTTTTATAAATAAATAAATTTATGTTTTTTTAATCGTAGTCTTCATAATAGAAGAATTTTATTATTGCCTCTAAAAAAACGCGCTATCGCCAAACACCATTGAAGGTGCCATGGTGATCGTTAAATACCAATCCTTTTACGGCAAAACTTCGGCTAACTATACTTCAGGACAAATAATTCGTATTAAATCTCTTTGAATCTGAAATATTCATTTAATGATGGCTACATTTATCTAAATTAATAAATAAACACAGACCTAATTTATTGGTCTAATTTAAAAAAAATAAAAAATTTAATTATTATACACTGGTCATGTTTGAAATAACATATTTTTTATGGAATAAAAAAAATAAATAAATCTATATATCTTTTAATCGTAGTCTTCATAATTGGAGAATTTTATTATTGCCTCTAAAAGAACGCGCTATCGCCCAACACCATTGAAGGTGTCACGGCGATCATTAAATACCAATCCATTTACTGCAAAACTTCGGCTAACTATACTTCAGGGCAAATAATAGGCATTAAATCCTTCTCAAGGAATCTAAGACTTTTAGCTTTGGCCTGTGTCAGGACAGAGCCAGGAACACACATCCTCTCCCCCAATTAATTGTCACTCAGGGCAAGTAATTGCCTTGGGCATTTCACTGCTGCGACGTGACTCCGAACAAAAGATAGCGCCCCAGATCATAGATGGATACAGTCAATCGATCTCTGGAATAGAAAGTGGGAGTAGGCAGACCACCTATGTGAGTTAAGCGCCGCCCCTAGATGACATCGGGATATTGACCATGAGCCCTCAACGAGTCCCCCCCCCCCCTTGCCCTTCAATAATAAAAAAAAAGGATATATCTCTTTGTACGGATTATTTCTGTGTCTTTTTTGCCGCAAGATATTTTTTCTGGAATCAAATTTATATATATATATATATATTGGTCGTATTATTCGGGCTTATTATATTATTAATTTTTCTTACTATGTACCACATAACCATAAATAATAGATGGAAGCCTTCACTAATTTGAAAACACTCGTTCCGTAATGTTAATCGTGTAAGTAGGTTGTTTTTAAATTTCTCGTTTAATTCTGAATTTTTTTTTTTTTTTTTTTTCATAGAATAGCTGAGTTTGATTTCTAATATGACTAATTTTTCTTTTTTGATTTCGGTTGTATTTTTTTTTTTTTTTTTTTTTTTTTTTTTAAATAAAGGCATTTTTGTTTTAAAACTGGTATCGAAAGTAAAAGTACTTTATTAAAAAACCTAAATCGGAAAAGTTAAAAATGGCCATATTAGAAACTGAGCTCAGCTATATTATGCAAAAAAAAAAAAAAAAAAAGTTTGAAAATATTTAAAATTAAACAAGAAATTCGAAAACAGCCTGTCCATATAATTAACATTGCGGAGCGGGTGTTTTCAAATAAGCGAAGAAGCCTCTTAACGGAAGTTCTTATTTCTGAGACTTCATTTATTCTTTATATTGCTTAATATGCTGTTTTTCAAAGAGGAAAAAAAACAATGGAAAGAAAATGAAAAGAAAAAATATAATAACAATAATAATAAACTCACAATCCATATAAAATTGCTGATATATTTTATTATAACTTGAAAAAAAAATGTATGTTTTTCAGATAAAGTTTGTTGTGAATTTCTTCATATTGCTTATTAAGCTGCTTCTTGATTTTTCCTAAAATAAAATACAGAAATGAAAATTAAAAATTGAAAAAAATCAGGCAAGATTTGTAAGAAATTTTTTTCATATTCCTTATAATGTGATTTTACTTAAATATACATATAATAAAAAAATAAAAATCTATGTAAATTGATGATATTTTTAGTACTTAAAAAAGCAAATTAAATAGTATTTTAAGTAAATAAAGTAGCATTTGTAGAAAAAATTAATATTTATTAGCAAAAGTTTCCGCAACGAAACAAAAAAATATTACATAGAGGTAACTGATTTTAAAGGTTTTCCTTCTCAGCTAATATCGAAATTCTTTGCATATAAACAGTAATTTACACAAATTTCATACATTCATTTATAAAAAGCGCTTTCTTAATGGATTCATCACATTTGCTTGTAGAGGGAGGGGTGAAATGAGAATCCTCTTAAGTATGAATAAGTATGAAGTATATTAATATATATATTTCACATATTTTTCTTTTGACTGTTAATTTCTATTAAAATTAATTGTGTGCTGTGAATTAACATGCAAAAACTTAAATGATAACTTAAAAATAAGATATTGTTTTTTAAACAATTTTTAATTATTGTGCGAATTTTTGTCTATTGCATACTTTTGGTATAGGACTATATTATGGATAAAAAAGAGAGCCATAAAAAAGTTATGCTGTATACAGCCAACATGTTATACTGAATTTCACTAAATTTTTTCTACAGGGAAGACCGGGGCAAGTTTTCCAACTTTTTCCAATTTTGTTTTTATATTTTTTATTTTTATCTATTTTGAGATCTACAGGGTATCAATGTAATTCCTAGACCTTTCTCAACAAGCTGGCATTTTTTTTTCAAAAAAAACTAAATGTAGCCTTAAATAGAAAATGGTTAAGTCTAACCCTGATGGTTGTCTAGCCCTGATGGTTAAGTTTAACGTTGGAAAATTTGCCCTATATGGTGCGCAAGTTTTTCAGCCTGCTAGAAATGTCCAATTTCAAATTTTCCAATAATTTAAATGTTTATAATTTAAATGTACCACAGGTAATAAATCTTGCTTGTTAATTAACAAGCATTTTTTATTTTAAACTAAATGCACAGTAGCATAACAGTGACATAAAAATCAATTTTAATACATTTTGCATTTCAAGACGAAGGCCCTAAAACCTTTTTAGCTGCGATTGGCTTAAGTTTTTTCTCGCCTCCTTTATACACTGGTGGAAATTGAATTATAAAAATACGGATTTTTAATCAAAAAATTTATAATAGTAACTAAAAATGAATGAAATTTCATACATTATACATGCTATTTACAACAAATAATTTAGAAAAATAAAATTTCATACAAATTAATAAACTAAGACATAACATCAATGATTAGATTTTAGTAACATAAAAACATGGAAATTGATTTATGAAATGTTACATTTAATTGAAATTAATAATTAGTAAAGCCGGCTTTATTCATCAGAGTTTCTTTTATTCTAGATGGAATTGATAAAACAAGATTTTGGATGTATTTCCTATCAATTAGTTCCCATATTTGACGTATTGGAGCTTTCAAATCTACATGTGATGTGTACTGCATCCCATTTGCATAAACCATTCGAACAAGCTGTCCCCAAACGTTTTCAATGGAGTTCAGATCAGGACTAATAGGTGGATGATCTAAAAAAACAATATTTGTTTCGTCAAACCAATCTTTCATTGTATTTGAAATGTGAATACTTGCATTACTTTGCATAAAGATGTAATCTAAACTATAATATTGGCATGCAAATGGAAGAAGTGAATTTTCTAAAACTAAACTACAATCGAAAGAAATCTGGCGACTGTTTAAAAATACAATTTCACTTTTGCCATCATAAACAATCACTGCCCAAATCATCAAACTTCCTCAACCAAAATTTCTGTTAAATGTAGATTTCAGTTTTCTTCGGAGATCTCTCCAATAATACCTCAAATCATCTGGGCTGTATACAAATAAAAAAAAAATTCTTCAGAGAAAATGATTATCTTCCAATTGTCACCCATTATCACGTACTTCTAGCAATATTGCAAACACATCTGCTTGTGACGCATAAGTAACATTGGACACGGCTTTATTTTCGACCGTCTTAAGGGTGTATTTCGACTCAAACTGCTTATTTTCCGATTTATTTTTAAATTCATTTTTTCTTCGGAGATCTCTCCAATAATACCTCAAATCATCTGGGCTGTATACAAATAAAAAAAAAATTCACCAAATATTCAAAAATACACCAAACTTTCAAAATCTCTTATTTGGAAAGTACACAAGGTGCCGTGATTGTCGATTCTTTGATAAACGCAGAAAATATTGCAAAAAAAGCAATCAAAAACGGCATTTCGAACAGATTTTTCCCTAGCGGGAGATCTGGGAACGAAAAAAAGGATCATACTGAGAAGGTAATTGTTTATAAATTAAATTCTAATGAACTGAGCGTAAAATGACATCACACATCACCTCATACGTCCCTTCAAGAATCCCGTCAGCAAGTTTCATGTTTCTACTTTTAAAAATGTGCCTGAAATTGTATCGGAAAATTTCGAGCTGTTGAAGGTGGAAAAGCATTTTTTCGAATACAGCCTTAAGCCCCGTGAAGAATGTAAATTTTGCCTAACTCTTCTAGAAGTAACAGGCTGGGATAGATCTGCACAAATCTACTTTGAACTGTGACCAGCTTTCGATGCAAGTTGGAGAATCCAACTTTTCTGTCTCTTTCTTAAATGTGGATTATTTTTTTGTTAAAATTTTGGCATAATTTGCTGGATCTTTTCTTTAGTTATCTATCACACCAACAGATCTTTTAATTAATTTACTAATTTCGGGACAGACTTTCCACATTCCAAATATGCGTCGATTTTACCTTTAATTTTTAATTTTCCCCAGACAAATTCTTTCGCTTACCCATAGCGAAAATTGTAACTGAAATGTATTGCTTTCACTGTGTAATACTTTTTATATCTACATTGTAGGTCACGTTACCTTGTTTTATGCAAATTTTTCTCATATTGATTCGGAATAACCAATGAAATGTGATATTTCATAAATCAATTTCCATATTCGCATATTAAGAAAATTTAATTTTTGACTTACTGTTTATGCTTAATATTATATGTCAAAATTTATTTTTGTAACAGATTTTTCATATGTACTATGTATATTCCATGAAATTTCATTCGTTTTTAATGAATATTATAGAAGTTTTTGTCAAAAAATCGTATTTTCATAAATCAATTTCCACTAGTGTATTATTCCTTTTGAGGTTTCCCTTTTTTAGATGAATCTTTTTTTTTTTTCAATTTTAGTTGATTTTTAACAGGAGAATCAGTCGGTATAGAACACCTCTTATTTTTCTTTCCAAGCCACATTTGCCTCCTCAGACCTGCCTTCGCAAAAGGCATAAATTCTTCCAGTATAGGTAAAGTTTTTTTGAATGTAGAAGGAATGTCTTTTTTATAAGCAACAGGAAAAATTTGAGTCAAACTTAAGGAACAGCTTCTTTGGAAGTGTTAGTCTGTGTTGGTGTAAAAAAAATTAGACGTTTTCAGTATTTATTTTATTTTATTTTATTTTTTTTTGGGGGGGGGGGGGGCAATTAATTATTGAGGAAAGTTTGAAATCTTTTTGGGATTGTTTTATTGGTGCATTAAAGATTTGGTGAGGCAGGGACTGGACATCATAAAAATAAGATATAATCAGAGTTTGTAAATATTTCAGGATTCTGTGGGAAAATTACCGTATTTCAAAAACTGCCGTAATATTGACTGGTATTAACGCAAGTGGAGCTTAGTAACGCAAGTAGATTATGACTATAAAATCATAATTAATATAACATGTATTAATTGAATGAACCCATTCAAAAATATAATTTACATTTTATAATATTTTTTAATTCATTTCGCTTTTTATAATAGTAGTTTTATTGAATTGACTAAATAATCAAATAAGTTCTTAGAATATGTGGTTATTTAGTCAATTTTACTATAAAATAAATACACTTTTTAGGAATAAAACTAGTTGATTTAGAAGCGGCATGTTTTTCAACGAATAACATATTGGAAAACATGTCCTGTATGCTGTTGGAAAATGCTCTTTCGCTATATTTGAACAAATTAAATCCGAGAAATTGTGAAAAAAAAAAATCGTGAAATAAAACGCATTTTTACAAGAAGTAATTTCACGGACAACCATAAACCAAAACAAAATAATAATAATAATAATAATAATAATAATAATAATAATAATAATAATAATAATAATAATAATAATAATAATAATAATAATAATAATAATAATAATAATAATAATAATAATAATAATATTTCCTTTTCCAATTAAGAATAGAAACATGATATAAACGTCAATTTAAGAATAAAAAAAATAGAGAATTGTTTAATGCTATAGAATTGAAGAAGAACAAATTTGAAGATTTTCTGTGTCTCGGACCCCCTTAAACGTATAACTTCAGAATGTGGCAAAAGAATACATCTATAAGAAATATATTTTAATAAATCGATACATTAGTCAAATAATGTATTACTGTTGTCTTGTATGTTTGCAAGTATTTTTCGGAATTAATTTTTCTCACCGTGATAAAGTTTTAAATTAATTTGTAAATCAATGTTGAAATAATAAAAAAGCTTCTAAATTAGTGTTGCGCATGCAAGAATATAATTATAATAAATTTATTGATAAAATTAATAAACAATGCACTTTTTTAATAATGTGTGTTTAAACAATGTACTTTTTTCATTTTATAATTTTCGAAATGTCCGACGTGTGTATGCACTTGTTTTACAGAGTATAACTAAAAAAATTAAATCACACAATTTAAATAAATTTTAAAATGTTATAAAATTCCATCATTATTTTGCTCTTTTAGACCTCTTAGGTGATAATAATGATAATAATAAACAATAAATAACCTAATATTGATGCTTAGTTAATTTAGTACAATTACGAATTTTTCATTTTAAAAATACAATGCGCATCTATACTCGCTCTTACTATTTAAAAATGTATTTATGCGAATGTAAATACACATACTTTATACATATTCTGGTTATAAGATTGTTTAACATATTTTGAATTTCTTTTTAAAAACTTCATATACTTTTTATATAAAAAAATATTATCGTGAAAATTTCATATTGTGGTTTTGTTTTGAATCATTCTTCTCATTTGTTAGATATTTATATAAAATATTTAATAAGATTTTTACAAATTTAAAATTAGCGCCGTGTTTCAATAAAAAATAAAAATTGCGCCGTATTTTAGCTTTGTCGAACATTCACAAAATACTGAATATTTAACCACAATTCAGATATAGTTCAGATTTAAATGCCATATACCACAAAAGAATTTAAGTAATTTTTAATATTTTATAAAATATAGAATATGCTATTTTATTATATACATGAATACCAATTTAATTTTATTTCTATTTCAAACATTAAAGCATGAATAAATATGGTTTCTGTCTTTTAACATTTAATGCCAATCTTTCCTTAAACATTTGATTACGGATAAAATGTGGTGTTTTAAATATTTCTTTACTCAAAAAACTGTGAAAATTTCGACGTTGGAATTCAAAGTTCAATAAAAGAATTTCAACAAATTTTACGTATCAACTTGACAATTTCATTTCGACACCTCGCGTTAAAATTTTTGTTCGACGTTTCAAGCACGAAGCTCTTCCGTTTTCAAAAATTTTCCCAGCAAACGTCTCTCTCCGGCTTTATACACACACACACACAGACACATTCCGGATGAAATTCCTTTTTCTTCAGCGGGAAAAGATTATATATCCATAAGAGTTTCTGGATAATTAAATTTAAAAGACTACGTTTCTACTCTCCTCCCCACAACCCCCACCCCCCACATCTGACGAAGAAACGTATAAACGCCTTTAAATATCAATTTAATTTAATCCCAAAGGATCGTATTGACGAAAGCTTTAATTTGTGATTGGCCGAAAGACTTGCCGAATCAGTTATCGCGGATAGAAAAATTCGTAACTCAAGAGAGGGGAGGGTTAAGAGATGGTGGATTGTGAGGAAAGAGGGGGGGGGGGAGGGGTTGACAGAGGAAGTGTTAACTTCGCTCAGCATTCCAAGAATGATAAATAATTTTTGCATTTAATGAATAAATAATTCAAATAACCGAGTAGTTTAAATTTAGTAGTCCACTAAATGTTTAAGTAATTCTTTAAGCAATTATCTACGTTTGGGATTCTTTTTTAGAAGTGGGATGTTCGTGACTCGAGGAATTCTATAGAATGTTTGCGAGGAGTATCGGAGCGCTCTTTAGCGTTCTTCAATGTTCGACGCTTCCCTAATTTTTCGCTTGCTATTTTGCGAACGAAGCTGTCGAGATAAAAATGCGAGAACTCTGTTTCATGTGTTAGTATGTTGCACCATTTGTGCTTTTGGCGGTTTCGTTTACAGAAATAATCTGTGACTGGAATGGAAGATAGGATTATTACTTTTTGATTCTTCATTTTTAGATTTAAAATACTGGTAGAGAGCTTTATGAAAACAATAGTTTTGTAATTCTGAGCTGAGGAACAACAAAAACAAGAAATATTTATGATTTAAAGGTACACAAATATTTAAAATCTATTGTCATCTGTTCCATGTATTTGAATAAATTCTTAATACATCCGAATGTAAGGTGAGATTTACGATAAGTTTCATAAATTAACATATATTTGCATACATTACATTATGAAAAGTCAATTTATTTCAATGAATTAAACAAAAACATATTCTATGGATTTGCCAAACAGCGATGCAAAATCATTTGATAATACTGGTTTGCTGAAAAATTAAAACTAATTAAATACATGTAATAATTAATTTTTTCACTAATATAACTTTTTGACCAGAAAATTTTCATAAATTTAACTAAAAAAATTAAATTTTGGAAAATGAGATTTAAATTAACTGAAAATAATTAAATAAACAAGCTCAAAAATTTTATAAGTAATCAAGCATAGTTTAATAACTCTAATTCTTTTCTTTATTAATTCAATTTATTTGGCTTTTTTTTACATTCGTTCAAATAAAAAAATTAATATGAAACACAAAAAAAAAAAAAAAAAAAAAAAAAAATAAAAAATAAAAAAAATTAAAAAAATAAAGTGAGAGAAAATAATATATATATATATATATATATATATATTTAAGAATTAATCTAAAACTCGAAATTTTAGTGACCAAGACAGTTTGTGCAATTTTTGATAGCAGTTACTTTTCTACCGTAAATGTCGTCTAACTGATTCCAATAATGCCATTTACTGTATATTTTCTTCGCGTCTCATTAGCGCACCCCAAGTTTTGTTATGAGTTTTGTAGGGATATGTTACTTCTAATTGCTTAAAAGGTGTAATAAAGATTCTAAAATCACAAAAATAATTTTATTTTGTTGACATGTTTCAGGTCATCGCAGAGTCGTTTTCAAAACAAATTAAAAATGATATTCCAAAGTTGCACGATTTGAAGTGCATTGAACTAGAACGCCATCCTTTAGTTTTCATGTGTTCATTTATTATTTTTTTTTTATATTACTTGTATTTTAACTATTTTTTTGAAACCATTGAGCCACTCGTGCAACTGTTCCAGTACATTTATTTTGGTTTGGTACTTTGATTTGCATTAAACTGAAGCACCATTATTCCATTTTTCATATAACACACGTTGTTTTATTATCATATGAAAAACATTATAATGGCAATTCAGTTTAATGCAAATCAAAGAATAAAATCAAAATAATTCTACCGGAACTGTGGCGCGTGTGGCTCAAAGATAAAAAAAAAAATACAAGTAAAATACAAGTAAAATAAATAAATAACGTGCGGTACATGAAAAATTGAATGATGGTGTTTCAGTTCAAAGCACCTTACACGGTGCAACTTTGGAATATCACTTTTTATTTGTTTTGAAAATGATTCTGCGATAAGCTGAAACATGTCAGCAAAGTAAAACTATTTTTTTATTTTTAAAATCTTCATTACATCTTTTAAGCAATTAAAAGTAATATTATATTAATACAAGGTGCCATTTTGCTATACGTTTTGTAGGAAGTACAATATTTGAAAGAACATATCTTTGACAAGGGAAATGTTTAAGCCTATTTTGCCTGGCGTGTTGAAATTAGGAAATGAAGCTGTAGAGGCTGTTAAAAGAATATTCTCCGCGTTACGAGAGACGTCTGTGAATGAACGTTCCTTTCAAAAATTGTTCAGTCAAACTTCATCAAGAAACGAGAGCCTCGCAGACAAGTCCCGTGTTGGTTGACATTCCATCCTAAACAAAGTCCAGCTGGAGGAAAAAATCAAGCAGAATTCTGATAAAACATATTAAAATTTTGCACACCGGAATATCAGACGAAATCATCTGATCGCATTTGCATAGCCTCGCAATGATATGGAAACTCAGCAAGTGAGTTCCTCAAGTTCCGTCCGATGACAGATCCAACAGTTGACGATCTATTTGTAATTACTGTCGCGCCCCAACAAGGCCTCATTTTAGAATCAAATGTTGACATGTGACGAAAATTTGATCATGTATGATACCTAGAAGAAAAAACATCATTGGTCATCTTCTGGTTCTGTCTCATTTGTCACCAAACTGAACATTCATCGAAAGAAAATAATGCTGTGTCTTTGGTGGACTAGAGCTAGTGTATTTTACCGTAAATTCTTAGAAAGTTGAAAAAACATACATCACAACCGAAGCTTACTCGTCACAGCTGTAAAGAATTTCAGGTCCTTTGCTGCAAAAGCAGTCAGCGGTAGTCAACAGGATAGGTGTTCGCTTCCTCCATGATAATGCTAAACAAAGCGACCATTGACGTGATCAAAATACGGCGATGGGATGTTTTGTTTCATCCATCTTACTCATCGGAAACCGTTCCATTGGAATATTATCTGTTTTACGTCATGGATAATCAACTTCGGGAACACCAGTTTTATAACCGAGACGATGTCACACGGGTTGTAACACAATTTTTGGACTCAAAAAAAAAAAATAAATAAATAAAAATAAAAAAAATAATATGTATATACATAACCATTAATTGAAAAACAATATATATCAGTAAAAGATGAAAAAATTAATTAAAAGGAAAACATTCAAAAATTGTAGAACAATAATAGAGTCTTCAGATCCCAAATACTATAGAACTACATATAAAGTGTGCCGTTTTATTTTCATATCAGCTTTGAAAAATAAAAATATTACAAATTTAGGGTTACCAACACAAATGAAACCAAAATAAAATGGAGAAAACCATTAAAAAATAATCATAATAACATGATGAAAATGGACGAAATATGAAAACACATACCATACACTATATTTACCCGTAAAACGATGCAGAAAAGGGCATTAATAAGCTTGTGTCTTGTTAGGAACATATAATTGCAGGTAGTGGTGATTATTTCGAAGAATAAAATTAATGTTTAAGATTTTCGTGGGACTTTTTATTCATGTTTGATAAAAACCATGCGAACTTTCCTAGTTACCTATGAAGATACAACCCTCTCCCTTAAAAAATAAGTTAAGCAAAAAATAACAATTTATTTATTTCGTGCAAAAGGTAAATTTTATCACTAAAACACATAGGAATGAAATGAGTTCTAAATTGAAAGAATCACTAATGAAAACTGCATAAATATTGCTCTAAAGCAAACTGTTTATTTATAATTTTTAACTATTTCAAACTTTATTGATACTGAAAAAAAATTTCTTTCTGCTTTTCTATTGCTTTCAATGGTTAAGGTTAAGGCTAAATGGTTTTCAGTTGTTTAAACTTGTTTTGTAATTTAGCATAAATAATACTTTTAGTTTTTATTTATACATATATCAAAATTATAAATTATTAATGTACAACTATGAATGAAGATTAAAGCACGCCTGGACATTTTTATTAAAGATGATTTCTTATTAATTCCTTAATTTTTCGTAATTTAGTTTATTGCTGTATTTTCCTTGAAAAATATAAAGGCGACTGCACTTTGTTTAAAATAGTTTATACTAATTTTATTATCAAAGAATAAAATTCTTTTTTAATTATTCTTTAATTATTTTACATTTTTTGTCAAAGTTCATAGTGTGATATTTTTCTTTTTAGTATGCATTGAAATTTATCTCTACTATGACAACATTCTGTAACTAGAAATTTTTTCAGGTCGACTTATCAGTTTAAGTTATCGATTATTAGCTTCGTTATAACCAAGTACAAGAGTAAATGTTTATTAAGACTATTAATATAAAGTGCTCAGTCATTAATTATAAAGTGCCAATATCATATGTTTTAAAGAAGAAATATCCCATAAATGGAGAATATTAGGAAATCTCAACGTCATGCATTTAAATAATGATTGATAGAAAATATTGCACCAAGCTCTATCTCAATAATAATATGTTATTATTACTTTTTTTAATCACATGACCATTAAATACTGTCGTGAATTTTATTGTCATCAGTTCTATTCTCTAAAAATCTAAAACTTGATGCAGTTAAAAATGTATAATATATATTTTTTATTACTTAACTTTTTATTGTACCTTTCAATAATTTTTTTTAAAGTTAAACCATGGATATGAAGGTAATTTCATTTATAGTACTTGCGTGAATGTTTTTCTTTCTTTTCGTTTTGTTTTTTACGATAAAGAATAGCAAATGTTTCTTTCAGACACTCATTCATTCTTGATAAATGGTAAAACAATATGACAAAAATTGTAGATTAGATCAATTTATTTAATTGATAACTACACGCAAAATACTTTAGCTTAATTATTTTAAATATAAAATCTTTATTTATTCAAAATATTGTTAAGTGTTGAATTTTACTTAATTATAAAGCATACAAATAATAATAATAAAATGAATAAATAAATAAAAATTATATGACTTCTCTTTCAAATAAAATATGTCACCGATGAAATGAATTATTCACAAAAATAGTCATTCAATAGAAATCATTTTGCCCGGCTTGGGATCGAAGCTAGGTCCACAACACTGTAAAAAATAGAAAAAAAAATCTGTAATTTTACAGATGTAAAGTTACTGAAATCTTTATGCTTACTAACATTTTATCTGTACACTGTACAAGAAAAGATGTAAAACTACAAAACTAATTTTTGTAATGCTACAGAAGTCTGTTACTTTACAAACGAAACTACTAAAATTACATTTATCTTTCTAAAATTTTATCTGTAACCTGAGTTACCGTTACTTAAACAATTGTAGGAATCCAAGTTTCCTAAGAAATTCTTAGTAACCCTACAGATTTTTTGGTTTTCAGTACAAATCTGTATCTGTTACATGAAGTTCTGTTGTTGCCGTTACAATTCTAAAAAGTTCTAAGAATCTCAGATTCCTAGAAAACTTGAAAACTAGAGAAACCTAGAAAGACTAGAGTAACCTAGTAAACTAGAAAACTACCAAAAAGCAAAAGCCAACAAATAAAAGTGTAAGTGCTACTTTATGTGAAAACAGACTAAAAAGAATGGACGATCTAAAGGCCGAGCAATAGGCTTCACCCTATAGCGCACCAAGAAAACTATATCCCACCAGTGAACCAGGAGAAAATATCAACTAGTTACAACTATTAGAGAAAACTATTAGAACTGGCACTTCCGATTGTGACTACAACAACCAATATATGTAACACCAACTATCAAAATATGAAATAATGAACATAAGACAAATAGGAATATATGGGCAGAGGTGGCCCATATATTCCAGATGGCAGATCGTCGTGCTTGTTGACGTAAAGATCGTGAGTTTGAGGCTCACTGCTAGCTAAAAACCCGCCATGTACGCTAACGGCGCCTGGTGCATGTAAAATTCGTCGTGGGTGCAAAGTCCTCCAAGTGAATTATACCTCTGGAGGTGCCTTGTCAGGTGAAGACCTCGTCATCTGATCAAGGCTCTAAATTACTAGATCAAACTCGAGTATTGGTTGTCGTATATGCAGCTCGTATGAGCTCTGTGGAAGAATTAGCGTTACCCCCGTCCTTTCTTTTTAATCCTATCTAGTTCCAACATCGTACGAACGAACTCAAACAGCTAATTAAAAGTAACTAACAGGATAGTAAATAATATTATAAAAATTAAATAATAACGATGCAGCCACAATCAGGTAGATCTTAGCTTGTGACAATTAAAAGCGGCTTCTGCCCCGCAGCCAGGTAAAAAACTCGCTAAGCTAGGCATATTTCCCGGCAGGAAGGGGCCTGGTCTGCGGTTTAATAATAATAATAACTTCTAAAAACTTTACAGATTTTTTTTCATTTTTACAGTGTACAAAAATTTAGATCTTTAAATTGCTGCTTTACCCCCTTACGCTAGCAAGAAATCATTCAATCAATACAGATACTGAAAGATATCAGATAGATCATATAGATCAGATATTGAAAGGTGGGGCTAAATTTCTTGTTATACGTCTTGAAATATAAGATGGGGAAAAACAATTAGCAGGGTACAGAAAAAATTCTTATCGTAAAAAAAAAAAAAAATTACAACAATCACGGTTTCTTCAGAAATTCTATCTGGTGGCGAAATTTCAAAAGATACGTCTAATACAAATATTCTAATAGAAATAGAAATTGAAGTATTTTATCGGAGCTAGTTTTTTAATGGAAAACAACATTTAATTTCTCAATTAATTCAGAAATTGAAACATAAGGCTGAACTTCCTCGGTAAATACCTTTCAATATAGAATAAGAAAAGGCAATTTCACCGCACAGAAACAGTTCTCTTGAAAAAAAATTTAGAGTCACGATATATTCGAAAATTCAAACTAAATTCAGAATTTTAACCGCTTGAAGGATGGTTGAATACAATTCTACTAACTTAATATTTATTCCAAAATGAAAAATACAGAGGAGAATTTTAAATATATTTTTTTCTTTTTTAATGTTCATGAAAAAAGCTTGAACTTGTCTTCAAATACCTTTTTTTCTATATCCTGCTGGTAATCAATGATCTCAGTAACTATCAACAATTTAGTAACAGAAGTACTTAGCTTCCTAAAGACTTAAAAAATGTGACTCAAAATGTATAGGAATAAAAACTGAAACATTTTAGGGAGACAGTTTCTTAATGTGAAGTAACATTTAATATCATAATTAGCTCAGAAATTTAAAACTGGCTCAGTTGTTCAATATATGACTTAAATTATGAAATAAGAGAAACAAATTTCACCACATAAAAGCAATTCTTGTCGTAAAACACATTAGTCACGGATTATTCAGAAATTCAAACCGATGGCAAAATTTCAATTCCTTCAAAGCCGGTGGGATATAAAATCACAACTTAAGGGTGTATTCGAAAAAAAGCTTTTCCACCTTCAACAGATCGAAATTTTCTGATACAATTTCAGACACATTTTTAAATGTAGAAACACGAAACTTGCTGAGGGTATTTTTGAAGAGACGTGCAAGGTGCCGTGTGATGTCATTTTACGATCCATTCATTAGAATTTCATTTATAAACAATTATCTTCTCAGTAGGACCCCTTTTTTCATTCACAGATCTCCCGCTTCCGAAAAATCGGTTAAAAATGCCATTTTTGATTACTCTTTTTGTAATATTTTCAGCATATATCAAAGAATTGGCAATTATGGCACCTTGTGCAGTTTCTATATAAGATAATTTGCCAGTTTGATTCATATGAAAGCAAAAATGAATTCAAAAATAAATTGGAAAATAAGCAGTTTGAATCAAAATACACCCTTAAATCTTATTGCAAAAAAAAAAAAAAAAAAAAAAAAAAAAAATGCAACATTCATAGGAAAGTTTGAAATAAAAGTTTTGATTTTATAATGTACATGAAAAGATTTTAAAAATAACGTAGTAGAAATAGAAATTGAAGCATTTTACGGGGGACAGTTTCTTAGTTCGAAACATATCACAATTAGTTCAGAAATTGTTACGGATGACTAATTTTTTTTTACGGATATTCTTGGTCTTAAAATATAAAATAAGCGAGGTAAATTTTCACTGAAAGGGACAGCTCTTGTCGTGAAACAACATTTACAGTCACATTTAGATCAGAAAGGGAAACAAGTGGTTAAATTTCCTTTGATCTATCTCAAATCATACATTTTAAAAAGGTATCTTTTACCACAAAAATACTATTTTCAGAAAGCAAAATTTAAAATCACAGACAAAAAGAGAAAGAGCTAAAGTTTGTCTTTTTTTACGTACTATTTTGTAACATTGTGGTATTTCATTTATCTTACATTCAACTTGCATTATTATTATTATTATTATTATTATTTTAAAAAAAGTAATTTTATTTATTTCACTAAGCATAACTGTTATGTCATTTATTTATTACGTTATTAAAATTATTAGTATTACTGAATATGACTGGTGTAGACTACTTTTCACGCACACACATACGGAAAAAAAACATGTTATAGAAAACAAATACATTTATATAGAATGTGAAACAATTTCTTTTTGCAACTTAAAAAGAACATTACTTAAAAATACACATTATAAAGTTTGTAATAAATATGTTCTTTTGCATGAAACATTAAATTATAAATTACTTTCTTAAAAAAAAAAAAAAAAAAAAAAAAAAAAAAAAAAAAAAAAAAACTTTAAAACGTTATTGTAGTAGTAAAAACCAGTGTTATAAAACCAATTGTTCTATTCAAACCAACAATAAATATATCCTTGTGCATGAAACGTTAAATTATAAATTACTTGCTTTAAAAAAAATTACTTTAAAACGTTATCGTGGTAGTAAAAACCAGTGTTATAAAATCAATTGTTTTATTCAAATCAACAATAAATCTGTCTTAATGTATGATTACTAATAAGGACACCGAAATGAAGTCGAAACGTCTGTTTTTAATTGTATTTTAATCATTTTTAGTATTTTGTCATTTAATATTTATATTTACATATATTTTGGTATAATTAATGGTTTTCAGACGCATGTATTATTGAATGATTGATAATCATTTCAAGTTGGTGTAAAAGAGAAAAAACGAAAGAAATTAGCAAAAATTTCCCGGTTTTAGACAAAAACTATTTTTCAGTGTAAATAATCGAAATATTTTTCGTTTGGCATAAAATTTTCTCGTGAAATACCTGACTCAAAAATCCAAAATGAATTTCAACAATAAAAAAAACCCCGTAATGAACAAAGACATTTTACAGAAGAAATGGTAGAAACATTTTCTATTTACTATTGAAAAAAGAAAAAAAAATCCTGAAATATAGGTGTTTCAATAATTGATGATGATAGTTATAATAATTTTTCTTTTTCGATGTAAAAATAAAAATAATTAAAACAAGTTAGAAATTGCATGTGAAGCGTAGCAAATGAGATGTGTTCGTACGATAACGAAGTTTTAAAAATATCACTCTCATATATCAATCTCAGAAAATTGTAAATAGTTAATTAAAATTAAAATGCACACCAAACAGTGTTACCAAACCTATGCCTTTGTGTAATGAAATTTTTTTGTGTGGCCTTATAATTCAGTAACAAATGTTCTTTGCATCACATATTATGCAAAATGTATATTATAATATGTACTTTATAAATGCATATCAATTTTATTATGTTCGAATGAGTGTAAAACCATTAAAATGCATTAGAAACATTTTCCCCCATTGACCGTAATGTAAAGGAATACTTTTGATTGTCCCTGTAATTGATCTATGCATCCGATTTTCATAAGATTTGAAATGACTCGACAAAATTATGTAATAATTATGTATATTAAATTTCAAATGATTAACATGTATTTGAAACTTTTTCCCCCATGGACCGTAATGTAACGGAATACTTTTGATTGTCCCTGTAATTGATCTATGCATCAGATTTTCATAAAATTTGAAATTACTTGACAAAATTATGTAATAATTATGTATTTTAAATTTCAAATGATTCGGTTGGGTAGTTTTTACGTCGTTATATGCGGCCGGACGGACTGAACGACAACTATAGGAGCTATGTATTTACATAATTACGATCGCACCTAAAAATAAATAAAATAATAATAATAAATATTCTCTTTCTGAGCAATTTTCTTTTCAGTTTAAATAGTAGAAATATAATTAACCATAAAAATTCTCTTGAATGAAATGAAGTCTAAAATATTTAGTATAAACTACATAACATAAACTTAAACTGTATAGTTAAATATATAAACTATATATTTAACTAATAATTTATGTAATTTTCAGCATTTTAGAAACAGAAGTACTTTTAGCATGGAATATTTTAAAATAGGTAGCTTTTTACTTTTTGTAATGAAAGCTACCTAAAATATGACTCAAAACGTAATAGAAATAGAAGCTGGAGCATTTTACCGGACACAATTTCTTCGTGTAAAATATATCACAATTAGTTCAGAAATTGTGACGAGTGGCTAAATTTTTTTCGCATATTCTTGGTCTTAAAATATAAAATAGGCGAAGTGAATTTTCACTGTAAAGGGACAGCTCTTGTCATGAAACAACATTTACAGTCATATTTAGATCAGAAATGGAAACAAGTGCCTAAATTTCCGCGGATCTATCTTAAATCATACCTTTTTAAAAGACATCTTTTACAACAAAGAGTCTTTTTTTCTGAAAGCAAAATTTATAATCACAAAATAAAAAAAAAAAAAAAAAAAAAAAAAAAGGTTCTGATATATTTTGCATACTACTTGTGGCATTTTATTTTCAACATGCATCAAGATTATTATTATAATTATTATCTTCATTATTATTATCTGTCATTTATGTATTACGTTATTAAAATTATTATTATTATTGATATGGCTAATGTAGAAAAAATAATATTACTATTTAAAAAAAAATTCTTTTTCTGACTTAAAAAAGTACATTATTTAAAAATGCATATCATTAAGTTTTTAATAGATATATTTTTGCGTATGAAATATTAAATTATAATTTTTTTTTCTTCCAAAATAATTTTAAAAGTTATCGCGGAAGTAAAAAACAGTGTTATAAAACAAGTTGTTTTATTCAAAACAACAACAAATTTATCTTAATATATGATTACTGCTGAGGACTACGAACTGGAGTCGAAATGTCTACTTTTAATTGCATTTTAATCTTTTTTAATATTTTTGTCATTTAATGTCTGTAGTCATATATTTTCTATAATTAAATTTTTAAATAAGATTTTTCAGACGTAGTTGTAAGTGCATTTTTGAATGAATTTATAATCATTTAAAATTCATGAAAAAGAAAAAAATAGAAAAGAAAAGAAAGAAAGAAAGAAATAAGCAAAGGTTTTCTCTGTTTGAGCAAAGACTATTTTCCGGTGTAAATAGTCCAGATATTTTTCGTTTAGCATAAAAATTTCACAGAAAATACCGATGACTCAAAAAACCACAATAAATTTTAACATTAAAATCTTTTTATGAACAAAGAAATTTTACAGTAGAAATTGTAGAAATATTTTCCATTTACCATTAAAAAAAAAATTCCTGAAATATAGGTGATTCAATATTTGATAATGATATAGTAATTTTTCCTATTCGGTGAAAAAAGATAATACTCACAATTATATATAATAATAAATAATAATAAGCAATATTCTCTCTCTGCGCAATTTTATTTTTAGTTTAAATCTCAGAAATATCATTTGCCATAAAAAAATCCTCTTTAAATAAATGAAGTCTCAAAATTTTACTATTAATTTATGGAAGTTTTATTTGACTATGTAAAAAAAAAAGAAATTAATCTGATAAATGTTCTCTCCATGAGCAAAGATGCCCAAAATAAGGCATTTCTAAATATTCTAAGGTGGAATCTATTTTCTTCGAATCTAAAATCTCTTTGGCAAAATTTATCGAATACAATAAGTATCAGAGGGGGAAAAAATCCCATATGTCAGTTTTCCCTCTTACTCTGCAATAGCTTTCACCTCGCTGCCAAATATCCATTCCCGCTTTCTGCCTTAGTCAATAATACCCTGATGTCAGCTTTAGCAGCACTCAGCGCACATAGGCGGCCTATTTCAACCCACCCTCTCCCATCCCGCATCGATTGGCATTGCATCCGCCGATGATCCTCCTTTGTTCCCAGTCACGTTTCAGGGCTAAAATGTCCCCGGGCCTTGGTGAGTGGTAAGTGACAATTAATTGTGGGGCCCGACACGTACGACTTTCTGTAACGTGTTCTCTCAATGAAATCCGCGATTACACGGAAAATTTCAGGAGAGAATGATTTCATTGACTCGTCATTGTCTAGATAAGGTAATAATGTAGTAAGTGGTTTTGTTTTACAGTTCATTCCCGAATTCTCTCTTTAACAGAGTTTCGTTTAATTATGGATGGCAGGCACAGAATGTTCACGAACAGTCTTTCAAATTAATTGCAGGCATGATGCCTCGGAGCAAATGTTTAAAAGCTGCAGGAATGCTATTTACATGTAAATAAAAAGCAACTTATCGTTTCTAACCAATTATCGTTTTAAGTGCTCATATCCAGTTTTCCAGGATGGAGGAAATATATATGAGACACATTTTCCTCTCTCGCTGTTGAGATTGTAGAACCCTCTTCCTGTTTAAATTTTATTTTAAAAGTTATGAGTTCTGCCTGACGCCTGCATCTATCTATTTATGAAGCAGAAAAATATTGTAAAAATATAGGCTGCCTAATTACTAGCAGTACGTTTCAAATATTTTTAACAACATGACGTTATTTAACAAAAAACAGCTCAACACTGTCACATCAAATACTGGAAATAACTATTATTTTTTTTAAAGAGAATATTTGGTTGTTTGAAAAGTTTTACTTTATGCATAATTTCCTAGTGTATATCAACCACAAAATAAACAAATAATGATAAAAATAAAAATTATAATGCAAATTTATAAAATTTTGGATTTTAAAGAAGAATGAAGAAGATTTTTAATTTATAAGCTTTATACATTCCTAAAAATATTAATGATTTTAAAAGCGTAGAAGACAAGATTAAATAAATAAAAGGAAAAAATAATTAAATAGTATCACATATAATGTACCATTTAGTATAATATTTTTTAATTAATTCAATTTAAATTCATACTAATTTTATATACAACATAAAATGAAACTTTATCTTCTTGATTTAGTTTTTACAGTTTAGCCTCAAAGAGCAATTCCAATATATAAGTACATATGTATGCATATATATGCAAAATATAAGAATGTATCTTATACTTAATCTTCCGCAGTTGCCGTTCATTGCCAAATAGGATATTTAAGCAAATATGCTTTGAAAGAGATGTGTTTTTTAAAACATTGATTGGCATTTATATTCCTGTAAAAGTCATTGCAGGTGTGATGTTAACTTTTGAAAGTGCACCCAATACAGTAATTATTTTCGTCAACTTGCCGTAAAGAAATTAAATTATATATAGACTTTTTAGCAGTAATTCGGCAATTTGTGTATTCTTTCTGGAAGCTTAGGAAAACAGTTAAAAAATTCGTAATGCTTATAAATAACGTATACACTCGTGCATAAATCCGAGGAATTTTAGACAAAATTTGAGAGTTGAAAAGGGGGGGGAGAGAGAGTCATCGTATACTCGAGGTTATAATATTTTTTTAAAAAAATTCGAAGATGATTGACGAATGGGCAAGTCTTTTAAATAATAACATGTAGTTTAGGTTGGAGAGAGATATGAAAGCGGACAGTGGTCATTTCCTTGTAATTATTCCATCACCCCCTTCCCCTCAAAAAAAGAAAAGTTTAACAGTAATGTGCCTGTAATTGTTCTGCACCCAGTTTCTTTTGGGATAGTACTATTACCTTCAATACAGGAGCATTCCTTTAAAAAAAATATTCTTTTTTAAAAAAAGATTTAAATTTGAGAATGCATCTAGTTAACTATTCTGAAAGTCGTACAATAGAAATAAATACTATATTTTAGCAATCTAACAAGTTGTTTACCCTCCTAAATAGATTTGTTTAGTAACAGTTAAATAGTTTTGTGAAAGAATTATTTCTTTTCAAGTATCATTGAACTGATATGAATGGGTTACAAAATAGTTTAAGCATCTTTGTTTTACATAATTAAACAGTTTTAAAAACGTTGAATTAAAAAAAGTCTGATTAGAAACATTAAAAAAAAAAATATATTAATTTAGAGAAAACTGATTACTTGTTTTTTAAATTCTTTATTACGATTCATTTTTCAACATACTACCAAAAATGTAAATCGACTTATATATGGCTTATAATTCAGGACTCAACTTATACACGAGTATATATAGTATATTTAATTGAAAAAGAAACATATTCAAGATACATTAGGAATATCCATGTCATTCTGTTGTTCGTTTGCCGTGCAACAAGCAAAACCGCAATATATTTGCAAGTGGCTAGTCAGAGTAATAATTTTAAAATCATGCGTCACATATTTATCATTTTAAGTTTGTAGCACAGCAATTTGGTAAGAGAACGGAAATAATAAGATACCTGTTTAATAAATAGTAACTAATTTTGAATCAATAGATAAAATTGAATGTCACTATGATGCAGAGTGTCAGCAGCCAAACAATACGTTACATAAGAACTTTTACAACTCTATAAAAAGGCAATAAATCATCAAATTAATTAGAAGAAGTTATACTTTTTCCACCATAATATGATTCTAAATGAAACAAAAATAGATAAAAATTATAACACACTCAAAAAAAAAAAAAAAAAAAATTAAAATCTGTTTTTTTTTTTTTTTTTTTTTTTTTTTTTTCCTTTTACCGATGAAAAATTAGTTGCTTTCATGTGACAGAAAAGTACCGAAAGAATTAGAATTTGCTTGAGAGAGTTTTCAACGCTAGAAAAAGATAAATTATTTCTGCCACTTATTTAGAATAGGAAAAGTGAAAGTTTAAATAAAATTCAGTATAATTTAACCAATGAATATAGATAGCAAAAGATATGTAATAAAGTAAATGGAGATAATAGAACTATGTATGATTTCACATCACACCACATTAGGGAGCTTAATTAATTATATTTTAAAATGAAAAAAAAAAATAGCAATGCATTCAATGTGTTTGCGAGGTCATCTTAGTATTTCGCATCTGTGAATCCTTCCATGTCTACCCTCATTATCTGGGAAGAAATTACTTTTCAAAATTTCCAAATGCATTGCATTTCATTTTTTTTTTTCAGATGTTTTATAAATTATACGAAAAAGTATCAAATAGAATCTTGCAAAAAGATCATATAAAAATCTAGTAGTATCAAACACTTAATTTTTTTTAAAATAAGTTAATACTTCCATTAAAAAAATTATTTTAATTTTATCTATAGTCTATCAAGCAAAATACTAATAATATACTATATTTTGCATTTTGATGGTATGACTTGCGCAGCATCGATTTGAATTTTCTGAAAGAATTATCCCTTCGAATAAGCACAAATGTTAATAAAACGCAAGAGTTTATAGAACATTGTAAAAGGATTTAGTAATAATGAAATCTCTCATGCTTCTTCAAAAATTTCTTTAAAAGCTGTTTTTCAAATTACTTTAGTATATGTCGCAATATCAAGAAATCAGTATTTAATATAACGGCATTCTTCTTCGCAATACTGCTAGCTCTGTTGTACGATTGACACAAGTATGCAGATTTTTCAATGACCGTTTATCAAAGAAAAGCACTGTATCTTTATTTAAATATGCCGCGCAAAGATCTGCGCCGGTCTTCTAATGCCCAATGATAATTGTTTGCGCAACTTGTTGTTATATGTCAAATGAATTGCACCATTCATCGAGATTTTACTATCTATAGGGCAGTTTATTTTATTTTATTTTATTTTTTTTAAATTTTGATTATTATTATTTTTTGTGCCATACTTTTTATTGCAGAAGAAAATCTATACAAATTTCACTAGGAAATAGATTAAATCATTCAAATATTCTTACTATACTCAACTGCAGGAGCTTAAGAGGTATGTAGACGAAGAGATTGTTTGGAATTGTAAATTTAATACAGCAGCTTAAAATCAAATGCATCTTTTCAACAGAGTGAAAAACTCTTTCAGTTTATTTTTACAAATCTTTGATGTTTTCTACATGCGTGAGAAAATACTTTATTCTAGTTTTTAATATTCAAGAGTTTGCTTAGTAAAGTCAATGGACATAGAAGCTCTGCATCAAAATCATAATTAAATTTTATTGTTCATATAAGCAATTTGATAGTTTAATATTGTAGCTTTTTTTCCCCTCCTTTCTCTCTCTCTATCTTTTTTTAACCGCAGAGTTTAGTTAATTCTAACGTTATATCAATCGGCCATTATCAAAAAATAATTATTTAGGGCTATTATTTATTATAAAGGGCATAAAATGATTAATGTTATTAAGAGATTAAGTAGAATTGTAAAAAGAAATACCTTATGCTACGGTACCAAGAATTAACTTTAATAGTTATAGACATGCGCGTCCAGAACATACATCACACATCATGTTATATCTTATCTGATTTAAAATACGGTTTGTTCCCTCTCCACACACACACACACACACACACAAAAAAAAAAAAAAAAAAAAAAAAAAAAAAGCTAATGAAATTTTGAGGGGAAAAAAAATCTACAAAGGCATTTTAAACACGTACACTACAAATTCATGAAACACTTTTGCAAAACTAACTGAACATAATAATTAATACTTCTAACTAAATTCTTTTTCGATTATTTTGTGAATGTGTTGTACCAAATAAAAAGATTGCGCAAAAAAGTTTATTAAAACTTGCAAGAGCAGAAAATGTGTTTTCGAAACATATTTCAAAACATTGTTTTTTTTTAAAATTGTGTAATTAGGCACCATGTAGAAAGTGTTTTACATATGTTGTTTTATAGTGTTGTTATATGTGTTTAATTGTGTGGTATTTACAATGTGTTATTAATTCGGTGACAAAGGTCTATGCAGCACAATACTATTGTAAGAAAATATTTTCTACAACACTATTTACAACACAATTTCAACACAATTAACAACACAATTTCAACACAATTAAAACACTATTTATAGAACACGTTTCTAGACAGCAACACTTTTGCAAGAGATTAAGAATACAATCAGAGTACAAAAAATGCTTTGTATATGAAGTTTTCTAATTTGCAACACATTAATGTGTTCTTAATTTAGTGACAAATTTTTTTCTAAAATGTGCTTATTATTATATTTGAGAATTTGCCATAGTATATTTTTTGCTAATTCTCAACAGATATACAAATTATATTTCCATAACTTCTATACATTCATATGCATACTCAATATTGTACATATGATTCGTTTCAGCTTGTCATATTATTCTATGACCATAGTGACATCTCAATAACATTAGTATATTTGCTGAGTCAGACAGTGCATATTGTTTTGCTTGATTTCTCTGGAAAAATCATTAATTAAGCAATTCTTGGATTAGGAAAGAAACTTTGATGATGCTAAATGGGCGTACACACGAGGACGTCTATACACATACTGGTTTCTTGACGCTTTGATAAACTCCGTTTGCTACACTGCTAATATAAACGACTGCAGTTTTGTACTTGAAAGTTTTCAAAAGTCTCTGAATAGTGTATGAATTATTTAAATTCGCTTTAATGCTTTTTTCTGAACACCCAATTCAGTAGGTTGGTCTAGCATCTTCAATAATTAGCGTGTTGTAAAAAATGTTTTCCATTTACAAAGTCACATGTTTTTTAATTTTTATTTTGTATTTATTTATTATTATTACTTTTTAACTGAAGGAGTTTCCTTAAACAACTTCAAAATTTGGTCAAATACCAGTAAATGGTGCGAGATAAGACAATAAAAGACATTCTCAATATTACAATAAAAGTAATAAAATAAAAACAAACCTCCTTGTACGTGTGCCTTTTGTTATAACAACTTGTGGCTTTACAACTTGTTGAAAGATAAATTTCATAAAGTCCGAAACGGCGTTGTTGTTTTATTTCTATTACGTTTTAAGTAGATCACACAAACAAAAAAAAATCTGCGTTATAAAAGAATCTGTTAAAAAAAGAAAAAAAAATGCATGTGAATTCAAGAATGCGGTTTCTTTAATTCATTTTCATATGTAACACACATACATTTTGCACGTTAATCAATTTCGATTTAAAATACATCTTTTGAAAATATTATAAACTATTACGATTTCTATATTCGTAAAACTTTATTCACAATGTATAACATTTTTCATTCACAAATTGCAACTCTTAATAAATAACTTAATTAAGATCGAAAGACTATTCTAAGCTACACATGACATGCTATATGCTTACAAAATTGTATTTTTTAGTTCTATTTTTGTTATACTCTTTATTGTTATTTCTTATTATTCAGAAAGAGTAAAATATTCGAAAATAATTTGCTTCAAGCTGTTTCCTCAATAGAATTTTCAAAAACACAAATATAGACAGTATGAAAATGAATCGAAATTAACACTAAGTAGGTTATTTTTACTGTTGTATACTTTTCGTTTTTGCTCAGAAATTCTGTATTAAAATTCTGATATTTTATTCCATTACTTTCTGTATGGTTAAACATTCTTTAATCTAAGCTATGTATTTCTATTAGAGACTGTATTTATTTTAATTGTTGGTTTAGTTTTTATCATCGGGTAATATTGGGTTTTTATTCTTTCTCGCTTTTAATAATTAAAGTTAATGCTTTATCAGATCCAGATTTACCATTATGGGAGCAATTAGGTATTATATTCTGTTAATGAGGCACATACTTTCGGATATTTTTTTTATGAACGCCGGAGAGCCTCTTATTATTGAAAATGAAAGCAACCAAATTAACTCTTTTTCGAAAAATTCAGATTATTACTGTGTTTTATTTCTTCTATTTCCAAAACAACTTATTGCGGGAAAGTATCGTTATTTCATCCACCAATTATGCAATTAAAATACCAAAAAAAGCCATACATGGAAAAATTCGCCAGCTAATCAAAATGTATTAATTTGGGAGAAGAACTTCGAATGCATTTAAAGATTTTACCATGTAATATCTGTGTAACTCTATGTCCAATAATAATAACAAAAAGGGGGGAAAAAAAGGACTGAGTTTTTTTGTTCTTCTCTTTCCCTTCTATACGCTGAAGGGTATTTTCTAATAAAGTGCAGTGGGGAACAAGACCGGGAAATTGTATCGGTTCTTTCCTCCAACAAGGCTCAAATTGAGAGACGAATTAAGAAATGGGAGGAAAAGGAAAAGGGAATGGGGGAAGGAATTATGCTTTGGGCCATCACTCGCAGAAAATAACCATCTTAATCAGCCCTGTAATCATTTACCGCGCCTTCATTATAATAAAACGGAAGGGAAAAGAGAAAGATTTTTAAATCAATTGCCACCCCTCCATTTTTCCCCAATCGATTTTCAACGGAAACAACTTCATAATAAACCTCTTCGCGAAGTAATTTAAAAGGGCCGAAGTAAAAGCCCGATATTTTCTCGCAGTAATCAAAATATCTTTCTTGGCTTACCTTGAAAATTAGAAAACTATTTCGGAGAAAACGCAATAACTTAATTAAATATACACCGTGTCACTGGCAGGCCTGGTGCAGGCACAAAATTACCCGTTTTCTTCTGACAAGGGTCTGGAGCGCGCGCCTTGCCTTCATTCTCCTTTAGCAACAACAAACATATCTTCAGATTTTCCCCTCTCCCACGTAAAGTCTTTTAATATAGCCGAAGACTTATATATCTATATCCGTATATCTTAATTAAATTATCATGGGGGAGCTTGTATCCTTACGACCGCAAATGAAAAGGCCGCATTAAAACAATAAAATTCCCCTCCTTGCCTCTCTTTCTCACCGGTTTATAATCCGGGAGTAGACGCTGTTGGTTTACATATCTTGTTAAATCGATTATTGTACTTTAAAGAATGATTATTATGCTCTTTGTTGGCGCTTGCGTTGAATTTGTCACAGAAGAAAGAAAAATAGCGATTGAGCTTGTAATTTGAAGGGTTCGTTTTG